>CM046387.1:11679474-11727474 GCA_025413485.1 Ficus microcarpa
TGAAGCTTTTGCATCTTGATGCACTTTTTCAAATTTCCATCCCTGCTCCGTGCATGATTTTGTTTTGTTTTGTTTTTTTGTTTTTATTTAATTTTTTAAAATTTTTAATTTTAATGATTATGAGGATAAGGAAGCTATTGATTATCATCTCAGGGTAATTTTCAATACACTTTTTGGGCTCAGTACAAACTTTTGGATGGCAATTTCTACAAGGTTTCTACTTGGAAGTTTGTGTGGTATACTCGGCACAATGAGGGTACGTCTCTAGTTTTTGCTAGTTGAATGGATGGCTTGCGGTTTATTGCAAGATTTTTTCTCTACAGTAATGAAACTCACCCGATAAGTTATGCTATTTTTTAGGCATATGTTTCAGAAATTTGCCGTGAAGAATATCAAGCTTTGGGAATGTCAATAGTAAGAACCTTTGTCCCTTCCATTCGTTTTAGTTCTTCCTTGTGATAAGTGATTTAAAAGGAAGAGTAATTATATAGCTTAGCACAGCATGGGGACTCGGATTAATCATTGGTCCGGCTCTTGGTGGTTTCCTTGCACAGGTAATGTGTTTATACATGTAGAAATATGTTTCGTGTAAAATTTGAAGTTGTTTTTCGTTTTTATATTGTCTTTTGCCGATCTTGTTTGGTAGCCTGCCGAGAAGTTTCCAAATGTATTTTCCCAACAATCTCTGTTTGGGAGGTAAGCCATGATCTTTCTGTTTTCCGTTTCCATAGTTTCATGCCCTCTTTCTACCACATCTCATTTGTGCTTTTGGTTTTGAATTTCGTGTAAACAGGTTTCCGTACTTGTTACCTTGCTTGTTGATATCGATCTTTGCACTTGGTGCAACTTTTATGTGCTGTTGGCTGCCGGTATGTTGAGATATCCATCTTATAAAACTTTTTATCATTTCACCAATGTACCATGTTAAAAGTATGGCAATCACAATGGTCACATGAATCTCATACAGTCAGTATCTTTTAGGTCTAGGAAACTTTATTTTCCCCATCCCCATGAAGGTAATAGTTAAAGGAGCCAATAGATTCTACTCAGTCGAGTTAATTGACCTTGTTCCTCTTTCACATTAATTTATATTTGTTTCTCACCTTCCAGTCGCAGTCCGTTCTGTAATGAATTACTCAAACTCGAAGCATACTTGATACGCTAATTTTCTTACAATCTACATAAAAAATCTGAAAGGTAAATCCAAATATCAGAATATCGACAATCTTGGCAAGTTAAAGATGTCTTGCTACTTACATGTGAGTTATGAAATAATTGACTTCCTTGTTATTTGACTTGTGTGATGATGTCCAAGGTAGATTAGACGACATGGTGAAAACTGAAAAGAAAAGAGAGTGAAATTTATGATTCTTTCTTTTGGAAAAATGAGTGAGATAAGTAAAAAGCGTCTAGAACATAGAGTAAGGAGTCCTCCAAAAGCAGCGTCAAAAAAGAGAAAAGAACGAACATGCATGTTATTAAAAAGTCATATTTTCATATGTTGTGCCGCTTGGCTTTGGACAATATATACATGGAACATCTCTTCTTTTTGCATGGTATTCATGTGCTGCTTTTTCTCACCTACATGGTACTTTCCCGGCGTCGAAATAAGGATAAGAAAATGCTATCCTACTACGATGCTTACTGTTGGAAATAGCCGACCCTTGTGTAATTAGTTAGAGGATTATTTGCTTTCCTAGAATAGTGTTTTGTCTGTTTACGTTTTTCCTTACTAGGAGTGTTAGTTTCCTGTTTTGGTGTGATTCCTTATTTACAGGAATGTATGCACCTTTTTCTGTGGACTGGTATGCCAGCCCATATGTCTATATATTAGGTTGTAATTTTGACGTTGAACATAATGAGAAATTCAGAATAATTCTCAAATATTTCCACATGGTATCAGAGCCGAAAATTCTCTGAACCCTAGCCCTTCTCAATTCCTTCCCTTGCTGTATTCCTCTCATGACAAAATACGGCATGGCCTTAAAAACATCTTCCTCGGAAGTCACTTCCAGATCCGAGTCTGATTCCCCAGCCCCTATCATCTCTGATTCCTCCTCTAATCCCGTCACCAGCCATAAACTTCAGGGCCATAATTTTCTACAATGGTCACAATCCGTCTTCATGTTCATCTGCGGCAGAGGAAAGGATGGACATCTCACTGGTGAAATCGCTGCTCCAGAACCTGCAGATCCGAAGTACCGAGCCTGGAGAACTGACGATCATCTGGTCATGTCATGGCTCATAAACTCCATGACCACAGAGGTTGGCGAAAACTTTCTGCTCTTCCGAACAGCCAAGGAAATCTGGGAGGCAGCCCGTAACACATACTCTAGCACCGAAAACTCCTCTAAGTTATTTGAAATTGAAACCAGATTGTATGACCTGCGACAGGAAGATTTAAGCGTCACTCAATATTTCAACATGCTCACACGCTGTTGGCTACAGTTGGATATGTACGAGACTTACTCCTGGAGATGCTCTGATGATGCTGCCTTGTATAGGAAGATCATAGAACAGAAGAGAACCATTCGGTTCCTTCTCGGCCTTAATAAAGAGTTGGACGAAGTCAGGGGGAGAATCATGGGGATGAAACCCCTTCCAGCCATTAGAGAGGCCTTCTCCGAAGTTCGCAGAGAGGAGAGTAGGAAGAAACTGATGATGGCCGAAAAGAACTCCACTCCGAATGTTGAAGGATCTGCCCTGTACACTCATTCCCCTTCTCAGAATAATAAGCCTCAGAAAGGACGACCATGGTGCGATCATTGTAAGAAGCTCGGTCATGTAAGGGAGACATGCTGGAAAATATACGGCAAACCTGCTGATTGGAAGCCCTCTAGCCGAAGACAGGACCGAGAGAATCGTGCAAATGCTGCTGCCACAACCGAAACCACTGCAGATTGCAACCCGTTCACCAGGGAGCAAATTGAGACACTTCAGAAGATACTCAGTAGTGTTTCCGGTTCTGGACAAGCTCCTCAAACTCCAGCCGAAAAACCCACCAGCCTTCTAGCACATCAAGGTACACTATCCTGTGCTCATATTGCCCAAAATCCTTCTTCTAAACCGTGGATTGTAGATTCGGGAGCCTCGGATCATATGACAGGAGATATCAACATGTTCAGAAATTACAGCCCATGTGCAAATCACTCTGGGGTCCGAATAGCTGATGGTTCATTCTCACCGGTTGCAGGAACCGGATCAGTCCAATTAACAAAGGATATTCACCTTTATTCGGTCCTTTATGTCCCTAAATTAGACTGCAATCTACTCTCAATCAGCAAACTCACTCGTGACTTAAATTGGGTGACTAAATTCAATTCCAATTGTTGTGATTTTCAGGCGATGGATTCGGGGAAGGTGATTGGCAGTGCTGAGATGCATGGTGGACTCTATTTACTCAACGGAAGTAATCTCCTTGGTAGACAAGTTCACCGGTCAAGTTGTGTTTCTAAGTCTAGTCCAAATTCTATCAATCTTATTTCTAATTCTGTCTCGAGTCAAGTCATGTTATGGCATTTTCGCCTTGGTCATCCAAATTTTACATACATTGAAAAACTGTTTCCTCATTTGTTTATCAATAAAAAGTCTAAGTTTTATCAATGTGAAAGTTGCCAACTTGCAAAACACACTAGACATGTCTACTCCAGTTTACAATACAAGCCTTCTCATCCTTTTTCTATAATACACAGTGATATTTGGGGACCCTCAAGAGTAAAAATCTAAATGGGGCTCGATGGTTTGTGTCATTCATAGATGATCATACGAGAACAACTTGGATTTTCCTTATGAAAGAAAAATCAGAAACAGCCACTATTTTTAAATCATTTCATTCCATGATCACTACTCAATTTCAATGCCCAATCCAGGTTCTTAAGACTGATAACGCCAAGGATTACTTCAATTCCATTCTTGGCTCTTATCTTTCCACTCATGGGGTTATTCATGTAAGTTCTTGTGTGGATACTCCTCATCAAAATGGGGTTGCGGAGAGGAAAAATAGACACCTACTTGAGGTAGCCCGTGCCATCATGTTTTCAAACGATGTGCCTAAACACTTTTGGGGGGAAGCCATACTCACTGCAACTTACCTCATTAATAGGATGCCTAGTCGAATTCTCAAATTACAAACTCCTCGGCATATTCTCATGCAAACCTACCCACACATCCGCTCTTTCTCCTCCGATTTACCACTAAAGATCTTTGGGTGCACGGCCTTTGTTCACATCCAACCACAACACTGAACCAAACTTGATCCCAAATCCCATAAATGTATCTTCCTCGGTTACTCCTCGAATCAAAAAGGTTACAAATGTTACTCTCCGATCACTAGGAAAGTTTACAACTCCATGGATGTCACCTTTTTTGAGAATCACTCTTATTTTCCCAAATCCGAAATTCAGGGGGAGAATCTGAGGGAATCTCAGATTTGGGATTTTTCACTTGAGGACCCAAGTACTACAGCCGAAATTCCTGCCACCTCCACCGAAATTGTCCAAACCGAACCTGCCATTGAAACCATCCCTGAAACCGACCCTACTCCACATCAACTTGACACCACTAATCATGAACTTCGTGTCTATACCAGAAGGAGAAGACCAAGTGAGCATGTAGAGAACACCATGCAAACCGGTGATTGTCAAGAGCCAGAACCAGATCTTCCCGCATTTGATGGTCACAATGGTATGGATTCCTTATCCCATGATGCTATTGTCCCACTAGTTGATGACTCTAATCAACCAATTGCTCACAGAAAGGGTGTTCGAGGGTGCACTAAACATCCAATTGAAAGATATGTGGCATATGGAAAGTTGCTCCCACCTTACAAGGCGTTTGTGTCCAATCTTGATAGTATGCAGGTACCTAACTCCATCCAAGATGCTCTGAAGGATCCGAAATGGAAACAAGCAGTTGAGGATGAAATCAGGGCCCTAGAAGTCAATGACACGTGGACGCTCACCGAATTACCTCATGGAAAAAATCCTGTAGGGTGCAAATGGATATTCACGGTTAAATACAAAGCAGATGGAAGTGTTGAGAGATTCAAGGCCAGACTTGTGGCAAAGGGCTTCACTCAATCATATGGAATAGACTATTAAGAAACTTTTGCACCAGTTGCCAAGCTCAATACAGTTCGGGTTCTGTTGTCTCTGGCAGTAAACCTAAATTGGCCTCTATTCCAACTTGATGTCAAAAATGCCTTCTTGAATGGGAATCTTGAAGAAGAAGTCTATATGACGATACCTCCTGGCTTTGAAAACAGTTCAAACAGCAGATTTGTGTGTAAGTTGAAGAAATCCTTGTACGGGCTGAAACAGTCTCCTCGCGCGTGGTTTGACAGGTTTGCTAAGACTGTAATTACAAATGGATACCATTAATGTCAAGCCGATCATACACTATTTATTAAATCCACTCCCGGAGGTAAGGCAGCTATTCTAATAGTGTATGTAGATGATATCATCTTAACAGGTGATGACTCAGACGAAATCGATAGACTCAAGAAGATGCTTGCAACAGAATTTGAGATCAAGGATCTCGGGGCTCTTAGATACTTTCTGGGAATGGAGGTCGCTCGGTCAAAGGAGGGAATTGTGTTATCCCAGCGGAGATACATCCTGGACTTGTTGAGTGAAACCGGCTTTCTTGGGTGTAAACCTGCTGACACCCCTATGAATCCTAACCAAAGACCAAACAGAAATGAAGAAAGTAATCCAGTAGACAAAGGAAGATATCAGAGACTTGTGGGAAAACTGATCTACCTATCACATACTAGACCTGACATCGCCTATTCAGTCAGTATAGTAAGCCAGCACATGAACAGTCCGAATGAGGAAAATCTGGAAGCAGTTCACAGAATCTTGAGATATTTGAAGATGACCCCTGGACTTGGTTTGTTCTTTAAAAAATCTGAAACTCGTGAGGTAGAGATATACACGGATGCAAGCTGGGCAGGAGAACTAACTGATCGAAGATCAACCACTGGTACTGTTCATATGTCTGGGGAAATCTTGTCACGTGGAGAAGTAAAAAGCAAGCAGTTGTCTCTCGAAGCAGTGCAGAATCAGAATATCGTGCTCTTGCTCTCGGAATATGTGAAGGAATGTGGCTTCAAAGACTATTGAGGGAACTTAAGGTTGAAACACGAGATACGATCAAAATGTTGAGTGATAGTCAGGCAGCAATCAGCATAGCAAAAAATCCTGTGCATCATGACAGAACCAAACACATCGAGATTGATCGACACTTCATCTCAGAGAAGGTCAACAACGGGATTGTGCAACTAAGCCATGTTCCAACAAAACTTCAGATTGCTGACATTCTCACCAAAGCACTTCCAAGGGTCAGCTTTGATGAATTGAATTCCAAGCTTGGTTTGTATAATATATACAATCCAGCTTGAGGGGGAGTGTTGGAAATAGCCGACCCTTGTGTAATTAGTTAGAGGATTATTTGCTTTCCTAGAATAGTGTTTTGTCTGTTTACGTTTTTCCTTATTAGGAGTGTTAGTTTCCTGTTTTGGTGTGATTCCTTATTTACAGGAATGTATGCACCTTTTTCTGTGGACTGGTATGCCAGCCCATATGTCTATATATTAGGTTGTAATTTTGACGTTGAACATAATGAGAAATTCAGAATAATTCTCAAATATTTCCACACTTACCATGTTTGTTATGTTGTCCACTTTAGGAAACACTTCACTTTCATGCTAAAAAGGAAGAAGAGCATGAAGAATTTTGCAGTTCATCCGAGACCACCACATATGGGACTGATTGGAAAGAAAATTTGCAAGATTCTGAGGAAACCTGTCCAACATCTCAACAAAGTGTTCTTAAGAACTGGCCTCTATTGTCGTCGATTATGGTATTTTGTGTTTTCCAGCTTCATGACATGGCTTACTCCGAGGTAATAAAACCTTTTATTTCCATTTAACTCTATTGAATGTTCAGAATATTCTACGGTTCTTGTTTTCTCATTTCCTGGATACTCTTTTTCAGATTTTTCCACTATGGGCTGTTAGTCCCAAGGACCATGGCGGTTTAAACTACTCAAGTTCGGAGGTTGGTGAGGTTCTTGCAATTTCAGGTACACGACAATAAATGTTACATAATCACCGAAATGCTGTCAGTGGTATTTGGTTTTGTTTCCAAGCGTGTTTGGAAATGTTTTTGCACTTGTTTTCTCATTTCCGTTTTCATTCTTAAGGGCTATAAAACTGAACACATATTTTCAGAAACATACCTAAACACAATTTACCTTTTTCTTATACCCAAATCAATCTCTCTAAAAACATAACCAATCACAATTTCAAAAACAATCTCACTACGGTATTCTCATTTCTATTTTCATACCAAAACCAAAATCATTTCTGAAACAAATGAAAACAACACCAAATACCACCATCTTTTCCTTGGTTTGGGTGACCTTTCAACAGAGGATAGACATTCTGCCTTTACACAGATTCCTTTTTATTTTTTGTATTTTTATTTGGATTGATCTCATTTTAAAACCTTATTTTAAAAAGAAACAATTACGAACGGGAACTTAACGATTTGATGACTAAATTACTTAGATAGTCATGCAAAACATCAACAAACAGAAACATATATTTTCAATCTCTTGGACCAAAGGTTAAGAAACTACTTGGTCCAAGACCATTGATTCGCGGAATCTGGATGAGACGATTTAGTAAAACCAGGAGGAAATATCACAAAAGCAGCTTAACATTTTCCTATGGAGATTAGCTTCTCCTCTCATATTTTGTATGTACTTTACATTTACCTTTAACACAGTTTAGTTTCTAATAGGAAAATAAAAACGGAAAAAAGAAAACTAATATTCCAAGTTCTAAAGCTGTATATTTACGAATAAAACTTCATCCTCTATACGTACACTGACATATGACAACAGCATATCTTCTTACAAATTCCAAATGCTGATTTTCTCTGAAAATCTTCTAGGATTTGGTCTGCTACTCTTTCAGTTAATTGGGTACCCCTGGATGGAGAAGACATTTGGGCCTGTAGTGTTGTGTCGAATTGGTGCGGTATGCTTGTTAACATTATTTGACTGGTTGAATTCTTTGCCATCAAATTTTGTTAAGGAATTTATTCTTAATTAAGTCCTTGGTTTCATGTTAAGGTTGTTACAATAGCATTGCTGTCAAGTTATCCTTTTATAGCAATGTTATCTGGAGTCACCCTCACACTAATGATTAATTGTGCATCTCTGCTGAAGAACGTGACATTAGTAAGTGCGCCCATGAACTGAAAAACTTCTAGTTTTCATTGTTTGCCTATGGTTATAATGTTGGACGCATTGCTCTTTTGTGAGATTGGATTATGCTTAACTGTGTCTTTAGTACGTGGTCACTTCTGTTCTTATGCAAAAGAAATTTGGTTATCTTAGCTGCTTAATTCTAAATAGCACAGAATAATTTCAGATGCGATTTTTATGCTCATCTTTTATGTATCACCAGATGAGCATTATGACAGGATTGTTGCTACTGCAAAATAGAGCTGTGGTAATACATTCGTCCGCCTTTCTTCTATGTAATAAATATTTTTGGTTTAATTCGACACTCCCTCATCTTTGCTGACATTGTTTTTATCAACTGCATCTCTAATACTGACGTACAAAAGACCCAAAGGCAAAGAGGAATGGCAAATGGCATAGCCATGTCTGCCATGTCTCTGTTCAAAGCAATTGGTCCGGCTAGTGGAGGTGCAATGTACGTGTTATCAGGAATAAACCTTTTGCTTTTACTTTTCCTTTTGTTCGGACTTTGAAGCTGTTAACTTTGTGTTTGCCCTACCTTCTAAACATTTTTTGGAAAGCCTAATTCATATATCATTTTTCTAGCCACAAAGTAAGAAGGAACCATTAGTCTCTTTCTCTTTTGTACAAGCGGATTAATCTGTTTAACCAATCAATAGTATGATTTTAACGGCAGTTATTAGGGATTTCCCGGCGAATTTGTCCTAGATAAAGCTTGCACGATCATGCAATTATTCTGTGAATCTTTAGATGTCCTTGATATGGTACAACACGTTTTAGTTAACCACATCTTCTTACTGCATTTCCTTATTTTTAATCTAAAATGCCCTTAAATGTCCGAGAATGTGCATCAACCACAACTCTAGTTCCGTACCTGTTCTTCTAAATTGTACTTTGCTACCTCGATCAGCTTTTCACCATTCAGTTTCTCAACTTAATTATAATTCAGCAACAGTACCCGTATTCCTCAACAATAGTGAGAAGATGATGACCTATTCCTCAACTAAAAACCAATTCGGTCATTTACATGATGTAGAATAACTAATATAGTCTCATAACAGTATCCACATTCTTTTATAATTCAGGAACTTTAATTATAATTTTTCCGTCTTGATTATTTGCAGGTTTTCTTGGGCTCAAAAGCGTCGAAATGCATCCTTTCTTCCTGGTAATGTCATTCTAATTTGTTGTGTTCACTGCACATATATCATAATCTTCTCACTTTAGTTTAGTTTAGTTTATCTTTGTTTTTTGTTTTTTCCCTTCTGATATGATTTATTCCCTGTTTCTTATTCTACTTGTTTACTAGTTTCATGTCCCCCCCCCCCCCCCCCTCCATGGAGCAATTTATTTAAAAGCATGGCAATCAAGATGACACACACGGCAAGTTAAGATGAAGAGCAAAAAATAATCATATGAAAAGAGTCCTCATAGAATAATCCAACCAGTGACGTACCTAGAGAAGGCCTTTTGGAGTGGCTCAACTTTTCTTTTTTCAAAAAAGTACCCTACTATTTTGAAGAAAATTTCATAATAGCCCCCTAAAAATGAAAACTTGCACATAATCTCCTCTAATTATCATTACATAATATTAGCCCCCCTAATGAATACGTCTGGCTTCGTCATTGAATCCAACTATAGAATGGAAAATCGGACCTTTGTAAACTATGGAACCAACAATTATTATTATTTTTGATTTTCATGGAGTTTTACAATAGTCTTTCTAAAGCCTAGCTTGCATGTTCATAATGGCTGTTTTGATTGATTTGCAGGTGATCATATGGTTTTCTTCATTCTGAATGTTGTTCAAGTCGTTGCTCTAATAATGACCTTCAAACCTTTTCTAGCTCTACCTGATAACTGTATGTAGCTCCATTTTCATTTTTTCTTTTGTCCTCTCTCTCTCTCTGTCCCTCCAAAAGTTTTAGATGGTCTAACTGGTTAAATATGTAATAACTAGAATTTTTACGGATTCATGATTTCCTTATATGTAAAGAAATTTAAGTCCGCACTATGTGTTATGTAATGCTTCATGAAAATTATGAATGTCAATGTGAAATTCATAATTTTATTATCAGTATATGTTTGAGTTCTCATTTAATTAGCTATGAGACTCAATAATGAATTTATTATGTTAAGTATGAGGCCTTTTGATGAAGGATTTATGATTTTATTCCAGTCAAAATTTGACCAGGATGATTTAAGATTGATTAAGACGGTATTGCAGTATAGTAAGCATTATGGAAATTATACTGCGATAAACTGTCATTACAGATGAAGAAGTAAGAATAGGGATTGGGATCACTCCAGAAAAATCAGGAATAATAATTGGAGCAAGGAGGACTAAGAAGTTTCAAGTCCTAAGAAAATCATATACACTGTTCAGTTAAGTGCAGATAAATTCTGGACTGCAGTTTAGTATTCCAGTACTATTAATAGTTGAAAACAGTATTTGTAATATCTGCATTAGTAAGAAAATGCTTTCATTATGTTGTCTTAGGTTAGAACATTTTTGGGTCCCTTGCTTAACATAAGTATACATATCATGGGGCGCAGCCATGGAGTGGTTGGGATGGCCAATCCAATCCAACTCAAATCATAGACCAAACCCAACTTAGAACAGGTCGGTACGACACGAGGCAACTTGCTTGCCATTATACTTGAAAACTTTTCCTTAACTTGTTCTTGAAAACAATTTTCTTAAAAATAGTTTTCTTCTTGAAAACAATTCATTGAAAATAGTTTTCTTCTCGAAAACGGTCTTTTAAAACAGTTTCTTTCTCGAAACTGGGTTCTCATTCTTACCAAATAACTTATCATTAGTGAGCATACTTCATGATGCCATAATAATAAAGCATAGATCATATGCACCTTAACATGTATGCATGAGCTTGAAAACATACAAGCAGTAAAATAATTTGCTTATGCTGTAGGTGGAGTTATACTTATGGGTTATGTCCTGGATTTTGTTGCTCCAATTAGGTTGCAACAACATGTTACTTCCCTGTTTTCAAAAAGGACATAAGATAAGGGTCATCTTATCTTACCATAAATCATTGCATTCAATGCTGGTATCCTTAACCAGCATTCATTAGTAACCCTAATTACATGTCCCCCATACACCACAATGCTATCTTATTTGGTTACTAAATGTAACCCTAGGGCACATGACCCACATTCAATCAAACAGTATCCTGTTTGATTACTTAATGAAATTTTGGGTCCAAGCCCAACCAATACTTAAATAGTAAATAGCATCTTATTGGGCTACTATTGGTAACCATGGGTGTAAGGCCCAACCCAGTAACTTAGGTATCCTATCCGGTTACCATTGGTCATCATTTTTGTTACTATGTTTTAAAATAATTTTTGACCCAATAAATTTAGTAACCTATCTGATGACTATATGTCTTACTATTACTTGGCCCGATTTATTTATTTATTTCTTTTTCTTTACTAGAATTTTTTTGATTAACCATTTTATAAATTGTTTTTAATAAAACTGTCTAAATCTAGAAGAATTTGCTGAAAAGAAACCCATAATTCTAGTTATCAGTGCATGTGCAGGAATTGCTTGTTCATGTACTGTTATGAAAATTCTATACAGGAATTTTCTGTTTCCTGCTCAATTTTTTAAGATCCAGTTTCATTTAAAAATTTGTTTGGAGTTTAAAAAAGTTTTCTTCACAAAAGTTTTAGATCCTAAAAAGCCCTACAACTTTTGTTCTATGCTCAAAACCAGTTCTGCGTTTAACCTATTCTTTTTCCTTGTTAAACTTGCCTGGCCATGCGCAAGGTCTGGGCATGACCAGGTTCGAATTTTTATTAAAAAAAAAAAAAGAGGCCTTTGGAGTCTTATTTTTAAAAATTGCCCATGTCGCCCCCAAGGATTTTCAATTTTCTACAACTTTGTAGTTTTAATCTTTTCCAAATTCGGCCTCTAAGGGCCTCAAAATTCCATTTCCATATTACTGCCCAGTTTTCCCCGAAAACTAACAGTTTTACCTTCGGTTGATTTTTATGTAAAATTATGCACACCCTACCTCAAACGGTCACAACCATGAGCCTATATCAAATATGCAGCGTATTACATAGAGTTTCCATCAACATGCATTTGTTTCTCATCCATGCACCCCGTGTGGTAATCTTCTGCCAATTTAGGGTTTTAGGTTGGTTTCTCATTCTTAATTCATCATACAATCTCATCTCCATCCTTCATGCATACCATGCTTCTTCTTAAGCATGTGGGGACATATAACAAACACCTACTAAGCATACACTCATACCATAATTTATCTAAAACATATCATCGAAAACATACATCAAACCATAAAGCAAGACCAATAACCTTAATCAAGCACATACTAGACATTTTAAACCTATTGCATGAAAGTAAAAGGGTAAGCTTATACTCTTACAAACCCAACATGAAACACTCATAAATCTTTGAATCAAAACTTAATTGAGAGGCTTAGGGATTTTAGGAGGATTACCTTAACACCTTGAAGTTGGATCTAAACTTTGGATTAAAACATTTTCCTCCTTACTTCACTCTTCACAAAACCCGACCCTCACTCTTTCCTTTTTTTTTTTTTTTTTTTTTTTCTTTTTGGTTTCAGTTTCTAGGGGAGGGAGAGAGACTTGAGAGTGAACTAGAAAGTTAGGGCTTCACTAAATGGTCACAATTTTGACCCACCTCACCTATTTATAGGTGAAAAATGATTTATTTTTTAGAATTATTTTTATTCTCAAAATTGCACATCAACCCCAAAAGCAAAATATTTGCTCATTGGTCCTATGAGGTGGCCGGCCATGATGGGGTCCCTTGGAGGCAAAGTAATCTCCATAATTATCTACTTAATTATTTCTATATTTTCTAAAAATCCAAAAATTCATATAATTATCCATGATGAGATGTCCTTCCATTAGGGCTCCGTTTGGCTTTTCTCCTAATATGCAGTCCATTTTCATACTAATGTAGATATTACAAATACTTTTTTCAACTAATAACAGTACTGTCATATTATACTACAGTCCAGAATTCATTTGCGTATTATTGGACTGTGTGTTGATTTTTCTTATGACTTAAAGCTACTTAGTCCTTATTATCCTAAATAATGTGCTTGATTTTTCTAGAGTGGTCTTGAACCTTATTCTTACTATTTCATCCATGATGACGGTTTTTCGTAGTATAATTTTCATACTGCTTGCTATACTGCAGTACCGTCACAATCATTATTCTGGTCAAATGTTGACTAGAATAAAATCATAAATTCTTATTATGCCTTTTTCTTTAAAAGGACTTATGCTTGGTTAAGCAAATCATTATTGAGTCTTATAAGGCTATAAGATCTCAAATATACTTTGATAAAATTAGATCAAGCATTTCACATAAACATTCATATTCCTTATCAAGGAAATCATGAATCAGTCAAATGAGCGGCTATTACATTTAAACCCTAATATGCAATTTTAAAAATAAAAATAATTGGTGAAAAATAAAGAATTTTCACCTATAAATAGGTGATGTGAGGTTGAGTTTGGAGCATTTAGTTGAGCCTCAAAGTTTTTAGTTGTAATACCTAGAATTTCGATGTTATTGTTTCCTTTTCAAAGGAATTACATGCATACCATGGAGGTATTTGTGAAAAAGCTCAGTTAAGAGTTTTTCATACTTTTTGTGAGTTCTTATGATTCAATAAGACTCAAAATAGATTACTAAGGCTAGCAAACACCCTTTTAAGTCGAAAAGGACGAAAAAGTACATGATTTCAATAAAGTCAAAGTTTGACCAAAAAGTCAAGTTTGACCAAGAAAGTCAAAGTTTGACCAAGAGTGGTCAAAGGGTTGACTTTGCAGTATTATAAGATGCAGTATGGAAAAGATACTGCGAAACCTGTCTTTATGGGTAATATAGCATGAATAGGCTTTAAAACCACCTTAGAAAATCAAGCACACCAAGTAGGGATCAAGGGCGAAAAGGGTTTGGAAAAATAAGAAAAATTGTATACTGTCCATTTTTACACAGATAAATTTTAGATTGTAGTAGAGTATAAAAATACTGGGTATAAGTGAACACAGTATTAGAAATATCTGTGTAGCTTAAAAATGGACTGCATATTGAAGAAATTGGCCAAACAAGCCCTAATGAGGATGACATCACCTTATCCTCTACTTATGACATCATAATTATTTAAATGAGGTAGAAAGAAATATGGAAGGCTCTAGAATGCATGTGTTGGCCGGCCACCTAAGGGGTAAAAATGTAAAGATTTTATCTTTAGGGGCTAAAGTGTAATTTTTGAAAAATAGGTGATGTAAGTAAAGTGATGTCATCAAGGTGATGTAATCTTAACTTGCTCTACAAGGGGATGACCGGCCACCTCACCTCCATTTGTGTAAATTTTGTTTCTCATGGGGTTTTTTTAGAATTTTTGAAAGATTTCCCACCTCTATAAATAGGTGGTGGTGGTGTTCATTTTATTTAAAAAGTTAGCCAAACTCTTGCCATTTTTCTTCACCAAAAACCGACCCTTAGAGAGAAAAGAGAGAATAGGGAAAATCAAAAATTTCAAAGGGGAAACAATAGGGAGAGTTTTGGATTTGATCTAGGAACCAAGGAAAAGTTGAAAAAAAAATTTAGAGCCCATTTTGGCCTAAGTGGCTGAGTGTGAAGGAAGGAGAAAAGGAAGAGAAAAGTTGCAAAATTTTTAGGAGGAAATCTTGGTGGAGTGATCGGATTTGTGGTGAACCAACCAAGGGACCAAGGAAAATTTTTGGTGCCCCTAGCTAGAGTGAAAACCGAGTGGAAGGAGGACCAAGGGAGGAAGAAATTTCGGATTCCAAAACCCTAACCCATTTCTAGGGTTAGCTAAGGTAACTCTTCCACAAACCCTAACTCTTCCAATTTAGTTCAATTTGAAATTTTACATGTATTTCAAGTTGAGGTTTGTAAGAGCATAAGCTTAAGTTAATTTCTTGCCCTAGTTAGTTTGGTGTAGTGCTTGATTTAGGGTTAAGGGTGGTTTAATTTAATTATTTGATTGTGCTTGTTTGAATGCTAGGGTTACATGCTAGATGGATGATGGATTGTATGTCCCCTGATTTTGTGCAAGTCGGTTCTAGAATTGCATGTTAGGTTGATTGAGTGGTATGTGAATGTATGAATGGATTGGTGAGACAACCTAGAATCATGCAAACCCTAGGCTAGGGCAGTTCGAATTTTGGGTTGCATGGACGCGTTTGAGTTGCATGATTGTTCATTTGGGACGCTAGAAAATGCTGTATGTATGCTATTTAAGCTCCCGCGTGTTCGGTTGAGGTAGTTTGCGCGACATAGGACGTAAAATGAATGTAAGAACAAAAATTGCCAGTTCGGATGTGAACTGCCCAGTTTTTTGGGAAGTGGAATTTGAGGCATTTAGAGGCCGAATTGGGAAAAATGTAAAACATAAAAGTTGTAGAGAATGGTTTTTCCTAGGGGATAATGCAGACAGATTTCCAAAATAAGACTCCAACGGCCTCCGTTTTCACAAAAACCCGAGCCTGACCGTGCCCAGGATTTATGCACAGCCAGGTGAGTTCAAATGGCAATATGAACCTGTTAGAGTCCGAATTAAATTTTTTGTAAAACATAAAAGTTTCAGGATTTTTCAAGAGCTAGAACTTTTGTGAAGACAACTTTTTCAAATTCAAATTGATTTTTAAACTAACACGGTTTTATAAAGACTGTGCAGGGAACAGGAAATTCCTGCACAGGATTTTCTAGAAACAGTTCAGAAAAACTGTATTTTTCCCCAACACCACTGTTTTGACTATAGAGACTGTCCCAATGGCAGTTTTCAGCCTCAAATGATTTTATAAAGTCCATTTCAAGAATATGAATTTTTACAAGTTAGGTAAAGAGTTTTTGGGATTAATTTCCCCAAAATTTTCCAAGTTAAGGAAAAATGAAAATTTTCAAGCTAAGGTTTAGTAAGCGAATCGATTACGGATAGTAATCGGAAGTTATATCCGAGTTACTGGGATAAGCCCAAAGCCCAAAGTTTGACCCAAAGAGGGTTGACCTTAGTTGACCAAATGTTGACTTTGGTTGACCAAAAGTTTGACTAAGTTTGACCTTAAGGGTTACCAAATATAACCCTAAAGGATACCAAGAACTATAATTGGGCTAAGATATAGGGTTAATGGAAATAACCCAATAGTTCATGGGTTAAGGATGAAGCCCAAGGTTGGAAGATAACCTAACCCTAATGGTATGTTGTGGGCTTAACACATAAGGTTACCCAATGTAACCTCTTAAGTGATATTCCATATTTATCTTGAACAATAAGGTTACTAATTGTAACCAAGTAAGATGTTATGCACAAAGGGATATACAATTAGGATTATGTAAGCATGTTGGTTAGGTCACCTACATTTCACAATCTTAACTAGACCCTTACATGTGTCCTTCATCAAGCAGGGGGTAACTTGCAGCTGATACAAGATGAAGAAGCGTGGCAGGGCGAACTGTGAAATCTGGGAAAATATGCCACTACGCGTTTTGTTCTTTCTAAGTATATTATTTGTTATTTGAACATCATTCTTTAATTACAATTATGTGCTCATTAGCACTGTATAAAAAAAAATTCCACTGTTTTTCATGTAAGTAAGTTATTACAATGAGCCCCATATGTATGTATGTATGGTAATGGCCTATGCTAGACGGGTCGTTACATTAGTTCTCTCTCAACTTCCCTCTAAGGAACCGAAAAAAAAAAAAAAAAAAAAGAAAGAAAAGAGAAAAAGAGGGTGAGTGGCCGGTTGGTGCTGGTGGAGCAAGGAATGAAAAATTTTGCAACCCAAAGCCTAAATCAACCTTTCAAAGCTTTAGAGGTATTTCTCTAAACCCTCTAAGATTTCGATTAAGTTTGATCAAAGATTTATATGTAACGACCCGCCTTGCACAGGTCGTTACACTGTTGCTTACTTACTTACATACTTATAAATTAGCTCAAAACACAACGAAATTTTTTTTTTTTTTATATACACGAATTAAAACGTGTTCCTTAGGAAAGGTGTCTGCATAAAATATAATTACATAATTATAAGAACTCAAAAAGGTCAAAACGCGTAGCGGCATAAAGTCCCACGATTTCACAGCTTGCCTTGCCACGCCTCGCCACCTTGCATCATGCATTACTGACAGGCTGCTTACCTACAACATAGACGTAAGACAGTGAGCTTTTGCTTAGCAAGTACACCTGTCTCGTCCGC
Source organism: Ficus microcarpa (assembly GCA_025413485.1). Classification (NCBI taxonomy): domain Eukaryota; kingdom Viridiplantae; phylum Streptophyta; class Magnoliopsida; order Rosales; family Moraceae; genus Ficus; species Ficus microcarpa. Next base: position 11,697,007 of record CM046387.1, read on the forward strand.
GACTTACTTATAGCCATAACGAAATACATTTCTAACTTAATATACAAAGCCACACATAACCATTCATAATCACATAACATCATTCATATTAGCATAAACTAACAATGTCTATACATGCATGGTCCAGTTATGCTTGTATTTACTTGCTTTGCTTATCTTTCCTTTAGGGCCCTTACCTTGGTGTTCGTACCCGGCGCGCGACTATTGAGTGGTTGGGGCAGCCAGCCCATTCCAACTCAAACCATAGTCCTACCCGACCTCGGACGGGTAGTACTACACCGGCAAGCTCGCTTGCCTTCTTATCTTTTCTTAACTCAATCTTGAGTTCATTAGTCTCATATGGATTAGTGAACATGCGTCGTGATGTCTCACAATCCTAACTTATACTAGCAATATCATTATGCTTAACATGAAAATCATACTTGATCATGCTTTCTAAAAATTAACATTTCACATGGCATACCAATACTCATAGCATAGCAATTAGCATATAACACAGCATCACATAGCATACAATTTCATACATCCTTAGCATTCATCTAATCTTACTTTAGTAAGCATCAACTAGAGCCTATGCTGTAGGCGGAGTTGTACTTACCTCTTTTGCTAAATCCTCACTTTCGCTGTCCGACCTTGGCGTACAGCTACAAGTCCTCTCCTGCTTGAGAAAGAACATAGGTGAGATTTTGTCTCTTGTGTAGAATGTTGGTGTCCTAACCAACATACCTACTAAACCTAGTTGTATGTCCCTGTCAGATAACTGACTTGTCCAAATTGGCCTTTTACTGCTGGGGATTAATTTGAACTGGATTATCCCGTTGAGAGGTTACGTTGGATAACGTCGTAAGCTAGATCTGGATTTACTACTGGGCTTTCTTCTTAAAACCTTGGGCTTTACTATTCTTATTGGGTCAATGGCCTTGACCCACTTTTCTTGGCCCATTTCACATTTATGGTAGTCCTTAGGGTTACATTGAATAACCCTTAAGGTTACTCTTGTCAATTCTGGGCCTTTTGGGCCTAAGCCTGGTAACTCAGGTCCTATTCCCGGCTACAGCCCGTAAGCGGCTTGATTACCATTTTTATCTTGAAAATCTATTTTCTTAACTTAAACTTCATTTTCTTAACTTAAAATCACATTTCTTTTCTTCTTGCACTTTTACACGATTTTTCTTTAAAATACTTAAAACTCTTGGTAAAATTCCGATCTTTGAAATAATTCTTTGTAAATGTCGTTTAGGGTCGAAAACTACCTTTGGAACAGTTTTCGTAGTCAAAATAATGGTTTAGAACACTTTACAATTTTTTTGAAAACATTTTGTAAAACTTTGGTGAAGGAATTTTCGGATTCCTTGCGCACCTCTCATAAAACGTGCCCAGTTTAAAAATCCGTCGAGAATCTGAAAAACTTTTCTTCACGAAAGTTGTAGCTCTCGAAAAATACTAAAACTTTCGTATTTTGCAAAGAATCTGATTCTGCCTGTATTGATACTAGTTTTCATTTGAAAACGGCTGATCCTGAAAAATCTGGGTGAAGACTGGGCCTAGGGATCAGCCACGGTTTTCGCTAAAAACAAAGGCCGTTGGAGCCTTATTTTGATATTCCGTCCATGCTGTCCTCTAGAAAAAGTTGTTCTGAGAAACTTTCGTGTTTCGTGTTTTACCCCATTAGGCCTCTAGAGGCCTTAAAATTTCACTTTTCCAAAACTTGTCAGATTCTAATCCGAATCTGGGCAGTTTTGGGTTTACGTTCCGTTTGCGTCCTATTTCGCGAATCTAACTCGACTGACCACTTCGGGAGCCTACGATTCAAACACACAACGTTCTCTAACGTCCCATTAAGCCCAAAATCTGATCCTTACAGTCCATGCAACCCACAAATTAAAAACAAAACCCTAGGGTTGCTTGGTTCTAATCTAGCATTCCATCACATACAACCATCACAAAATCAACCCTAGACTAGCATGCATTCTTGGCTGCCAAAGGGGGCAGATTTTTGGCCACTAAAGGGGGAACATACAACCCTAGTTTCTAGCATGAAATTCATACAAAAATCAACACAAATCAAGCAAGATTTAAAGCCAATCAACCCTAGTTCTAACAAATCAAGCACACACTGAAATTTAGGGCATAAAAATGAAATTGGACTTACGTCCTTACAACCCGATCGAACCTTAAATTAAACTTGAAATTAAGCTCAAAATAAAAAGGATTAGGGTTTGAGAGATTACCTCAACCAAAGCCAAGTTTGGTTGCAAAAAATTTTCCTTTCTTCCTCTTTCTTCTAGACCCACGGCTACACCTAGAAAAATGGGGATCCAAGAAAAATTTTGTTGGCTCTTTCTTTCACCTCCAAGCCAAAGACTCCAAGAAGAAAAGCCCTAAAGAAATTTCAAGATTCACTCACATTTTTCTCCTCCTTCTTTTGGTCGGCCACACTAGGAAAAACCCACAAAAATTTTTCAATCTCTCTCTAGCTCTCCCTCTTGCAAAACCGTGCACCTAGGAGATGAAAACTCCAAGAAATTTCTTTGGATCTCTCTCCTCCCTTCTCTCCTCTCCTTGCTGCCGAACTCTAGGGTATTAGAGCAAGAGTTTTGGCTGAAAATTTTCAAGAGAGAGAATAGGGAATGGGAGGGTAATGATGTGCAAAAAAAGGGGGAGGTTGGAGTGGTTAGAGGTTGCTTGTCCTTAAAACATGGCTTTTCCTTTACTTGCTTTCCCAAGGGCTGCCGAAGTAGGGGGGGAGCTGCACATGTGTAAGCTAAAGTTAGTAGGTTGTGAGGTCATGGGCATGGGCAAATGGTCCTAGGCTTGCTAAAGCTTGTTTGGCTAGTAGTTCTCCAAAAACTCCATTTTTCTTTTCCTTTGTGCTACACAGATAATTCTAATATTGTGATTCTTCAAAACACAATATTTTTATCTCATACCGAAGTATAAAATTTATCTGTGTGAATTTTTGATCGAAAAATATTTCTCTCAAATTTTTCTAAACCCTTTTTGTCTTTAAACTTTAACTCGGTGTGCTTGATTTTCTAGGGACGTTTTACGGCTTATTCTTGCTATCTAGTTCATAAAACATCATTCTCGGAACTCGTTCCACACTGAACTTGAAAAATCTCAGAAGTCAACCCTTTGACTTTTTATCGGTCAAACTTTGACTTTTTCGGTCAAAGTTGACTTTCGTGAAATTTTGCACCGTTTTGACCCTTTCGACTTGAAAGATCCGTTTCCGAGCTTAGAAATAATTTTTGAGTCTTCTTGACCCATTAAAATTCACAAAACTTTTCAAAAGCCCTAAACTGAGCTTTTTCATAAATATTTTCGTAAGGTGAAAATAATTCCTTTAAAAGGAAAATGTACATGGAAAATTCGAATATTACATTATATGTATTTCAAGCATGGGTTGTAAGAGCATAAGCTCACCATTTTTGTTTTGTCCCATGTTATGATTTTATGTGGTTGGTTATGCCTAGATCTATTCTTAGGATGATTTGATTCCTAGATCTAAGCATAAGTTTGAATTTTTGCTCTTGATTGAGTGTGATGGTTATGGTTGCTCATCAAGTGTTTGTGAATATGTTTTTCACATGTTTGAATATGGTTATTTGGTGAATGATAGTTATGTGAATGACCTAAGTATGATGGTTATGGAATTAACTTAAAAACATAATTTGGTAAAACTTGTAAGTTATCCAATGTTGTGGTTTCATGACAATGAAGCAAGTGTATGCATGCATGATAAGAACAAATCCAATGTGCTGCATGTTGATGTAGGCTCACGGCTTTATCCATTTGAGGTAGTGTGCACGGATTTTAAGCAAAAATCAACCAAATTCGAAACTATCAATTTTCGGGTTAAAATGGATAGTTTTCTGAAAACTAAATTTTAAGCCCATTAGAGGTCAAATTTGGAAAAAGTCATAACTGTAAAGTTGTAGAGAATTGAAAATCCTAGGGGGTAGCATAGACGGTTTTTAAAAATAAGACTCCAAAGGCCTCTATTTTTAACAAAATCTGAGACTGGACTGTACAGACAATGTACATGCCCAGGATTTTTCAAAAGGAGAAACAAGTAAGTTAAAAGCAGATTCAGGTTTTTGACAAAGAACAAAAGTTTTAGGTTTCGACAAAGAACAAAAGTTAAAAGCAGACAATGTGCATGTTGATGTAGGCTCACGGCTTTATCCATTTGAGGTAGTGTGCATGGATTTTAAGCAAAAATTAACCAAATTCGAAACTATCAATTTTCGGGTTAAAATGGATAGTTTTCTGAAAACTAAATTTTAAGCCCATTAGAGGTCAAATTTGGAAAAAGTCATAACTGTAAAGTTGTAAAGAATTGAAAATCCTAGGGGGTAGCATGGACGGTTTTTAAAAATAAGACTCCAAAGGCCTCTATTTTTAACAAAATCTGAGACTAGACTGTACAGACAATGTAAATGCCCAGGATTTTTCAAAAGGAGAAACAAGTAAGTTAAAAGCAGATTCAGGTTTTTGACAAAGAACAAAAGTTTTAGGTTTCGACAAGATCTACAACTTTCATGAGAAAAACTTTTTCAAATTCTAAACCGATTTATAGATAAAATTGGATTTCTAAAACTATACAGGATACAGGAAATTCCTGCATAGGATCTTTAAAATTGCGCATGATACAGGAAATTCCTGCACATGCATCTTCAGTTAAACTACAAGGTTGTTTTCAAAAGTAGCTTTCAAAGTTTTATGGTTTTAAATTCCAATTACAAAGAAATCACGGTTCTATAGAGAAAACATTTTTAAAAGAGTTTTAAAATTTTGTAAGTGGTTTTAAAAGGTAATTTCAAGGATTAAATCAAGATAATACTTGAAATTATGAAAACAAGGTATTTTTTTTAGAAAATGAGAGAATGCCCAAGATTTCTTAAACGGTAACAGTTTTATGACAGATAGTAATTAGATAGAATACCCAAGTTATTAGGTTGGGCTTTGTATCCAAGGTTACTTATAGTAACCAAATGGGATATAGATTTACTATGTGGACTTTATGTTTATGGTTACCCATGGTATTCAGATGGGATACCAATTTGTTATGTTAATAATATGTTAGGGCCTGTATCTATGATTACTAATGGTAACCGGATTGAGTACTGGTTTACTCTGTCAAGGTATCAATAGTAATCGGATAGGGCACCGGCTTACTATGATAGGATTTGTATCCATTATTACCAAAGGAAATCAGATTGGATACTGATCTAGTATGTTATGGTTTATGGTAAGATAGAATGACTCTTATCTTACGCTCTATTTGAAACAGGAATATAACCTGTTGTCGTGCCGTGTTTGGACGATAGACTAAGAGTGTAGGATGACTTGTAAGTACAACTTTGCTTACAGTATGGGCAAAATATTTTTGTTGCTTTGCATGTTTTTTAAAAGTTCATGCATTGATTTACATGATGTGCATATGATTTATGTTTTATTATTGTGACATCATGAAGCATATTCACTATTATTTATGTTTTATTATCGGGGCATCATGTGAGCATGCTCACTGATAATAAATCACATGACAAGACTAAGACTAAACCAAGACAGTAAGGTGTCGTACCAACCTCCCGTTGATCAGTGGAGGATTATGTATGTTTTAAGAAAAAATTTTCCAGACCTTCCGTTGATGCGTGAAAGGTTATGTTTATGATTTCCATAATTGTTAGGGACCTTGCAAACCCTAATTTTCTGTGGATTGCGCGCATGTGGTACGTATACAAGGGGCTCATATGTTTAACAAGATAATAAGTTCATAATGGAATCATAATTGATTCATAAGAAAGGATAATTGGTTCATGCATTATAAATTTATACGTTCTTTTACCAAAATGTTTTACGGAATAGAAAGCTGTACTTACTGAATGAAAGCTCATAATTTACGTTTATGTTGTAGGTAAACAACCTATCGGCAATGCTTGATGCAAGACTGCAGAGAGATGGCCCTGTGGACTGTGAAATTTGGGTTGGACACCGTCACGGGTTTTGGAAAATATGTTGTGTAAAATGTGTCGGTATTATGTTATACTAAGTCAATGATACTAGTATATGATAACTAGTACGATTTGTTTAAAAAAAAAAAAAAAAGGTTTTAAAACTCAGTACTTAGTTAAGTACATATATATAAGCATGTGTTTAAAAAAAAAAAAAAAGTATTTCTATATTTTTTACAAAGTACAAGAGTATGTTTAAGTATGTTAAGCCTGAAGTAGCGACTACGTAAAGTGGATCGCCATAAGATTTAGTATGTAAGCACGGTAACGGCCCTACATAGGTCGGGACGTTACAAAATAGAACTGCCCTAGCACATTTTTTTTCCCAGTTATTAGTTTATGTTTGTGTCATTTCAATGGGAGAATTTGCAAATTTTTAGTTTTTTCACTTATTTATTTATTTATTTATTTCCTGAACATTGTTATTAGAATGGAAAAGCATTTCATTCAATCAGAGTCAAAAGACTCAATGACTATATCCGAAATACATGGTGGAACCTCCTTTAACCAGGGTTGGTCACAATCACAAACAAGGGAAAAAGTACTACGTGTTAGTGTGGGCTTGCCTTTTTAATACGGAGAAACATGGCAACAAGAGCCACCACCAAATAAATCTAACAACTTGGAAACATCATCGGCAATAGTGTTGGTTTAGAAAATCATTGCAGCGGAAAATATGCAGAAAGATTGTAGACCATCTAATCTGTATAATGAAAATTTTCAAAAAACTTTTGTCGGTACTTTGTAGACATATTGATTTAATATATAATACATGCTGAAATAAGAATATTACCATCATTTGATTAGGTCGATAAAGAATCAAGACACTTTAAGTCTTTCACATCTAATCTCGATATGTACTACTTTAACAAACGTGTGGGTGACTTTATTAATTTGTTATGATCACTGGTGCAAAAAAGCCAAACCTAAAAATAAAATTATCTATTGCATTTTTTACTCTTCTCATGTGTTGAGAATTAAAAACAAGGCCTTTTTTTTTTTTTTTTTTTGTACCAGTGCACCTTCAAATTCTAAATAATTAATAATAAGAAAGAGACCGTGGATTTTATTTACCCAACCTCTTTGTCTTTGTATGTAATTTTGTATGGAAATTTTATCTTTGATTGAAAGTGAAAACCTTTTTTTAATTTGTCCACGGTATGCTCCATTCAAGAAAGGATCATATACCTCAGGTAAGTATTTTTTTTTCGGATTATTATGACCCAATCTAGTTCTTTTTTCTAGTACATCCAAAATAAGGGATTTACTATATAGAGATAGAGTTTTGTCAAGAGTCTTGACTATATTTATAAATTTCTTGTTTAGGTTTTTTCTTTTTTGTTCATTAGTATAACCCCAATTATTATATAATTCGTCAGAGTAGAATTTATCTGTTAGGACCCTGAACTTATTGCACAATAACAATTTACATCCTGAACTTTTAATTTTAGCAATTTGCATCATGAACTTATAAATTTGTAGCAATTTACCCCTCATTGTTTACAATATTGTTAATCTTTTGAAGGAAATTGATATGTGAATTCGTACATAAGTCGCTAACTAATGACATGAATGTCATTTTTATCTATTTCAACTCAAATTTATTTAGATTAAGATCTTTAGTTAAGTATTATTAAAGAAGAAACTTTCAATTAACTTTATTTTAAATATAAATTTGGCTTAATATTGATTATAAAGGACCTTTTTATACTCTTTATTAACAACCTATATAAGTTAAGTGTCAATTTTCAAAAAAAAAAAAAAAAACATTGTAATCAATGAGAGTTAAATTGCTACAAATTTATAAGTTTAGTGTACAAATGTAACCACTTATGCCTCCTAATGGTATGAGACCTTTTGAGCTGAGTTCAAGAGCAAAACCGTAGGGGCAATGGTGATTGAGCTTATCGGCAATGTGGCATGCAAGTTATATTTGTCACGGGAGATAGCATCTATCCACAATGTATTTCTTGTCTCGATATTGAAGAAGTATGTATCAGATCCATCTTATGTCATCCAATCGCCATCGATTCAAATTCAAGAGGATATGAATTACGAAGAGAAACCGGTCGAGATTCTGGATCGAAAGACGAAGACCTTAAGGAACAAAGAGATTCCCTTAGTAAAAGTTTTTGGCGTAATCATAAGATAGAGGAAGCTACATGGGAGCGAGAAGACGCTATGAGAATGTATTACCCAAAATTATTCTAAGTTTCGAGGATGAAATTTTTATAAGGTAAGATGTAGCAATGGAGAAGTTTGGAGCAAAAACGGGATGATATGTGATAAGAAAACAGGAAGAGCGATTATGGGATGAACACTTTTAATTTCAAATAAAGTTTTGGAACTTTGGTTTATTATTATTATTTTGATTGAAGGATTAATATGGTTTTTCTTAAATTTTGTTTCGTAATATGGTTTTAAAAATTTATATTAATTGTGAAGTTATTTTGAAAAGGTTTTAAAGAGAATTCCTAGTGTTTTCTAAAAATATATAAGTAAAGTTTTTTGATAAGTCAAAATTTTAATTTCAAGCTTCTTATTTTTCTCAATAGTATAAGAGGTGAATGTTGAAAAGATAAGTTAACTGTGACGGTCTGTGATACTTACTTAACGGAAACAGTGGAAATTTTTTTTTTATACGGTGCTAACGAGCGTATAACTGTAATTAAAGAACGATGTTCGAATAACAAAATAATATACATAGAAAGAACAAAACGCATAGCGGCATTAATTCCCACATTTCACAGTTCACCCTGCCACGCTCCTCCATCTTGTATCAACAATTGCTCGTAGGCTGCTTACCTACATCATAGACGTAAGACAGTGAGCTTTCGCTTAGCAAGTACAACTAACTATACCGCGACAAAAAAAATAATAACATAACCTAACATAGCATTTCCTAACTTTCATCTCATAACATGTCTTAACTTACATAGCATAGCATATCGTAACATATCATGTCATACTCAACATACAAAAGCATAATATATGCATGAACCAATTATGCTCTTATTATGCTTTCTTATTTATTCTTAATCTCTTTCATAGCTTATCTTACTTATGGGCCCCTTACATAAGTGTACGTACCAGGCGCGTAACTATGGAATGGTTGGGGCGGCCAATCCATCTCCAACTCAAACCATAGTCCAACCCGACCTAACGCAGGTCGGTACGACACAGGCAAGCTTGCGTGCCATCTTGCTTACTTGTCATGTCATACTTGATCTTATAATTCTCATAAGATTTCGTGATCATGCTTCGTGATGTCATACGTACATACTTCATGTCTTAATCATAACATAACTTTAACACAGCATACATCATGAACTTAACTTGACTTATCATAATCCATAACTTGAACACATCATACTTCGCATATCATATCACAACACAACATATAACACAGAACACGTTGATCATACATTCATAGCATACATCTAACATACTTAACAGCATACATCACATACTTAGGCAAGTATCACAACAAAGCCCACGCTATAGGTGGAGTTGTACTTACCTCGCTTACTATGTCCGGGGCTATGCTGTTCCTCGCCTGGATACAGCTGCAAGCTACCTCCTGCTTGAAGAAGATATAGGTAAGGTTCTATAGTTAAATCGTGGAATGTTGGTGACCTAACCAACATGCTTACATAATCCTAGTTGTATGTCCCTTATACACAACATCTTACTTGGTTACAATAAGTAACCCTATTGTTCAAGAACAAACAAACATGGATTATTACTTAAGAGGTTACGTTGGATAACCTTATGTGCTAAATCCTCATACATACCATTAGGGTTAGGTTACCTTCCTAACCTTGGGCTTTATCTTTGTCCATAAACCATTGGGTCACTTCAATTAACCCTAAGTCTTAGCCCAATTTATTAACCTTGGTATCTTTTAGGATTATCTTGGATAACCCTTGAGGTCAAACGTAGTTAAACTTTTGGTCAACCAAAGTCAACATTTGGTCAACTAAGGTCAACCCTCTTGGGTCAAACTTTGGGCTTTGGGCCCTATAATTCGGGTATAACTTCCAGTTATCATCCGTCATCGCTTAGCTTACTAAACCTTAGCTTTAAAAATCCCATTTTTCCTTAACTTGGAAAATTTGAGGAAATTAATTCCAAAAACTCTTTACTTAACTTGTAAAAATTCATATTCTTAAAACGGGGCTTCATAAAATCATTAAGGGCTGAAAACTGCCATTGGAATAGTTTCCATAGTCAAAACAGTGGTTTTGAGGAAAAATACAGTTTTTCTGAACTGTTTTTAAAAATCCTGTGTAGGAATTTCTTGTTCCCTGCACAGTCTTTATAAATCCATGTCAGTTTAAAAATCCAGTTTGAATATGAAAAAGTTGTCTTCATGAAAGTTCTAGCTCTCAAAAAATCCTAAAAATTTTGTGTTTACGAAAAATTTAATTCGGACTCTAACAGGTTCATATTCTCGGTTGAACTCACCTGGCCGTGCATAAAACCTGGGCACGGTCAGGCTCGGGGTTTTCACCAAAAATGATGCCATTTGAGCCTCATTTTGAAAAACTGCCCGCGTTACCCCTAGAAAAAACCCTTCTCTACAACTTTTATATTTTACGTTTTTCCCAATTCGACCTCTAAAGGCCTCAAATTCCACTTTTCAGGAAACTGGGCAGTTTGAATCCGAACTGGCAGTTTCCATTCTTAATTTTGTTTTACGTCCTATTGCGCGAAATCTAACTCAACCGAACACGCGGGAGCCTAGATATCAAGCATGCAGCGTTTTCTAACATCCCACTTTAACATTCATGCAACTCAAACGCATCCATGCAAACCAAATCCGAATTGCCTAAATCCTAGGTTTGCATGGTTCTAGGTTGCAACACATTAACCCATACATTCACACACCATTCATGCTTAAGACTAGCAACCTCACATGCTATTCTAGAACCGGCTTGCACACAAAAACAGGGGACATACAATCCATCATCCATCTAACATGCAACCCTAGCATTCAACCATGCACAAATATATAGCAAAATAAAATCATAACCAAACCACCCTTAAACCCTAAATCAAGCACCACACCAAACTAAACTAAGGGCAAATGAAAAAACTTAAGGTTATGCTCTTACAAACCTCAACTTGAAATACATGTAAATTTCAAATTAAAATCAAATTGGAAAGGTTAGGGCTTGTGGGAGAGTTACCTTACCTAACGCTAGGAATGGGTTAGGGTTTGGGATCCGAAATTCCTTCCTCCCTTGGTCCTCCTTCCACTCAGTTTTCACCCTCCAAATGGGTACCGAAAATTTCACCTCACTTGGTGGTTGATTCTCACAAATTCGGCCACTCTCCACAAATTCCCTCTTCACTTTTCCTTTCCCCTTTCTTGTTTACCCACAACCGGCCACTTAAGCCAAATGGGTTTCAAAATTCTCCAAACTTTTTCCTTGGTTTTCCTAGTGAAATCCGACCATCCACAACACTAATCCCCCCTTGAATTTTAAATTTTTCTTGCTTCCCTCTTCTCTTCCTAGAGTTCGGCTTTTGAGAGAAAAATTTGCCAAAGTTTCACTAGATTTTCTAATAAAATGAACACCATCACTCGCCTATTTATAGAGGTGGAAAACTTTGCCAAAATTGCATAAAAACCCCTAGAGAAGCAAAAATTACACAAAATGGAGGTGAGGTGGCCGGCCATGAGCTTGGAGAACAAGGTAAGATTTCTTTCCATCTCTAATTAATCATTTATGATGTCATAATTAGAGAATAAGGTGATGTCATCCTCCTTAGGGCTTGTTTGGCTCTTTTCTTCAATATGCAGTCCATTTTTGAGCTACACAGATATTTCCAATACTGTGTTCACTTATACACTGTATTTTATACTGTACTATAGTCCAAAATTTATCTTTGTAAAAATGGATAGTATAAAATTTTTCTTATTTTTCCGAGCCCTTTTCGCTCTTAATTTCTACTTGGTGTGCTTGATTTTCTAAGGTGGTTTTAAAGCCTATTCATGCTATCTTAATCGTAAAGACGGTTTTTGTAGTATCTTTTCCATACTGCATCTCATAATACTGCGAAGTCAACCCTTTGACTGCTCTTGGTCAAACTTTGACTTTCTTGGTCAATTTTAACTTTTCGTGTAATACCTAGAACTTTCATGTTCTTATTTTCCTTCTACGGAATTATTTTCACGTTGTGATTTTATTTATGAAAAGCTCGGTTTAGGACTTTTGATAGATTTTGTAAGTTTTAATAGGTCGAGAAGACTCCAAAAATGATTTCTAAGCTTGAAAACGGACCTTACAAGTCGAAAAGGCCGCAACAGTGCAAGATTTTACGAAAGTCAACTTTGACCGAAAAAGTCAAAATTTGACCGACGAAAAGTCAAAGGGTTGACTTTACGAGATTTTTCGAGGAACAGTCCGGAAAGAGTTCCGAGAATGATGTTTTGTGAACTAGATAGTAAGAATAAGCCTTATAACGTCCCTAGAAAATCAAGCACACCAAGTTAAGATTTAAGGGCAAAAAGGGGTTCGGAAAAATTAAGAAAAATATTTTTCAATCCAAAATTCACACAGATAAATTTTGTATCTTGGTACTACATAAAAATATTGTGTTTTGGTAAACCATAATATTAAAATTATCTGTGTAGCACAAAGGAAAAAGAAAAATGAGTTTTTGAGAGCAAATAGCCAAACAAAGTCTAACTAAGGGAGGACACCTTGCCCATACCCATGACCTCATTGCAATGACATCACTCCCCACTAAGGAGCTTTGAAGATGTGGAAGCCTCCCCTCCACACAAGTTAGTCGGCAGCCCATAGGAAAAAATGGGAAAAAGCCATATTTTTGGGGCCAAATCACCCACCACCCCAATGCCTCCTTTGCCTATAAATACCCCCTTCATTTTCTCGACTCTTTTTATTGAAAAATTGCAGCCAACCTCTTGCAATTTTCTTGCTCAAATCCGGCAGCCAAGAAGAGTGAGAGAGAGGAGTGAAAAACCAAAATTGGTTGAGGGCTTTTACTTGTTGGAGTATGGATTGGATTTAGGAGGAAGCTAGAGAGAATTTGAGAAATTTTCTTGTGGGTTTTGGGGGTGTGGCCGACCAAGAGAGGGAGGAGAAAGAGTGAGTGAATCTTGAAATTTTTTTTGGGGCTTTTGCTCTTGGAGTGTTCGGCTTGGAGGATCAAGCAAGAGCCAACCAAAATTTTTGGTGTTCATCCCCCTAGGTGGCCGTGAGTTGGTGAGCAAAGGAGGAGGATTGGTGACCAAACTTTAGCTTTGGTCAAGGTAATTTTTTAGAGCCCTAATCCTCCTTATTTTGAACTTAATTTCAAGTTTGATTTGAGGATTCGATTGGGTTGAATGGACATAAGTACGATTTCAATTTCGTGCCCTAATCTTGGTGTATGCTTAGTTGCTAGATCTAGGGTTTGTGTGGCTTTAATTCTTGCTTGATTTGTGTTGATGTTGACTGATTTTCATACTAGATACTTAGATTGTGTGTCCCCTGTTTTGGTCCCAAAAATCTGCCCTAGGCAATGGGTAAGTGGTTGCTAGTGGTGGATGAAAGTTGATGCTTGTATGTTGAATGTATGCAAATTGTAGAATCATGCAAGCACTAGGTTTTGTACAATTTGGGTTCGGCTTGCATGGATCCCTTGAGCGACTCATGGGTGTGAATGGGATGTTAGAAAACGCTATGTGCTTGAATCGTAAGCTCCCGAAGTGATCGGTTGAGATAGATTCGCGAAATAGGGCGTAAACCGAAAGTAAACACGAAACTGCCAAATTCGGATTCGAATCTGGCCAGTTTCGGAAAAGTGAAATTTTAAGACCTCTAGAGGCCGAATGGGGTAAAACCCAAAATACAAAAGTTTTTTAGAACAATTTTTCCTAGAGGACCACGTAGACGGAATATCTAAATGAGGCTCCAACGGCCTCCGTTTTTAGCAAAACCTGTGGCTGATCCCCAGACCCAGTTTTCACCCAGTTTTTCAGGGTCAGCCAGTTTCAAATGAAAACTGGTATCAATGGAAGCAAAATTAGATTTTTCGTAAAACACAAAAGTTTTAGCATTTTTTGAGAGCTACAACTTTCATGAGGACAAGTTTTTCAGATTCTCAACAGATTTTTAAACTGGGCATGTTTTACGAAGGGTGCGCAGGGAATCCGAAAATTCCTGCACCTTAGCTTTTACAAAATGTTTTCTAAAAACTGTAAAGTGTTCTAAACCATTATTTTAACTACGAAAACTGTTCCAAAGGCGGTTTTCGACCTTAAACGACATTTACAAAGAGTTATTTCAAGGATCGAAATTTTATAAAGAGTTTTAAGGATTTTTAAGTAAAATATTTTAAAATTGCAAAAGATTAAAGAAAATGTTAAGTTAAGATAGTTAAGATAAGAAATGGAGTTTTGAGATAAGAAATGAATTTTCAAGATAAAATTGGTAATCAAGCCGATTACGGGCCGTAACGAGAATAGGACCCGAGTTACTGGACTTAACCCAAAAAGCCCAGAATTGACAAGGGTTGACCAGTAGTTGATCAAATGTCAACTTTTGTTGACCCAGCAATTAGTAAAAAGGGGTAACCTTACGGGTTATCCAACGTAACCCTAAGGTAGACCAATAATACAGTAATGGGCCAAGAAAAGTGGGTCAAGGCCATTGACTCAATAAGCTACGAAAAGAGAGTGAAGCCCAAAGTTTTAAAGAAAGCCCAGTAGTAAATCAAGATCTAGCATAGAGGTTATCCAACGTAGCCTCTTAAAAGATTAGTCAAGTTCAAATTAATCCCCAACAGTAAAAGGTCAAATTGGACAAGTCAGTTTTCTGATGGGGACATATAACTAGGTTATAGTAGGCATGTTGGTTAGGATACCAACATTCTACAACTAGAAACGGAATCTCACCTATGTCCTTGCTCCAGCAGGAGAAGGCTTGCTGTTGTGATCCGAGGAAGAACAGTGCACAGTCGGATATAACAAAAGAGGTAAGTACAACTCCGCCTGCAGCATAGGCTTAGGTTGATACTTGCCCAAGTATGATAGATGCATGTTAGGAATGTATGTTGATTGATGCTTTGGTGTGCTTATTGTGTGCCTTAGGGTATGCTAAGATGAATGCTATGTTATGTTGTTATGTTCAATATGCTATATGACATGTTATGCGATATGATAATATGTTATGTATACAAGAAGAATGTGCAAGCTGAGTATGAAAGTTAAAATGCAAAACATGTTATGTTTTATGCAAAAGTGACATCACGATGCATGTTCACTAAAGATATGATGAGATTAAAGAATAAGAAAGTACCTGCCAGTGTCGTACCACCCGTCCGAGGTCGGGTTGAACTATGGTTTGAGTTGGACTGGGCTAGCCACCCCAACCACTCCATAGTTGCGCGCCGGGTACGTACACTTAAGTTAAGAGCCCTAAGCAAGATAAGTAAGTAAGTAAGAATGAAGAAAGTTAAAATAATCATAACTGGACCATGCATATGTTATGCTATGCCATGAAATGATATGTTATGCAAGTATGAGTTATGTGATGATGTATGATGATATAAAATGTTATGTGTCGCTAGGTTAAGTTAAGTTAGAAAGCGTATGTTAGGTCGCGGCTTAGATAGTTGTGCTTACTGAGCGTTAGCTCATAGTTGTCATCTATGCTGTAGGTGAGTCATCTGACAGCAATGGATGATGCAAGATGGACGTGCGAGGCGGGGTACACTGTGAAATTGTGGGAACAAGATGCCGCTACGCGTTTCGTTTAATATGTATTTTTGTATGTTAAATATTTCATTCATGATATGCTTATTACGTTTAGATGTATATAAGCTAGTATAAAAAAAAAATTTCCGCTGCTTTTCATCAAGTAAATAAGTAAGTATGATAAGTTAAGTAAGTATGTATGTTAAGGTAACGGCCTGCGCTAGGCGGGGCGTTACATTTCGGTCAAACTTTAACCGACATGAAATCATGTACTTTTTCATTCCTTTCGACTCAAAAGGTCGTTTGCTAATTTGAGCAATCAATTTTGAGTCTTATTGAACCATAAGAACTCATAAAATGTACGAAAAACTCTTAACCGAGCTTTTTCATAAATACCTTCACGGTATACATCAAATTCCTTTAAAAGGAGATAGTAACGTAGAAAAACTAGGTATTACAATCTACCCCCCTTAAAAATTTTCGTCCTCGAAAATTAGAACAACTGGGGTAGTTTTTTCTCATCTCATCTTCTAATTCCTAGGTTGCCTCTTCAACCTTATGGTTTCGCCATAAAGTCCGAACTGGGTTTTGTGTAAAACATAAAAGTTGTAGGGCTTTTCAAGGTCTAAAACTTTCATGAAGACAACTTTTTCAGATTCAGCCCAGATTTTTTTTAAATAAAAATTGGATTTCAAACACTGTGCAGGAAACAGGAAATTCCTGCACAGGATTTTCTAAAACAGTGCAGGAAAAGAACATTCCTGCACATACACTGATAAATTAGCTATGGAAACTGATTCCAAGAGCAGTTTTCAACACATAGTAATTTTTACAAACCCTACTCCAAAAGTTATAATTTTTACAAGTTGAACCAAGGATTTTTGTACAAAAATAAGACATAAAATGATAAGTTTTTCCAAACAAAGGAAAAAAAAAAATTTGGACACAAGTTGTCTTAAAATTTAATAATGATATGATGATCAACGGTAACCGGAAAGGATACCTGAGTTACTAGACTGGGCCCAAAGCCCAAGGTTGCCCATAGTAAACCCAATAGGATATGGGTTAAGAATGTTAACGTTTAGGCCCAAGGTTAGGATAATAACCTAACCCTATTTATGTGTTTGGGCCTAGTACCCAAGGTTACTTTAAGTAACCAAACAAGTTATCATAAGGCATGTAGGGGGGACATATAACTAGGGTTACTCATGGATGTTGGTTAAGATACCAACATCGTATGTAATGATTTATAGTAAGATAGGATGATCTTATCTTACACCTTAATTGAAACGGGAATAGAATCTGTTGATATACCGTGTTGGAACTTTAAGTCAAGAGCATAGGACACCAGGTAAGTACAAACCTCACCTACAGTATGGAAAATAGTAAATACTATTTTCAAGTATGCAATATTTTCAAGTATGCCATGTTTTCAAGAATGCCATGTTTTCAAGTATGACATGTTTTCAAGAATGTTATGTTTTCAAGAATGCCATGATATCTCAAGATAGGCCATGTTATGGTTAAAATGTTAAGTTATGATATGATATAGTGACATCATGAGACATGTTCACTAATGTTAAACCATATGGTAATAACATACAAGCAAGGTGTCGTACCAACCTCCCGCCAGGTGGAGGATTATTTATGTTTATGTTCAAGTTCAAGTTTATGATTCCCAGAATTGTTAAGGATCTTGCAAACCCTAACTTTCTCTGGAGAGCACGCATTCGGTATGTACACACAAGGGGCCCACATGTTAATTAAGATAATAAGTTCAAGTGCATAATTGATCATAAAAGATTCAAAATTGGATATAATTGGTTCATGCATAAGTAGAATGATATTTCTTGTGTTTTTGTGAGATTATGTTTGTACTTGCTGGGTGAAAGCTCATCAGTATATTCCATACTGTAGGTAAAAGTAAAAAGCCTACAGCTTTACTTGGTGGGCCATGGAGATGATGCAGTAAGTGAAGGGCGGTGTGGGATACCACTACGCAGTTTTTCCGTAACTTATTACTATGAGTTAGACCATGTATGATCAAGAGTAAAGTACCAAGTTATGTATGTAATGTTTAAAGTCTGGTTTAAAAGGTCATTGTGTGACCTTACAATCGGCATATTAAGTAATGGGTATTCATGATGAAGTTTACCCATATGCACAAGTTTATGTATGTATGTAATGTTTTCAAACTGTCAAGTTTAAGTTAAAAAAAAAAAAAAAAACAAGAAGGAAAAAAAAATTTATTCTGGAATTTTCCTCAAGCTTAAGTATTAGAAACTAAGTCTAGTAAGTTAAGTAAGTAAAGTAACGGCCCACATTTACGTAGTCGGCCATACGTGGATGGCCGGGGCGTTACAGATATGACAGTTGAAAGAAGTTGAGAGCGTTTACTTATCTCTCTTTCTATGCAAACTGCATTAGAAGATCAAAAGAGACATGGGAAGTTGTGCTTGTGAAGATGGACTAAAGGATATGATTGTTAGAGTTATTTTGAATGCCACAGTAAAATTGAGTGGCAAACGAGTGCAGTTAAGTGTCTCAAGATATTAGTAGTGGAAGAACATTAGTGCAGAAGGAAAAAGGCTTATGAGAAGAGACCAAGTTAAGAAAGAAGCTTATTGGAAATGGTGAAAGAGAAGGGTGAGAATGAAGCAACACTTTGAAGATGCAAAAGATAGCAAAGGAATTCCTTGAACCATCAAATGCATTTGCAATAGCTTTTAGAAACTTATTGTGACTAAAAGTTATGTTTTTTTTTTTTGTTTTTTTAATGTAATAATTTTTTTTAATCAATACTATGAATCAAAATTTATATTTATAATTATAAGTAATCAACAATAAAAAATTATTTGGGGTGATTTTTTTTAATAATTAGTGTATTCAAAAATTTATATCTATGTAATTATAAATAATCAACAATAAAATTTTATTTTATTGAAATTCATTTTTTTAATAATTCAAGAATACACGACACTTATCCAATGTCATGGTTTTTTCTATTAAAACATGCTTTCAATGTTGTAAAACATTTCTAATCATGACATTGTTTAATTGTTGTAAAATGTACAAATCATAACATTTATAAACTTCTATCATACACACCAATCACAACATTTTTGAACAGTTGTGATATGTAACAATATACAACCGGGAAAGTAATAGATGACATTACTCTAATGTCGAGGATAAAGAATTCACGACATAGATCATGACATTGAAGAAAATGTCGTCAAAACATCATACTTTTCACGGCACCCCCTTTCAACGACATTTTCAAAAATGTCGTGGAATCCATTTTATGACATTTTTTAAATGTCGTTAAAGGGCTCTTTTGTTGTAGGGCATGGGTTTACTTATTGTTATCTAATTACTACTAGCCTTCTTGCTAAATGGCTTGTTGATTATAACAACTTTTTTTTATATTTTAATTATTTACATAGATATCCAAATTTAAGTTGTTGATTTGACATATGTCTATTTTCTCTTTTATTTATAGAAATGTCTAAAATAGTAATTATAAGGACAACATTACCCTTTATAAAAAATGGAGAATTAACAAATAAAGAAATTATTAAAAAAAAAACCAAAAAACAAAAAAATGGAATCTAAGATGTTTACCAATTAAAGAGGGCTAAAACAAATTTAACAAAATTGCTAAAGGAAATGATATACAAAGAAAATATGAAACTCTTTTTGATTTATTGTAAAGAAGGTGTAATCTTCATAACGAACCAAAGAGGGAATGTTTTTCCAAAATCAGATTTTGCGTTAACAAGAACAAGCTAAATAAAAACAGGAATTCCTCAAAAGAAATGTTTTGTATACCTTAATCAGTCTTTATCATAAAGATATGCTCGATTTCATCTCTTACAGGTTATATAAATAATAGAGTTTTTTCGTAAAGAATTCGATACCATTTGTGTGTTATTCTTCATTTTGTTTATTGGAGTATAAATGATAACTATTTGATTTATAGTGAATTACATAAATAAATAAGTTTTTTCATTAGGAGTTCATTGGTTTTTTACATTAAAAGTGTGAATATTTTAATTTCATTAATTGTTATCATTAATATTTTGTGTTGTGTTTATTATTTGGTTTGAACCATCATCTTTATAGTAAATATTTTATATTTGTTATAATTACTTGGATGTTTAGAATTAATTTGGGTTTATTAAGGGTATTTCACATTTATCAACACAAAATATTCATCATTAAAGTAAAAACAAAAAAAGAAAAACCAAAAAAGAGGAGAATAAAAGAAACTGTATTAAATAAAATGATGTCAATTACAATAAAATGACAAAATAAGTAATACAGACATTTTTTTTTCTTAAAAAATAGACGTATACGTAATATTATTTAAAAAAAACACATTTTAAAAAGGTACTCTATAAATGAACTTCTGGTGTAATTATTTCTTCTTTTTTTCTGTGTTTTTTTTTTTTTTTGGGCCGTGTTCGTGCTTAAGTGTAGCTGGAGGAATTGACATGAGTCACAGAAAATTTGGAACTCATGTTGGTTCTAGGTTTCCAATATTTACAGTATTTTTTTTAGGATTTTTTTTTTTTTTTGAACTTGTGCATTTGTATGCAAAACTTATGATTGGCTATTTGTATGCATATGTGAATTTCCAAGAGCATGAGAATTCATGGTTCAACAGATTCGCATCATTTTTTTTTTTTAATTCTAATTTGTAAAACTTACGTATCTTTGGTGATATATATAACTGACATATAGGAACAGTGTATGTCTATATTTGACGCAACCAACCAAAACTTGTTACATGTCAAACAGAAACTGTTAAAACAGGTGCTATAGTTAATATTCTTAGTATTAAATTTGAAACACAAGTTTGCTTACCTTGTAAAAGTTTCCTTACCTAAGCTTTCGGCTTGGAAAGAAAAACCAAGTCGTTAGAGTTGAATTTAGAACAACTATCAAGTGAAATATGTGAAGAGAATTTGGTCAATTGGTACTCCTTCCACCAGCCATAATATCCTGCACCGTTCAGTTTTCAGAATAGAAACTATTTTTTGTAATTTATCAGGGTTTTTTTTTTTTTTTTTTTTGTGACACACCCCCTTTCTAAAAGCTTCTTTTTTTTTTTTTTGGGGTGATTATCATGAGCATGAAGTAAAGGTAGAACATGATGAATAGTAATTATTTTTATTTTTTTGTAATTGTAAATATCGAAATAGTATTTTTGTTTTCCAAATATACAAAAATTGCTCTTATATTGTAAAACAGCTCAAAATATATAAACATATATATTTAGCTATAGATATGAAGTATTGTTTTGTCTCACATTCATGTTATCATATGATGCTTACTAGATTTTTTTTTTTTTTCCCTAATCCCCTTTCGGATAATATTTCTTTACGTACTTGGTGTTTGTACATGGGGATATCTCGTTGTTGTTTGGATTTCTAAGCTTCCAATAGCCTCTCCCGGCTATTTCTTCTATTTTATATGGTCCCTCCTAATTTGGTGGCATGTGCACCTTTCATGATAAGATTTGCTGCAATGAGGACCGAGTCTCCTTTTTTTAAACATTCTTGGCCTTACTAGCTTGTTGTATGATTGAGCAATTCTTCTCTGATGTGTTACCACATTGTTTTGTGCTTGTGTCCGGCGTTCGTCCAACGCCTCTAAATGTTTTAAATGGGTGCGAGGAGTTTCCATTGCTGCCGCCACTGCGAGACGAACTGACGGTATGCTGATTTCAGTTAGGAAGCTCAACACCATAGACTAGTGAGAAAGGTGTGAACTTGGTCGCACCTCTACGAGAAGTTCTGTAGGCCCATAAGGCTAATGGCATGAATTCGTGTGACATGTTGGGATTTTCATATACAATGCTATTGGGATGTGTGCTCATAAACAAATAAGATGTATTATTTTGCTGATTTAATTTGAGGATTTTTTCAATATTATTTTTGCATGCATGTTTAGATGCTTTATAAATATCGAAAACCCTAGATTATTTAAATGTGACTTTAAATATTGTATATAAGTGTTATATACAGGAGGATAATATTTAAAGTAAAATAATCTAAATCTGTCCGTAATTAAAAATTAAAATTAGGATCTTTAATTTAAAATTACTAGCGCGACTCATTACATTCTGAATGAAATGATCTTATCCGGATTGTTAATAATGAGATTATTGGAATGAAAACACTTTATATAATTTGATTATATAAGACTGGAATACGATTAATTATGAATCTCTAATAATTTTTGTTGTCATATAGAGCATTCAAAATTAATCAATGATGGTCATATATGAATCGATCTTAATTCTGAGTAATTAATAGACTCCTATTTATTGTATCATATTTTTTGATATATCGAGTAATGACACAAATGAATAGTGTTAAATTCTTGGTATATTGGAAATATAATATAATAAGGAGCCAGGAATATTAATATACAAGATGAAATCCATTCCTTCATAAAGAAGTCAGATGGACAGTTCCCATAAGTGTTGATTCGGGACTTGAATAATAAGAACGCTCAATTTATGATTAGATCATAAATATATCAATAGTTTTTGTAGTTCCATGTTATAATTAGCTTTTTGTTTTCTAAAAAATAACAAGCAAATGAAAAACACATATACATGATATGGATATATAATCAAATATATTGATTTGATTGGTTACTCATTTTATAAATAATTGAGAGAAATAATTAAGAAGTCATGCAAACTCTAAATTGTGAGTTTTTTCTAATTATCTGATGAAAGTATTAACTAAATTTATAACATTTTAAACTATGCTTGTAGAATACTCAGCTTCATCAGTATATTATCCTCAAGTTTTATCGTTTTAAGAAGAAGTATACCAAATAATAAGTTCATAGATTTTTATCTCAACATATAAATTGATGTAGAATTTTTATTGGATATATTAAAAGAAAAAAAGAAAAAAAATCTTGTGAGAAAAAATTTAAAAATAAAAATAAAACAAAACATATTTAAAAAAAAAAACCATGCAGTGATCTTTTTTTTTTTTTTTTTTTTTAATGAATACCACCTCAAAAGAGACTCATATTATTAATAACAAGAAAACTAAAACAAGCAACAGAAACAATCAAAAAATATGTAACAGCTATTTAGATTTAGTATGTATAGAAAGAAGGGGAAAAAAAAAAAAGACAAATAATTTAATTGTAAGGGCTTCTTGGGAAAACTAACTGTTGAAATAAGTGATTTTTTAATTCTAAAATTAATATGATTAGTGATTTTAAAAAGTGAGTAAGAAAAGTAAAATGAACGGTGTCAATAAGCCCACCCTTCTTGACATACTTGGCCTCTTGTTATGCTTGAGTGATTGTCCCAAATGAATCAAAGCTTGCCCTGTTTATAGTCTTAGTTGAGGCTATACCGTGACCAAGAGAGTGGTGAACAAAATCCTTTTTTTTTCCATGGGTCCCCGATAAAGTGGCATGATTGGTAAATCCACCCAATCCACTCTTCAGGAATTCTATTTTCCACAATTCCGTGTGCAGCTTCGCTCTCTCGAGGAGCTTGCGTTTCCGCAAGATTGAGTTCCACCGCTTATTTATATTGACCTTTCTTTGTGTGTACCGTGATCACTTCCCGCAACACAAAGCTCTTCCATTCCGTGAGAACTCCAATGGGCCCACATTTTGTACCTCTACCGGGAGTCGTGACGGAACGATCATGCCAAAGTGATAACCTCCAGCTGATGAGTATATTCATAAGGTGTTTGGCACATTAACTCAAAATACTTGTCTCAAAATTTTTTTTGTCTCTTTCCCAAAAATTTTTTGTCTTTCTCCCAAAAAGTTTTTTGCCTTTTCTAAAAATTCAATAAAATTTACTATTAAAATTTAAAAATCTCAACTCAAATTACTCCACCAAACACCCCATCAGTAATCTCACGGAACAAATTCAACGATGAAGCTGTCAAAATAAAAAAATTTGGAAAATAAATTATTAAAAGACGATAATATGAAATATCTTATAAAATTCTTGCATCTTCTCCTTATCATATATAAAAGAATTAATGGACTAACTAATATTACTTTTGTCCTTGTTTCTCGGATGATCGATCTAATTATCATCACGTTGTTTTATTTTATTTTATTTTATTTACCACGTGCAGAATTATTTATTTAAAAAAAAAAAAAAAAAAAAGACGACCACGTGGGGAAATCGGCGGCTTTTACGATCCGCAAACGCAGTCGGTGCGCTTTTTCTAGAATGTATGTATGAACGATAGGATGCAATGTATATTACAATATTAACAACTCAGAAAAAGCGAAAAGGACCACGGCTCTCTCAACCAAAAAGAAAGAATTAATCAAACTCTTTTTGTTGACTGCTCCGTACTTTTCGGTTTCATCGATTCTTTTGTTTTTCGTTGAAAGAAGTACGAAGTGGTCGTCGTCGTCGTCGTCAATTTCGCACTTGCTCTGTTGTATGTAAAAGAACAAAAGAAAAAAAGAAAAAGAAGATGGCGGAGTATAGGGAAGCGTTAATGAAGGAAGACGAGAGCAATATTCCTTACGAAGACAATTGTCCAGGTTGCAATGTTGAGAAGCGAAAACGCTCCCATTCTGGGATTCCTCTCAAGCATTTAATCTTTGCTTTCACCGTTTGCCTCGCTGCAGGTACTCTGCCGTACCACTTCTTTATTTGTTCGAATTTATCATCAGCTGTGAAATTGTTGTGCATAAATCTGATTGTGTTTGATTCCGAATCAGGATTTGGAGTTGTTTACTTAATTCTATCTCATTTATGCTACTGTTTAGAGTCACAATCATCAGAACGAATCGTTGTGAATTATTCTGTTTAAAAATCGAATATTTGTAAATGTGACTATTCAAATACATGTGTAAACTATGAATTGGTTAATGGCGTCCTTTTCAACGCATTTTTCTATTTTGTTTTGCCACACTGAAAAAGATGGCTTTTGGGTTTGTTAGCAAATGGTCACAACATACACTATTTTGGGGCCTTTTTAAAAAACTAAAGTAAAATCATTCTGTCTGTGTCATACTCATACCACCATATTTATTAAATTAATATTTCTATTTTGTTGAAGCTTTATATTAGTATCTAGTGGGGTTTGATGGTCTTGGGTAGTGGGGAATGATATTAGTAAGCAAGTATAAAAATGGTGGGATCAGTCAAGGCCATATTTTGATTGTACTTGTGCACTACGATAGGGAAAACGAAAGAACACACACGTGGACCTTATGCGAGTGTACATTAGTGCAATTGTTTCCAATATTGCTCTTTTTCGAACCGAAGTTCTTTACAAATAAATGATGAGAAGGGACAACTGGCATCAAAGTGACTGAGGCCATCCCAATTACGTTGACATCTTTTTATTCACTCATTTTTTGCCAAGCTTCTGTCTCTAATTAATAAAAATAAGATATAAAAAGAGAAGGTTCTTACAAATGCAATCCAAAATAAAGGTGCACACATTGGCACCAAAAAAACCCAACAGACTTGCAGGCAGGCAAAGAAGAAATAAAGACCGAATGAACAAAAGGTTCACTTTCTTAATTAATTGTTTTACACCAAAATTTGCCCTTTCTAGAAAAATCTTTACTGCAGTTTTATTTACATTTTTAACTAATAATTCCATTTTCTGAAGGAAACTGAATTTTGACTTGTGTGCCAAAATCAAAAAAGAAAATTTGTGCTCTTATTGTAATTCATGTCATAAAGCATGGGAATTCAAAACTGTGAAATTCACTTACAATTGGCTATGTGCAAGGAGCTTGTTTCACGCTGCGTAACAAATGTTTCATTAACAATCAATAGCTATTTATAAGTTACTTTGCTATAAAATGTATTTTCTGCTTTTTGAGAATAAGATTCTCTGTAGTAGTTGGGCCACCATAGCTGCGAATGAAGAAATACGCTTTAGTTCTTTTAAATAGGATGGTAGAGGTCTCCTATTTTTCTAGGTGCGCCGAACTTCATGGCTAGAAACGGAAGTCAAATTTTGATCTGTTTCATTTGGTGCTTTGGGGGGGTTAATGGGTTATGTTGGTGCAAGATTGAGAGTTCCGTTATCCTGTAATTTCTTGTTCATATGTTTGATCTTCCTGTCCTGTTGATGCAGGACATATCTCTCTCTTTGTGAGAGGACATGACAACTTTAATAAATACTAAATATCTTTATGATTCTTCTACTTATATTTTCACTAGTTTTAAATTCATCCACATTTTAGACGCAACTATTCCTTTCTTCTGTCCATGGTTATTTTCACCACTAAATTTTTACCTATGATATGCCTTCTTTTGTGGTTAAAATTTTGCAGCTTTGCCGATATCATCTCTTTTCCCTTTCCTGTATTTCATGGTGAGTATGTCGCTTGACGAAACTTCCAAGTATTCTAGATCTGATATATTTTGGGGTGAATTATACAAATCCGTACTCTTGATTTTTGTTCCTTAGAATTAGCACTCAAGCTGGTACGACTCATCATCAGCTCTTTATCTCATGATATGAGTTTTGATGGGCTGATTTTCTGAATTAGTGACTAAGCTCCTTTTCTACATGCTGTATTTGACTAGAACTTTTTAAGTATGCAGTTCCTTTTGCTTTGAATGAATCTCGTTTCTGTTTAGATGCTATTTAGTAAGTGACTTTGAGCTGCTTCTATTGCTGCTGATACCATTGTATGTGGTCTTTGCTGTGTTGGTGCATTTTCAAATTACTGCAGATAAGGGATTTCCATATTGCAGAAAGGGAGGAGGATATCGGTTATTATGCTGGTTTTGTGGGTGAGCTTGTTTTCCGCACAATGCCTGCATCTATTGTTTTTAAATATAAATAATTTATAAAAAAAAATCCTTTCTGAGATTTTGGTCCTTACAATAACGATATCATTTATTCTCTGAAGGATCTGCTTTCATGTTTGGAAGATTTTTGACTTCTATTTTTTGGGGAATGATAGCTGATCGATATGGCCGTAAACCTGTGATAATGTTTGGCACAATTACAGTGTTAGTACTTTTGACAACTGTTACCTCTGTTGTACTTTGACGAGTTTATCCATTTTGAGGATGAAAATTTCTCACTCCTATTAGATTTCCACCTCTCTCGCTCTCGCTCTTCCATTTTTGTTTTTTAATGATGGCGATTATGATGATGCAAATGGTTAATTATCTCAGGGTAATTTTCAATACACTTTTTGGACTCAGTACAAAATTTTGGATGGCAGTTTGTACAAGGTTTCTGCTTGGTAGTTTGTGTGGCATACTTGGTCCAATCAAGGTAGGCCTTACTATGAATTTAGTTTTGTACAGAAACAAATTTCAATTTGTATAGTTTGATTATAGATTAAATTTTCTTTTTGGCTGTAATTTAAATGTGTGTTTAAGAAGTTGAGTAAACCACAGTTGTAGAACAAAAAAAGTTAGAGCACGTGTCCGTAGATAAGGAGTTTGCCCGTTATCATAGTGTGGCAGCCATCACTGGCTTCAGTGCAGCAAAAACAAAAATAAGAAGAGAAAATTAATTCTGTGTTTAGGAAAGTAAAGTGTGTCAATTGGGGGAGGCCAAAAGGCTTATGAGTCAGCACCTACACTGATTCTTAACTTTAGTTTGTGATTTCATTCCATACAATCTTCCATTGATGGGAACTGCAAGTATGACAATCAAAGGTTGGGATACCTCAGTGGATCTCAGCAAGCTGCTTCACGGTCAAAGCGAAAGCCAGATCTTGAAGCTGAGAACCGAAGCTTCAAATGAAGCTGTAGCGAAGGTCTTTATAAGAGAAAAACAAGAAGTGATTAAACTTGAAACTTGAAATAGGCTCTTCTTATGGAGTAAGAGGAATTTGATCGTCTCTGAACTTCTTTACCTTCGTTCCCTTCTGCCTCTTCTTTAGATACACATACGACTGGCCCTTGACAATGAGCTTTGTGCTGACTGTTACATGTTAGCTATGGAAGGAAGCCATGATGTTTTGGTTTGGCTGAGCTTGTGCTAGTTGAACTCAGTCTATCAATGATATATATGTTTTAAATTTATGGCTCGCAACTTTCTAATTTCAGATGCTTTGCTTCAGAAACTCAGTTAAATCGATTAATTATACTTTTTTTATTTTTTCAGGCGTATGCTTCAGAAATTTGCCGCGAAGAACACCAAGCTTTTGGAATGTCATTGGTGAGAACCTCCCTTGTGTAAATTTTGATGCTTATATTGTGGTTCATGCGATTAAAGAAAGAGTAATTGTTTAGATCAGCACATCGTGGGGACTCGGATTGGTCATTGGTCCTGCTGTTGGAGGTTACCTTTCACAGGTACTATTGTTATCTAATCATGCGGTTAATTCCTTAATGAGTTAAACAATAGTGGCTTTATTTCTCGATGTCATGCATCTGTGATACTATGTCTGACCAATTGTTAAAGAAAAATAATTTCGGTTTATGCATGAGGAGATTTACTCCTACTTTGCAGTAGCTGGTGGAAAATGGATTGAAATTACATTGAATTTTCTTTTGCCCTTGCCTGAGTGGGAAATTCACCATAACTATGTAACAACAACAGAATGCTATAACAAATATTCCTCCTACCGAAAGGAACTAGGCATCCTTTAATCACCTTTCTATTTAACCTACTGATGCCTATCCCCAATATTTAGCATTACTTTGCCACATTTCAAGCTTGAATTATGGAAACAAGGCTTTTGAGAACTTACGGATTCAGCTTTTTCTATTTCATCACTTTTTTATATCTGTGCACATAACGTCATTTCTTATTTTGCTTTGATTAATTTTTCTCGTAGCCCGCGGAGAAGTTTCCAAAAATATTTTCTAAAGAATCTTTATTTGGGAGGTACGAAGGTGTCATTCCATTTTATTTTCATTCTTGTTTTATGGTTCATTGTCTCATCCATTCTTCTTTTCAGATCTCATTTTTTTACTTTTGAAACTTGTGGAATTCAGGTTTCCTTACCTCTTACCTTGCTTGGTGATATCAATCTTTGCTCTGGGTTCAACATTAATGTGCTGTTGGTTGCCGGTATGTTTACAACTCCGTCTTGCAACATTTTATCTTTTCAACAATAGAGCATCTGAAAAATGTTTCTTTGCAACTACATAGCCTTCCTAGGATATTTGTACCTGCATTTTTGGTGTCTTTTTTTTTTTTTTGGTATGGTATTTTCATTGTTAAAATTATGAGGGTAACATATTTTTGCAAATGCGACACTTTCCATGTTTTCTATAATTGAGCTTCAATTGATCGACTTGGATGCTGAATACTTATGGATTGTTTCAGGAAACGCTTCACACTCATACTATAAAGGATGAAGAGCATGAACATGGGGCTGATCCAAAAGAAACTTTGCAAGAATCCGAGGAAACCTGTTCAACTTCTCAACAAAGTCTTCTTAAGAACTGGCCTCTGATGTCAGCTATTGTAGTGTATTGTGTCTTCCAACTTCATGACATGGCTTATGCAGAGGTAACAAAATTTGCTTCCACTTAAAACTGCATTGAACGTTTTCCATCTAAGAAACCGTCTATTGGGTAATTTGTTCTTCAGATTTTTCCCTTGTGGGCCGTCAGTCCGAAAAAGTATGGAGGATTAAGCTACTCTAGTTCAGATGTCGGTCAAGTTCTTGCAATTTCAGGTGCATGGCTGTATATTTTCTTATCGATGAAAGTCTTTTGTTTTATTTGTACATTTTTCTTTCAAGATGAAGTTATGAAATAAGATCAACCTAAAAAAAACTCATTTTATGCTTCTCTTTGAGGATGCCTTCTCCACTTCCTTGGTAATTTCTTTTTTTTTTTTTTTTTTTAAATAAATGGAGTTTTTCTTATTAAACAAATAAAATCTGAACAGAATAAAGAAATCATGTTGCTATTACTCTTTGGAGGTACCTTGTTGGAGTGATTTATTTTCTTGATTTGCAAGCAATTCAAGGAGAATCCAAACATCCATCAAAAGACATGAATTTGTTCATAATTTTCTGTATCCTTTGCTGTATAAAGGAAAGAATTCAAAATTTTTTTCTCCTTATTGTTCAAATTAATTATAATTACCAGCAAGGCATCTTCCCTAGTGGAAAGGCCACATCGAGTACCAGACCAACGATTTGGGCAATCTAAATATCTATATAAATTTTTCAGATTATTCAAAAAGACCATCCTATGGATCTTCAAGTTTTAAGAACTAAAGTTGTGATTCTTCTGCAAAAGCGGAGGTTTGACGGAAGTGGACTGTTGTTCTTGTTATGGTTCTTTGGTTGGAAAATAATGAGAGGATCTTTTAAGGTCGACGTCAGATTGATCCTTATAACTTAAATAAGGATATCTTTTTGTATGGTTATTCTTTACTTTTTGGAGTTTTGCTCGTCATTCCAGTTCTTGTACTATTAACATTTTTTTTTTATTCGAGTCCAATCCCTTGAATAGAAAAAAACAGAAAACTAACATATTCGAATATGCATGAATAAAGTATTTCGCCATTTCTTCTTGAAACCTCAAATTCTGATATTCCACATTATTCTAGGATCTGGCCTGCTAGTCTTTCAGTTGCTTTTCTACCCAATGATGGAGAGGACTTTTGGACCTGTTTTGGTTTCTCGAACTGGAGCGGTATGTTATTTGACCCTCATTTTTTGACATTTTTTAGTTAGCATTTTTGGCCCTCATATTTTGTCTGTAAATTTGTTCTCAAGTAAGTCCTTTGTTCCTTGTTAAGGTTCTTACAATAGCATTGCTGT
>CM046387.1:11727574-11778574 GCA_025413485.1 Ficus microcarpa
TATTGTTTAATTTGCCATCTTTTATCTTCTTCTTTTTTTTTTAATTACTCAAAGACAAAGCTTGGAAATCTTTTAGTGCCATATAATGAAGTTCAATTTTTATCTTAATTTCTTTTATATATTTAACTCACTTAAATAATAATTTTTGTCTTTTAGTTGGTAATGCAACTTATTAATACCAATTGATACAATTAATTTATACTTACCATAATATAGAAAATGACAACTTCAGATGGTATTTAAAACTTTAATTAAAAAGATATAGTTCCGCATCACAAATTTTCATTAAGTGGAAAATGTTTTTTTTTTTTTTTTGGTAAAACATTAAAAAAAATTATTTTCCTTCACTCCTAAGTTTTTTTTTTCTTTTTTTTTTTTCCGTTTAAATATATGTATATATATATATATATTGTAATGTTGTATAATGAATGTAATAAATTAGCATACCTACCAAATGTTTGATTATCTGGTAGGTCCCTATGATATGTTAAAAAAAAGTCTCATTTTACTCTCAAAATCTTAGAATTAAGAGTTTTAGTTGAAGTCAATTTTTTAAAAAAAATTTAGCATTCTGCGCATTTCACATTTGTTTTTATAATTTTCCAGCCCTACTTTATTATCCTAATTGCTTCTCCGCTCTTTGGGGAAAGACAGACACACACACACACATCAAGTTAATTAATATATATGGGCTCAATGTTGACGTAACAGCACGTTCTATAGTTGAAAGGGCAAAGGGCAAGTGTGCCCTCTACAGAGTTCACTCAGGTCTTCGAGATGGAAGTGCGAAGCATTACGAACCGGTTATAGTTTCAATCGGACCTTATCACCATGGAAAGACTCCATTTCAAGACATGGAAGAACACAAAGAACATTATCTCCGAGAGCTTCTACGGAGAGTAAAGGAGAACAGCGATGAGAGATACGTCGAAGCATTGAAATATTAAAAAAGAGAACCACAAGCTCTTCATTGCTATGTGGACACCTTCAAAATGGATGTCGATTTGTTCAGAAGATGCATGGTTCTCGATGGCTTCTTTATGATCGAGTTCTTCCGAGGGAAGTGGGCACAAGACAAAAAGAACAATATGCTTTTGAATAGAAGGTGGTTAAATTAAGCCCCTTCTAAAGCGTGACATGCTTTCATTTGAAAACCAAATACCATTATTTGTTTTACACACTCTAATTTGCGTTGACAGAGGAAAGACCCGACCCAGACAGGGATTTTGTCAAGCTAGCCGTCGGACTTTTCAGCTTCAATGGAGAACGGATACCCCATGATGAGATCGAAATAGATCGGTTGGATGGCATCCCTCATTTACTCGGTTTAGTGTACAAAGCTTTGGTTGTGCGCAAGAGAAAATCTTTTGAGCCGAAAACACTCAAACAGCAGAATAGGTGGCGGAAATCAGTATTGGAATATTTAACAAATAAAATGGAGTCCATTTGAGAGAATAATGAAAGCTTTGGTGCCGGGAACACCCGAACAGCCTTATAATGGGTGGCGCAAATCATGGGAACCCATTTAGACGGCGGTGGCACTCAAACAAGTTGGAGTGAAGTTTCAACCAGCAAAAGATTGCAAGGCATTTTATGACATTACCTTCAGCAATGGAGTGATGAGAATTCTACGATTGGAAATCTATGACAGCACCGAGAGCTTCTTTCGAAACCTGGTTGCTTACGAGCAGCATAGTAAGCAGTATATTCTCCAACAAGTCGCGGATTATTTGCAAGTCATGAATTGTCTGATAAACACGTCCAAGGACGTTGAGTTACTACGCCACTACAGAATCATCGATAACAGGATAGGGAATG
The DNA here is from genome assembly GCA_025413485.1 of Ficus microcarpa. Lineage (NCBI taxonomy): Eukaryota > Viridiplantae > Streptophyta > Magnoliopsida > Rosales > Moraceae > Ficus > Ficus microcarpa. The sequence goes on from CM046387.1 coordinate 11,729,393, forward strand.
ATGAGAAGGTTTCCGCCATGTTCAACCAGCTCTGCTCCGGTGTTGGTTTCGTCCGCGAAATGTTCCTTTACACTCAAATGTTTGATGAAGTGAATAAATTTTGCAACAACCCTTGGAGTAAGCGGATGACGAAGCTAAAGAACGAGTATTTTGGCAGCCCTTGGGCGCTGATTTCGTTTATGGCCGCTGCCCTGCTGCTTTTGCTCACTGCATTGCAGACAGTGTATTCACCACTATCTTATTATCACCCGTAAATTAGCTGAGGCTAGGTTCTATGTATTGTGTTGCCATTAGTTTTATTCTAGTATTAATTTCTAGCTTACATGTTTTACATATAATCTTTGAGTATGTATGGTCTTGTAATATCTTGTATCAGTTTTAAACTTTGTCATACTTGGGGCGCGTTTATCTGAAATTGGGAGACGCTATTTCTTTGTTGATTAGCTTTGCTCTTCTCATGTTTGTAGCTTAAGAACGGCTGATCTTGTTTGACCGAGTGCATGTTGTTTTTTTGTTCGTCTTATAAAAAAATGCATCAATGTTTTTCTGTTAATTAAAAAAAATTAGAAATTTTGCTGGAAGCCTCAACCTTTTAATGAGTCGTCCCGAACGTTACGTTTCGACTCTAGAAACTGTACTCAAATTTAATCCTTCCTTTTTAGTTTATAGACTGAATTACCATCGTCGGGGAGTTCATTAATTCCATCAACTTTATCAACTTCATGTGGAGTGGGGAAATTAAATAAGGAATGCTTAATGAAAAACTTACCTGACACACTAAAGTCTTAACTGGAAAAAGTACATTCATTAAAAAAAAAAAATTCTTTTACAATCAAATGTTTGATGAGGTGAATAAATTCTGCGAAAATGTGCCTTGGAAAATACGGATTGCAAGGCTAAGGAAGGACTATTTTGGCAAGCCTTCGTCAGTGGTTTCGCCTCTGATCTCTGTCCTGTTACTTTTGCTCGCTATAGCCCATTTAATGCTTCCAATATTTTGGGTACTTTCTTTATTTCCAACCATTAAGCTAGGCTAAATTGAGCTTCCACTAAGTTTGAAAATTTTCATTCATATTCTTAGAAACATTAAATAAACACATGAAGGTTGTGTTCTATTCATTATTGTTTATAATTATTTTGTGTTCTATTTATTCTTTACCGTGTTTAAAAACAGAGCACTTTTTTTATTTTTATTTTTATTTTTTATTTTTTATAGAATGGGGCTATGGCTTGTACTTAATTAAAGCAAAATGAAACCATGTCCAAGTTTCAAACCTGAGAAGGTCTATCCAAATTCCTTCCCTTTCACCTGTTGAGCTAGCCTAAGCTCTAATGAGATCATATATATTATTTGCATGTGTTAAATGTCATTGATTTTAAATGTTCAATTAATAGTTATTTGGTCAAATAACCTAAATGGTAAGGGCAAAAAAAGCCTAATAAAATCATATCTCTTTGTTAAAGAGGTGAAATGAGGTTTTATTTGACACAAAAAGTGTAAAAATGAAATAATTCAAGTGTTATTCTATTTTGTACTTCAATACGTAATGAAATACTAAACCTATATTTTTCACTTTCTTAGAGTAATTTAGTCTCCAAACCAAATTATTAGTCAAATCTTATTTTCACACCCTAACGTTCAAAACGTCTCATCGCTGATTAATTGTTATATTTAGTTAATCCCATTCAAGAAAAAATGCATGTTTTCCTTCCTAACAGTCATGTCATATGACTCATAACGCATCAAATTACAAAATTAAATCCCACTAAACCATGTAAGGTTGTCAGGTGTCTTTTTATATCAAGATTTTGACAGTCAGATACAAATTAATCAGGAACAACTTAATATGGATTTGAGAATTTGTGTTTGGACGTTTGAAATATTTAAATGAAAAAGTCAACATATTAATCAATAGAAAACAATTAATGATAAAATTTAACATAAATTTTATATTTGGTATTAAATTTCACAACTGCCTAAACCGGCGTTCCAACTACCACCACCACCACCTCCTCCTACTAGCTCCGACCAACCCACCTTCGAACCAAGCTGATCATTCACCAAAACCTGCGAGTAAATCTATTCTTCCTTGTTAGAGTTGAGCTATGAACTCTTCGTTAGTTGACTTAATCTTTCATAATGTGTTTCCATTATAAGTTTCTGCAAGATTCAAAATTTTATAAATATATAAATATATATATATATAATAAAATGTAACGCTTAAGATTGATCTTAGGTCCTTCCAAATCAAACCCAAAACAACAAGAAGATATCTTGAAACTCACGGCCATTAAACCTTTGAGCATGAGTTGCACTTGGATGTTAGAAAACCTACAACAATCGGTGAATTAATTGCTTGATTAAGCATCAATGATTCAAGCAATAAGATAGAAAAGTAAGATTCTCCACCTAGTGCATGCTTCAAAGAGCTGGAGAAATCCTATACTTCATGGATTTTGATATTTGTTTAATGTATTTGAATGATGATTACGGGTTTAAAATAAATGATTGTTGTGTTTGATTGTTGAATTAAGTTTTTTTTTTTAAACAATTAGTTTTAACAGCTATAAATAACCTAACAATATTTTAATTACTATTAAGTGAAAAAAAAAAAAAAAAAGCGAGCTTTGAGAGAGAAAAAAAAAAGATACAAAATAATTCAATTTTTAGTAGTTTAAAAAAAAAAAAAAATCAAAGTTCTTCATTATAAAAAAAAATATGATGAGTTGACTCTAGGGTCCTCAATATTGCAATTAAAAAGGAGGAAGAAAAAATTACTAATATTTTTCTATTTAAAAGCTAAATAAGGGTATGAGAAGTCATTTTCAACCTAATATGCTCCTAGAAATGTTTTTAAATGCAACAGAAGGTATTTTTGGTATTTTAAAAGTACTTAACGGTCAACGTATGATTTTCCATCATAGTCAACTGATGGAGGTGGTCTCTCTGTAATTTCGAGAAAACATAGGAGATGTCAGTTTAATTCTCCCCTACAACGTAAGCACTCCAAATCATCTAATAAGCCCCTTGAAAATTACAATAACGAGCAAGTCGTACGATACTTATAGATTGGAGTTCTTATTAACTGTAGGCATCATACATACTAATGACGCCAACTAATTAAGATAAAACTATGCAAAAAATTTACAATTATCCGATTACCAAAACATGTAACGCTACCAAATTTTTTGCTATCAAATTGAAATTTTGGTACCAAAAAGTTTTTTTTTTTTTTTAAATTATTTCAAGTTATTTAGATACCATTCATTGAATAAAAAATTCGAAACAACTTTCTTTTTTATTTAAACACATTCTCTGATTAAGATATATATTTCCTATACATATATATATATATGTATATAAACAAATACAACCAATATCATATCATGAAAGACTATGAAGAAGTAATGAACACGTGATTTGTTTATGGTAAGATCAATTGTTGAAATATTAATTATCTCTATGTGTAATACGTACTTGGATAATCAGAAATTTCTAATTTTTAATTAATTCATGACATGACGAATCCAAAAAAAAAAAAAAAAAACATTAGCGTTAAATGGAGAATTAAACTTTAAGCACATTTCGCTACCAAAACATGTATTTGGCAGTATAAAGGTGCATTCCACTGCCAAAGTACGTGTTTGCTCGCCAATTTTCACTTTCCCTAATCAAATTTTGGTTGCAGAATGGTGACAAAAAAAATGTATCTATTCCTTCGTCACAGTCATACCATAATATGTTAAATTACAAAGTCAAATCTCACTAAACCAATAATTGTTCTCATGTGTCTTTATCTATCAAATTTTAACAATTAGATAAACAGAGAAGAGGATTTGTTTTAGGATGTTTTAAAGATCAGGGATCGAAATAGGACTCGTCTTTGGTGGGGAACTAAAAATGAGATCAACCTAGGCTTTGGAACCCAAAAAAAAAATTTTATATAATTTTCAAATAAATGATAATTTAATAATTATTGAATAAAAAGAGAACACATAAATTAAAAAATATATGTTATATTAATTTGTTGTTAAATTTGACACCAAGTATGATACATTTCAAATGCAACACAAAAAATAGAAGAGACAAGAAAAGTAAATATGTAATAAATGAGATACGAAATAATTTTCGAAAGTAACGAAAATTTACAGCGTATGAGGATAATGATTTTCAAAGGAAGATAAGCATTAAGAGATAAAGAAGTATAATGGATGGGGAGTGGAACATTGATGAAGCTTGAGCCAGAAACAAAATTAATAAAGGAAGAGTGGGCATCGAGAAACCGTCAAAAAAAAAAAAAAAGAATAAAGACTAGGGCAAATTACTTATTTAATCCCTAAATTTTTATGTTTGTGTAATTTTGATGCCCGTTATATTTTTTATAGTTTGATTAATGACTTAAATTATTAAAATGTTGTTATAATAGTCATTTTTGTTAATTTTTGGATAGAATCCATCTGTATTTTTGGTCAAAAATGATGCTCACTTACGGATTTCGTTAAAAAATTAATATAAATAACTAATGTAACAACGTTTTTAATAGTTTAGGATCACTCAAAGTATGAAAAAAAATAAAAGGGACTAAAGTTACATAAACTTAAAAGTTTAAGGACTAAATTATCAATGTACCTTAAAAAGTATTTAAAGAGAAGACAAAAGGAATAAAGACATATAATCTTGACCCATGTAAATTCTATTTATATTCCCCTCTTATGTGAAGGTTCCAAAAACAAACACAAAAGAAATACAACCTTCTTGTTTTTTTATATCTATGTCTATTGTATAAATATAATATTAAAAGAGCTAAAGTTTGATTCAGCATCTACAATTTTATCAGTCATTCTCGACTCTTTAATTTATTTTCCGTTTGCTTTATAAAAAAGGGAGAGGTTATGGTAGAGCCTCTCCCAGAAACACTACCGGTAGAGTCTTTTTTTGGACCGTTAAGATTCAATCGAACGGTTAAAAAGTTATTGGTATATTATAGTTACCATATACCTTACCTCATACAAACTTTTCCAACCTTATTTTCTCCGTCGCCGGCGACCGTTCCGCCGTCGGTGACGAACGCCGGCGACCACCTCCGGCCGGCTGCCGGAAATTTTTTCTCTCTCTTCCCCTTTCTCTCTCCTCCTCTTCTCCTATCCTCTCTTTCTCTTCCCTTCTCCCCCGGCCCCCCCACCCCCGGCCGCCCCCCACCCAGCCCCGGCCGCCGGCGACCCCACCCTGCCCGGCGGCCCCCTCCCCCGGCCTCCCCACCCCCCCGCCTCCTCCCTCTCTCTCTTCTCTCTCTCTCTTCCTCTCTCTTCCCCTCTCTCTCTCTTCCCCGGCCCCCCCACCCCCGGCCCCACCCCGGCCGCCCCCCACCCAGCCGCCGGCAACCCCCCACCCTGCCCGGCGACCCCCCTCCCCCGGCCTCCCCACCCCCTCGCCTCCTCCCTCTCTCTCTTCTCTCTCTCTTCCCCTCTCGCCTCCTCCCTCTCTCTCTTCTCTCTCTTTTCCCCTCTCTTCGGTAGAGGGGGTGGGGAGGCCGGGGGAGGGGGTCGCCGGGCAGGGTGGGGGCGGCAGGGTGGGGGGTTGCCGGCGGCTGGGTGGGGGGCGGCCGGGGTGGGGCCGGGGGTGGGGGGGCCGGGGAAGAGAGAGGAAGAGAGAGAGAGAAGAGAGAGAGGGAGGAGGCGGGGGGGTGGGGAGGCCGGGGGAGGGGGCCGCCGGGCAGGGTGGGGTCGCCGGCGGCCGGGGCTGGGTGGGGGGCGGCCGGGGGTGGGGGGGCCGGGGGAGAAGGGAAGAGAAAGAGAGGAGAGGAGGAGAGAGAAAGGGGAAGAGAGAGAAAAAATTTCCGGCAGCCGGCCGGAGGTGGTCGCCGGCGTTCGTCACCGGCGGCGGAACGGTCGCCGGCGACTGAGAAAATAAGGTTGGAAAAGTTTGTATGAGGTAAGGTATATGGTAACTATAATATACCAATAACTTTTTAACCGTTCGATTGAATCTTAACGGTCCAAAAAAAGACTCTACCGGTAGTGTTTCTGGGAGAGGCTCTACCACAACCTCTCCCTATAAAAAATGGAATGATGATTTTATTTTTTATTTTTTATTTTTTATTTTTTATTTTTATTAATTTCATTTTTTTAGGTTTTCTTTGCGTATTGAGGTGTTTTAGTTTTCCTGGATATCTTGCAATTTTTCCCTCAGTTGGATTTTTCCTTCAGATTTTTGACGAAGGGTTTTAACAAGACACTGAGTTTATCTGGATAGATCCTATAAATGGTAGTATAATGATTGTTTCTATGTTTTCTCTCCTATTTGGAGAGACTTTGTTTATTTCGTCAAATTTTATTGTACTTTTTATTTATTTGTAAATTTTATGTTAGATTAGTAGATTATGAGGATGCTAAAGGGGTATCTAAGCTTTGGTTTACCTAATAATTCCCCTCATCATTATTTATTTAAAAATAAAATAAATTAAAAGAGTAAAAAAATTTTCTTTGATACTCTCTCCACATCTGACATATGGCGGTTTTTTTTTTTCCTTTTTTCTTTTTTGTTTATACTTCCCCCCCTCACCCTATAAGCTTTTTTTTTTTTTTTTAAATTATTTTGTTTAATTTCACTTTTATGTTTTATTGTGTCGACACATGATTCTCCCCTTCTTTCCGTTTCGTCCTTTTTTGTGTGTGTGTGTGTGTGTGTTTCATTGTTTTGTCATTTTGTGCTTTTTATATATCGTTTTTGCTTCGGGTGTTTTCTAATTTTAAGTTTTTAATGCCTTCTTACACCATTTTTTCTACTTTTTTTTTTTTTTGTGTGTAAATCTTATCGTTTATTATAAATATGTATCATGAAATTTTTTTCCTACTTTATCCCAATCATGTGAGATATATATAGTTCTTTTTTTATGAGAGGCATTGAAATCATTCATGTCTACTTTTCATGTTTACATGCTATCAAAGGATTTTACACGTGTTCCGAGCGGTGTCCAACTAGTAATAGAATCAATTTGCTTTTCTTTTATACCAACAATGAAAGATACCATGAAATTCTCTTCAAAAGAGATCCGACGTCTATATACTACTTAAAAATGAAAAAAAAAAAAAAGTAGTTATAGGTTGTGAGCAAAAGGACCAGGAAAGAGAAATTTAGTTATCGTGACGATTATAAGGAAAGGAAAACTAGAGTAAATAAAAGGGAGAGTTGGACAAGCTTGAAGCGACCAAATGTAAAAAGGAACAAGAAAGAATAAAATAAAGAGGAAAATTAAAAAAGAACAAGGAAGGAATAGGAGCAAGGAACATCACCTTCCTCTATTTCAAACATAGCTTCTTTTTCTTTTTTCCTTTTTCTTTTTTCTTTTTTCATGTGCAAATGCAATTGTAATTGGGAAGCTAATACCCTGTACTGCATTAAGGGTTTAAAAAAAAAAAAGAAAAATTGAAATATAATGTCTTAAATATCACAAACCATTAAAATTTCACTGTCATGGTTCTAGGTATAGACTAATTACAAAATCACCATCTTGAAGTGTAGAGTGTTTGGTGTTATCATGACGAGTAACTTAAGTCATTTTACCCTTATAAGGAAATTGTAATAATAACATTTTTACAAAAATAATTGAACTAAAGAGTCAGACTTCAAAATATTTAAAGTAAATAACAAATTTTTTAAGTAAATAGAAAATTTACTAGGTAAATAACATATTTACAAGAAGTAAATATATCATTTATCTGATAAATTTATTTTTTACAGTACATCGCCAAATATTTTTAAAACCTGTTACTTACTTTAATATTTGTCTAAAAATGTTAGTTACTTCTTTCTCCCAAAATTTTTTTTCTTTTTAATGTTTAGTTAATGTGACTTTTGTCGCCTATACTCCCAACAAATCCCCCTTGAATGAAAATCATGATCATCATAGCCCCTCAACTGATAATCCATTTGCCCATCTTTTCTGAAATAAGGAAAAACTAGAAAGATTCCAACTCTATTGGGACCCCCATCCCAAATCCCAGGTTTTGGAAACAAAGAAACAAGGAAACTAGGTTTTTTTTAGGATTCATCTTGCACGTACACATGGTTACATTTGAAACCTAGCTCTGATATTTGTTTAGGCCCTTGAGTTTCATCCCAAACGGTTGACCTAATAGGAGCTCAAGCCATTTTAAACTTATTTCTAATTTTATGTCTATTCAATGTAGGACGTTTGTTCACACACTCCCAACAAGAATTAGTCTCTATTATACATTAGAGAGTAATAAAACCATAGAAAAATAAATAAACAAAAAAGAACAATCAAGAATTGTATAGGTTCACTTTAATATGAGCAAAGGGACTAGGAAAGAGAAAATTTAGTTATGGTGACGATTCTAAGAAGACGAGAGAAAATGAGGAATGAGATTTGTTTGTTTTTTTTTTTTTTTGGTTGCAAAAATGAAGGGAGTGTTACATAAGCTTTGAAACAACCAAATGTAAAAAGGAACAAGATATAATAAATTAAAGAGGTAAATGAAAAAAGAACAAGGAATAGGAACAAGGAATATCACCTTCCTCTTCTTTTTCTTTTTCTTTTTCTTTTTCCATATGCAATTAGTGGTGGAGTTAGAAAAAAAATTTAGTGGAGATGTAAAATAAATAGCATCAATTTGTAAAAACTAAAGGGTAAAATTTTAGTAGGGGCTATATAGAGATTTTTTAATTCTCGATGGGGGCAAGGTAGAATTACCATAAAATTTTTAGGGTAAAATTAAAAGAAAAAAATTTTTCAGTGGAGGTTACAGTCTCTACTTGCCCACACCTACATCCATCCTTGTGTCTAATTGTACTTGGGAAGCTAAAATCTTGTACCACTTTAAGGGTTAAAAAAAATCGTTATCTAATGTTTTAAGTATCACAGGCTATAACAATTTCGTTGTTATAGTTATAGGTATAGCTTAACTATAAATTCACACGTGACTTCATCATGAAATGAAGAGTGTTTGGCATCTTGGAGTTTCATCTAAAAAGATAAACTACTAGAAGGAGTAACCCAAGTCATGTTACCCTTATGAGAAATTGTAATGGCAACATTTTTATGAAAATAATTGAAGTAAGTAGCAAGATTTTAAATTTTTTGAAGTAAATAGCTAATTTACTAAGTAAACAGAAAATTTTCTAGGTAAATAACAAATTTAGAAGAAAAAAATAAATAATTTATCTAATTAATTTGTTACTTATAGCCACTTACTTCAAATATTTTTAAACACAATATTTACTTTGATTATTTATGTAAAAATGTTATGTATTTCTTTCTCCCAATATTTATTTCGAATTCAATATTTAGTCAATGTTGAACCACGATCATCGTAATCCCCTCAAATGATGATCCATTCGTCCATCTTCCTAAAACAAGGAAACCAGAAAGATCACAACTCTGTTGGGACCACCCCTTTCCCGAACCCCATGTTTGGAAACAAAGAAACAAAGGTTTTTCTTGGGATTCATCATGCACATATATACACATGCTTACATATAGAATCTGACTCTGATATTTGTCGAGACTTTGGAGTTTCATCCCAAAAGAATGACCCAATAGGACTATAGTAGCCAAAGCCATTTTAAACTTATTTGTAGTTCTATATGTAGTCAATGTGGGAAGTTTGTGTGCACACTCCCAACAAGAACTAGTCTCCCTTATATATTACAGAGAGTAATAAAATTGTAAAAACAAATAAACGAAAAAGAACATGCAAGATTTGTGTAGATTTGCTTAATATGATATTACATCATTTTTCAATTACTGCGATAATTTATTACGATGAATAAGAAGCTTATAAAAGAAAGTGAAACATCTGATAAAAATCGTATTCGTCGATAGAAATACGATGATGGTAAAATGTTTCATGTTTTGAGTAAAAGCATCATTTTATGTATACTTTAGTGGCTTATAAACTGTTGTCATCATTTAAAGCGGGCGTTTTATGTACTAAATTTAATCAAACGAGTAACTGTAATATTAATAAAAATCAGGGAGTTACAGTAAAACATTTAATGGGAAAATTTCTTTTTTGTACGTACTCTGATTTTTATAATTATTATGAAGGTACCATGCATATTTTACAATCTTATTAGTTGAAATACGTGCATTGCACGTAGTAAGTTATAATTAACATTTTAATAACGTAAAATATGAACAACAATATGTAAAAAGGATGGATAAAAATTTACTTTACAATAAAATTTACATTTAGTTATCTATCATGATGATATAATATTTATGATATGAAATATTCTAATCAAAATTTAGTTCATTAATTTATTCCTTGTAAAATTTATAGCTCTTTCTATTGCATTATGTTGAATACAAAATAGCAGCAAACTCATCGTTATCATTTTTTTAATTACACTATTTGAGTAAAACTTGTTGAATTTATTTTTTTAATTATGTGAAAGTATAGAGAGAGAAAAAAAAATTATATATTACAAGGATATGTCTATCAATCTTCATAGTATAGGAACTGAAATAATCACATGTATACCATCCAACAGAAGCATAGATAGTTGTCTATCTTTTTTAAATAAGAAAAAAAAAGGCTTAATACATCGAGAAGATCCCCAAAAAAATAAATAAATAAATAACGCTCACACACACACTCACAATTGATCTTAGAAAGGTGGAGCAAAAATTAATCACAATTAGACTTGATCATAATTTAGATTTATTATTGAAATTTGAGAAAACATGTTGAGATTGTTCCTATTTAAAACTTATTTTGATGAACATTTTTACACAAATTTTAGATATATGAATTACAAGTCCGGATTTTCTTTCTAAAATTATTTTAGATGTTTGACAAAAATTTTTAATTTAAAACTTTAATACTAAAAGTTAATGACAAATTTTTATTGATATTAATGGACAATGTTAATGAACAACTTTGACCTGTACTTCAAACTCTTAAAAAAATTTTTTTTTTTATGTAATTAGTTTTTAGTGAAAAATAAACGTCACCATATGACATGGTGGCCTACAGCCCTACATGGGTGTTCATTTGGCTATAACTTGAGAATGCTATATGAATTTATGGCACCCATTTACCTATTATCCTCTAATTTTTTTCCCTTCAATCCCGCTTAATTTCTTATCCCAAAATAAAAACCGAAAGCCTCAATACACTTCCTCCCATTTATCGTCTTTACATTTTTAATTAAGTTAAAGCAACATTTTCAATTTCGTGCACTTATGTTCCTTTACACTTTACAACCATTCTTTTCTCTAAACACAACCCTAACCATCTATTTTTAGAGATGTAAAAATTCATTATTATTAATATATATCTTTTTGGATCTAGATAACAAAGAAATTAACTATTTCACTAACAATACGAACAAAAAATTTTTATACAACAAGCACTCATAACTTCTTAAATTTGAGAAAATCAAATTTTGTAATGCAAGCAAGTGTGAGTTATATATATACACTAGCTGTAATAACGTGCTTCGCAAGAGTGGATCACATACTTGTTAAATTTGTTGATTTTTTTTTTCATAAACATAAATGTAAAATTTTCCATTGATATATATTTTGAACTTATTATGTTTTTTTTTTTTTTTAAGATTTTAGTATAACCATTTAATCAAGTAATAAGAAAACAAAATTCTAAATTATTCTTGTTTTTAATATTTTTTTAAAAATTTGATCAATAAATAAATTGTGCATGTGCGTAAATTATTGTTTTGAACTATATAACCTTTAAAAGCTAGTAAGCAAAGAAATGTAGAAATAAAGTATAATAAGAAAAATAAATTAATAAATAGTCGTTAGACTTTTAAAAAGAAGAAAAGAGGTCAAATAACGTAGATTTAAAATGAACGTACATTAAATTGAAAAAGTATTTCCATATGATATTATATACGTGAAAATAAATAGACCATATAAAAAAACGAAAAAAAATATTAGTTAGGAAAAATTAAACGTAAAACTTAGTAAAATGTTTTCATATAAGAAGGAATAAAATGTATGAAGGGGAAGACAAATGAAAAAAATAATAATAACTGTGCACAAATCAAGTTAGGGATGCATATGAGAAGGAAAAATAAAATTTAAATAAGAGTACATTTGAGGGGAAAAAAAAGAATATTTAAAAACACATTTGAAAAAAATATTATACACATGAGTTTAGGAAAAATAAAAAATAAAAAAGATCATCAAAGGATAAACTAATTAAGGGTATGCATGAAAAGAAAAATGGACATTTAAATGAAAATATAGTTGAGATTAATATACTTCACTGACTTATAATGTAGATATAGAGAGAGAAAGCAGAAGAAGACAAACTACATGGACGAAATTTTTCAACAATAACTCAAAAGCAGGTCAGACTTATAATGTAGATATAGATTATAGATTATAAATATGTATATGTATATGTATATGTATATGCATATAGAAGAGTTATAAGATTCAAAAAATAAAAATAAAAATAAAAAGAGCACTAAGTAAATTTTTATGAAAATTTCTTTTTTTTTTTTTTTTTATAATTATTGACAGAAGGAGAAATGGACAAAAAGAAAAGAGGCAGAGAGAGAGAGAGAGAGAGAGAGAGAGAAGGGGAAGGGCGGGGGGGGGGGGGGGGGGGAGCTAAATGGTTGACGAGGTCCCGCGAGCTTGGAATAAAAGAAAAAGCTAGCCACGAACCTTTTTTTATTATTTTTATTTTTATTTTTATTTTTTGGGAGAAAGCTAGCGAGTAAAATAATAATTTTTCAAGTGTACTGCCACTGCAATAAGGTTGTAGGATAAGCAAGAAAAAAAAAAGTTCACTATTCTCAAAATCTCACCAAACGCATCCAAATCATGACTTTTTACGTCGAAAAAGCAACAAGAAACAGTAAGAGTATATATACTCTTTTATATATGAAGGAAAATATTAACCCTATATATGTCAAAAAACATCATTTTGGACATCCTATAGCCAATTTTTTTGGGCATGAAAAGTAAAAAAGAAAGAAATTGATGGAACGAAATCATGTTTTAGGCCGAAATGACCCCTTTTTCCTAGTTTTTAGTCTCTTTATTTCATAATTTCACTCCAAGAAGAAGGGGCAAAATGGTATAACGGACATTTTGTCCCCAAAAAAAAAAAATCAATGTCAGAATATGCAAATATATATATTTTTAAGTGTGAGGGTGTCCTTTGAATATCATAAAAAATATAGGGTACTTCCAATAAATATAAAAAATACAGGGGACCAAAATGATATATTTTTTTTCTTCTTTTTCTTTTATAAATAGAGAACCTGTAACTGCATTGCAGTACTGAAGATCATTTACAACTGTCACCTATGGATTCCAGTCTGTCCCGGCAGCCCCTTCCTGAAGGTAGTTTGCATTCTTCCTCTTCAATTTTCAAAATAGAAGTTTACGGTTGATTTTTTGAACCAACGTTTATAGTATAATGGTTTAATATATAAATCAGAGAAAACAGAGCTTCTATGAAAATCATGTTTAAAATCAGCGTTTTTGAACCAAAATTTCAAAATCATTAAAAACACGAATCTGAACAGTTTCATTTATTGTTTCTTCGACAGGTAAAGGCAAGGAAAAAGCAAATGAAGCATATGAGGAGAAACCGGACTTTGTCATGAAAAGCTGTGAGCGGAATTTTATTTTATTTTATTCTTTGCTCGACAGCCCTTTTTAATTTATCGGGGGTACCACGTCATCAAACTTATTTGGTACAACTGAGTAATAAAAGTTGACATTTAAAATATAGTTGCAACTATGTGTCTCTAAATTTTTCTCTTAAAGTGTGTTTTATATGAATTTTTAAGGTAGGTTGTACTGGATGACAAGTCCTAGCACCATCAGGCTTCAATTTTTTTCAGTACAGAAATTTTTGTTTTGTTTTTATTGTTTTCGGTTTTAATCTTGTTTTTATACGCGGAATCATAGATAACCCAAAGGAGCCTCAATAAAGGTTTTATGTCTTTTCAAAATAAGCTCTTGATTGACACCCTATGTTTAACTCATTTTTTAAAATTTTTTACAGTGTTTTTTCTTACAAAAATTTCAATTTATTGTACAAATTATTAGTTTGAACCTATGATTTAAATGAACTAATATTCTTTTTGCTGGCAAATGAAATTAGTGTTTTTTTTTTTTTTTTTTCTTTTCTTACAGTTGAGCCTCCTACAGCGTTGCTTAGAGTACTTCCGAAGCCGGAAATACATGAGGGTATTGTTTGCCCCTATCTTTTAAATACTTATTTGCTCTTTTTGATCGCTTTTAACCTTTAAATTTGGGTTAATCAATAACAAAGCCTGGATTTACTGTCATGATCTCTCCTAGACTGGAACAACAGACTATTTAAACCATCGGTTTTTTCAATATTTATTTGAGTTGTTAAGGGAGGTTGTACTGGATGACAAGTCCTAGCACCATCAGGCTTCAATTTTTTTCAGTACAGAAATTTTTGTTTTGTTTTTATTGTTTTCGGTTTTAATCTTGTTTTTATACGCGGAATCATAGATAACCCAAAGGAGCCTCAATAAAGGTTTTATTTCTTTTCAAAATAAGTTCTCGATTGACATCCTGTGTTTAACTCATTTTTTAAAATTTTTTACAGTATTTTTTCTTACAAAAATTTCAATTTATTGTACAAATTATTAGTTTGAACCTATGATTTAAATGAACTAATATTCTTTTTGCTGGCAAATGAAATTAGTGTTTTTTTTTTTTTTTTTTTCTTTTCTTACAGTTGAGCCTCCTACAGCGTTGCTTAGAGTACTTCCGAAGCCGGAAATACATGAGGGTATTGTTTGCCCCTATCTTTTAAATACTTATTTGCTCTTTTTGATCGCTTTTAACCTTTAAATTTGGGTTAATCAATAACAAAGCCTGGATTTACTGTCATGATCTCTCCTAGACTGGAACAACAGACTATTTAAACCATCGGTTTTTTCAATATTTATTTGAGTTGTTAAGGGAGGTTGTACTGGATGACAAGTCCTAGCACCATCAGGCTTCAATTTTTTTCAGTACAGAAATTTTTGTTTTGTTTTTATTGTTTTCGGTTTTAATCTTGTTTTTATACGCGGAATCATAGATAACCCAAAGGAGCCTCAATAAAGGTTTTATTTCTTTTCAAAATAAGTTCTCGATTGACATCCTGTGTTTAACTCATTTTTTAAAATTTTTTACAGTATTTTTTCTTACAAAAATTTCAATTTATTGTACAAATTATTAGTTTGAACCTATGATTTAAATGAACTAATATTCTTTTTGCTGGCAAATGAAATTAGTGTTTTTTTTTTTTTTTCTTTTCTTACAGTTGAGCCTCCGACAGCGTTGCTGAGAGTACTTCCGAAGCAGGAAATACATGAGTGTATTGTTTGCCCCTATCTTTTAAATACTTATTTGCTCTTTTTGATCGCTTTTAACCTTTAAATTTGGGTTAATCAATAACAAAGCCTGGATTTACTGTCATGATCTCTCCTAGACTGGAACAACAGACTATTTAAACCATCGGTTTTTTCAATATTTATTTGAGTTGTTAAGGGAGGTTGTACTGGATGACAAGTCCTAGCACCATCAGGCTTCAATTTTTTTCAGTACAGAAATTTTTGTTTTGTTTTTATTGTTTTCGGTTTTAATCTTGTTTTTATACGCGGAATCATGGATAACCCAAAGGAGCCTCAATAAAGGTTTTATTTCTTTTCAAAATAAGCTCTCGATTGACATCCTGTGTTTAACTCATTTTTAAAAATTTTTTACTATATTTTCTCTTACAAAAATTTCAATTTATCGTACAAATTATTAGTTTGAAACACATGAGGAGAAACAGGACGTTGTCTGAGGTAGTTGTGAGCAGAATTTTATTTTATTTTTTTCTTGGCTCGAGAGCCCTTTTTATCATTATTCAACGGGTGCACCACATCATTAAACTTATTTGGTACAACTGAGTAATAAAAAGTTGACATTTAAAGTATAGTTACAACTATGTGTCTCTAAATTTTTCTCTTAAAGTGTGTTTTATATGAATTTTTAGGTAGGTTGTACTGGATGACAAGTTCTAGCACCATCAGACTTTAGTTTTTTTCAGTACAGAAATTTTTGTTTTGTTTTTATTGTTTTCAGTTTTAATCCTGTTTTTATATGCGGAATCATGGATAACCCAAAGGAGCCTCAATAAAGGTTTTATTTTCTTTTCATAAAGTTTTAATGATTGACACAGGAGCTGCTTTAAGTGTTCTAGTCAACAGAGCGAAGCCAGGACTAATTTCTAACCTGCGTGAATGGCCCATTGATTATTGAAGTCCTGTAGATACTCGCCTGTTTAACCCATTTTTTAAAATTTTTTACTGTATTTTCTCTTACAAAAATTTTAATTTATTGTACAAATTATTAGTTTGAACCTATGATCTAAATGGACTAATATTCTTTTTGCTGGCAAATGAAATGAGTGTTTTTTGATATCTTTCAGCCTTCAAGGGACTTGTGATGACAAAATCTCCTCTTCTGTTGCCGGAAATTAGAATGAGTATTGTTTGCCCCTATCTTTTAAATACTTATTTGCTCTTTTTGTTCGCTTTTAACTTTCAAATTTGGGTTAATCAACAACAAAGCTTGGATTTGCTGTCATGATCTCTCCTAGACTAGAACAACTGTACTTTGTTCATTTCGTAGTTCTGCACTAGTTTCCACTAATAGTTTTTAATGATTTTTTTTTTAACCATCACTTTTTACCGTCTCTGTTAGGGAAATAAGTACGTAAATTATGAATTATTGTAAATACTAATCTTGGTTAAATACCAAATGTGTTGCAACCGTTATATCCATTATACGAGTAAAATACATAACGATAGCCTCCTATGGAGTAGCTAATAAAACCGCACATGATACATCATTATATTTATGCTATAATAAATAAAATGATATATGGCTTTTTTTTTTTTTTTCTTTAATATTTTGTTGTCGATGAGGAAGTTTCAATGATTTTAGGATACTATCGATATATCGAAGAGTACTGATGGATTTTTTTTTTTTAAATATACTTTGATTAATGAAACATTAATGTGTTTCAATAATATATATTCGGCTGTTATAATTTCGCCAAAAAAAAAAAAAAAGAAATCATGATAATTATTGGGGGTTTATCGTCTTCCTCGTCTGCTCTTCCCAAATTTGACTTTGAGCTGCTCAATAAAACTTGATTTTGCTGTCATCTCTTGAAAACTAGAACCGCCAACTCTCTCTCTCTCTCTCTCTCTCTCTCTAACTCTCTCTAAAAACAACATTCATAAGAAAAAAAAAGTACTTAGATTATTATTTAAAAAAAAAAAAGCATTATTGATATTTTTTTATTAGCTTAAATTTGAGAGTATTTTGATGAAATTCGAGGGATATTTTTTAGATCCGTTTCTTTTCATAAAACTCCTTAGACTTGGCTCTATAATCTAGTTTAAATCAAGGGAGTTTCTATGTAGGACCTCTTATATTCTATATTACTAGTAGGAACTATTGTGTTAAGTCATTGGATTACTTTTTTAACAATATGACATATAACTGAACTAATTTGGTATCACATGCAGTAAATATTGAACGTGATCACTCATTGATCAGACAATTAGAAAAAGTCATCCAACGATAAAATGCAATTCCTATTGATAGTGTACAAATAACAGGTTCTATTGTAGCAACTCCCTAAAATCAACTAAATTTCATCTTTTGTCCTGCCAATCCAGTTATATGTCATGTGGTTTATAATTTTAAAATTAGTGTTTCCAAACTAATGTTTCAAAATAATTAAAAATAGAACTTCAACCAGTTTCATTTGCGGTTTTTTTTCCCTTCCTTTTTCTTTTTTAACAGAGGAAGGAAAGAAACTATTGAAAAAAGAAGATGATGGGAAATTGGACAAGGCCATAGATACCGGTGAGTGGATTTTTATTTTTATTTATTTGAAGGTTTCTTTCTTTTGATGTCCTAAGAGTACAAATTGGCATTAAAATTTTCTTTTCATGGGCAAAGAAAATGAGCATTTGTCGGTTGAAATCAAGAGAGAATATGATGAAGTTGCAAGGATGACAACGGAAATTATGTTTACAGAGCAAGATCGCGTGTACGAATATGGTACTGTTTTTTGCAATATTTGTTTTAGTCTTTTCGATCGCTTAGTAGATTTTAACTTTGCGCTCCTCAAAGACAAAGCTTGGAACTTTTTAGTGCTAAATATGAAGTATATTTTTTTAATCTCATTTTCTTTATATCAACTCACTTTATAATAGTTTTCATCTTTAGCTGGTAATGCAACTTTTTAATTTCTATTGATATGATAATTATTTGAATTAATCTTATAATTAGATCTCGAATTATTTTGATTGTTACATGTTAGTTCCTGATTTTTGATCTACATATCACAATTCATTGAGCTTTTACATTGTTACACCTATGGTTCTTTTGTCAATATTCTGCACCAAAAAAAAAAAAAAAAACGAATAAGTTCTGATCACATGAGATTTTTATTTACAGGCAACACCGCCATTAAATAGTTTCTGGAGAGAAATTGTATCTCGATTAAAAGTATTTTGTAAACTATATTTAATCAAAGATATATAGTGTTATAAAGTTATTTTAGGGTACAGTCAAAAATATTTAGTTACGATTTTAATCTTAATAGAAGCTCATTTAATTTGATTTTCAAGTGTTAAATTTTCATTCAGTTTTTTATGGAATACTAATGTATGGATCGTTTTCATAATATTAAAAAAGTTTGGTGTTAGTGTGACATGTAAAATTAAAAGTCTGGGACTAATTTGATAGTATAATTTAGGGGACATTCGTGAAAATAATCTTAATTTATTTTATACTTATCGTAAATATTTTTTAAATGACAACTTCAGTCGATATTAAAAGAAATTGAAATGAAAAGAGAGTTATGCATCACAAAGGTTTGTTTGTTTGTTTGTTTTTTTGTTTGTTTTTTTGTTTTTTGTTTTTTTTACTCTCTTTTAACTATATGTATATATTGTGTAATAATACTCTAATAAATTAGCATGCCTACCAAATGTTTGATTATCTGTTAAGTCCCAATGCCATGTTAAAAAAGTCTCATTCTAGTCTCAAAATCTTAGAATTGATGAAGAGTTTCAGTTGAGTCAATGTCTTTAGGAACTTTAGCACCCTGCACATTTCACCTTTGTTTTTATAATTTTCCTGCCCAGCTTTTCTCATCTTAATTGCTTCTAGTTAATTAACATGGACTCAATGTTGATGTGTAACAGCAAGATATATAGTTGAAAGGGCAAAGGGCAAGTGTGCCCTTTACAGAGTTCACTCAGGTCTTCGAGAAGTAAGTGCCAAGCATTACGAACCAGTTTTTGTTTCGATCGGACCTTATCACCATGGAAAAGCTCAATTTCAAGACATGGAAAAGCACAAAGAACATTATCTCCAAGCGCTTCTACGGAGAGTAATGGAGAACTACCATGAAAGATACGTCGAAGCGCTTCTACGGAGAGTAATGGAGAACAACCATGAAAGATACGTCGAAGCGCTTCTACGGAGATTAATGGAGAACAACCATGAAAGATACGTCGAAGCATTGAAAAATGAAAAAGGAGAACCACAAGCCCTTAATTGCTATCGGGACAGCCATTGGATGATGAGGCTGCAGGATTCTTTCGGGGAATGCATGGTACGTGATGGCTGCTTCATTATTGAGCTCTTCCGAAGGAGTGCAAATTCTGATGAATATGAAGATTTCAGCAACGATAAGCTTTTTAATATGGACTGGATGCGGACTGGTCTAAAGTGTGACATGATTTTATTTGAAAATCAAATACCGTTATTTGTTTTACGTGCTCTGTTTGCATTGACAGAGAAAAGGCCCGACACAGACAAGGATTTTCTCAAACTAACGCTGGGATTTTTCGACTTTAATGGAGAACGGATACCCCACGATGAGATTGAAATAGGTCGGCTGGATGACATCCCTCATTTACTTGGCTTAGTATACGAAGCTTTGGTCGTCAGCGAAAGAAAACCTAACTTGGAGCAGGAAACACCCAAACAAGAGAATGGTCGGTGGTCGAAGTCATTATTGGAATATTTGATAAATATTTGCAGTCGATTTGTGAGAATAATGAAAGCTTTATGGAGCCGATTTGTGAGAATAAGGAAAGCCTCGGTGCCGGGAACACCCGAACTGCCTAATTACAATAGGCCGCGGAAATCATGGGAGCCTATTTGGACTGCGGTGGCACTCGAACAAGTTGGAGTTAGGTTTGTCAAGGCAAATGATGATGCTCCGTTTCATGATATTGGCTTCAGCGGTGGATATTTGAGCATCCCACCATTGGTAATCGACGACGGCACTGAGTGCCTCTTTCGGAATCTGGTTGCATACGAGCAGTACAGTAAGAATAGTCGTCTTCATCGTGTCGTGGATTATCTGTACGTCATGGATTGTCTGATAAACTCTTCCAAGGACGTTGAGTTACTGCGTCACTGTGGGATCATCGATAATGTTGTAGGGGATGATGAAAAGATTTCCACCATGTTCAACCACCTCTTCTCTAATGTCTGTTTCAATCCGAAGCCTTTCTTTTACACGGAAACGTTTAATGGTGTGAATGAATTCTGCAAGAACCCCTGGAGTGCGCGGATTGCAAAGCTAAAGACCGAGTATTTTAGCAGCCCTTGGTCTGTGATTTCGTTCCTAGCCGCTCTCCTGTTGCTGTTACTCACTGTAACGCAGACTATGTACGCTTTACTCTCTTATCACCTTCCCAAAAGCTAGGCTCATTAAGTTCAGTATATCGTTTTCTGCATTTAGTTTTCTATATTTTAACAAGCAAGTCTCGCTTGTATTGCGTATGTTTGGTCTTGTATTTGCTACCGATGCTACGTACTTAACGTGTAATAATCTATATGTATACATATATATATATGTGTGTGTGTGTGGATTGGCCAATGTTGCATTAGTTGTCAAATTCTGCGGTACTTGATGTATAACTCGGTGTATGCTTAAATTGTGTGTGTATTTCTCTGTTGATTATCATTGTTTTTGGACGGATGCTGTTCGCCCTTATTCTATTTCTAGCTTTAGTTTGGCTTTGATTTGTTTATCCAAATGCATCAATTTTTTCTTTCCTCGATAAATAAAAAATATATATAATTTATATGGGAGAGAAAGAAGTAAATTGCAGTTAATACTATGTATTGGAAATTTTACCCAGGAGAAAGAAGATAGCAGTTATGTGGGAGAAAGAAGAAAAAATGTAAAAATAGAATGTTTGAAGTGTTATTCTATTTCATATTTCAGTACATAATATTATTCAAAAAATTATACCTATATATTTTCATGTTCATTCATAAGACTTGTAACATATCAATTACAAAACTAAGCATGCGTTTGGTGTTAAAGTTTAGATTATATAATTTGGACTTGAATTGATTATACGTTTATCGAGGTATTTAAATTGCTAGAGTTAAAAAGTGTAAAAACTTGAAATGTGTTTCGAAAAAAATATATATACCAAAGCTTGTTTCTTTCGTCTCGAAATTTTATATCATTAAAAAAATCATCTTATTTAGATTTGTTTATGCAAAGTTATGGACTTTAAAAATTTAAATTACAAAACTGTACGAATAGTGAAGTTGAGGGAAAAATACAAAAAATTGCATTGTAATTTTAAGGTTTGGATTGTGCATCCGAACCATATGTATATATCATTTTCTTGTGTCTTTTCCTATCAAGATTTTAACAATTAGATGAGTAGAAAGATTAATTTAGTGCAACTCTGTTACCTACTTCTCTCAAGGTCTGCCCAAATCCACGCCCATTTGTTCAAATCAGGACTTCAATCAATCCTTCTCTTGTCCCACCAACTCATCAACTTCTACTCCAAAACCCAACTCTCCCTTCACTCCCTCCAGCTTATGATGCAAACGGACCCTAATAAAGGAGGAATGGGAGATTTGAACCTTGTGTAGCATCGTTGGAGGTTGGTGTAAATCCGCTATGGAAAGCCATTGTTTTGTGCGGGCCAGTTTAAAAGGCTCCTAGTACTAAAGTGAAAAGGTAACTAATTCATATACCCAGCGCAAGGTACTAAAAGTTTTCTTTCTGGAATTTTGGACATAGGTTATTAATGTTGATTTAAATCACACGATGCTTATGAAATGGAGCTAACTCTATCATATAAAACAAATTTTCAAACTTATTATGGTTGACTAGTTACTTTATTTGGGAGGGTACTGGATGATAAACGTCGTTTTATAATTTTTTTTTTTTTTTCCATTTCTTGATAACTTAAGTCTGTGTGCCAATTGCTGCCTTGATTTACTAGAAGATTTTATTGAAAAGTACTTAATTTGAAAAAAAAAATTGAAAAGTTCTTAATTAAAATTAAAGAATTAAAAATTCTTATATATACCTACTAAAATTAAAATATCTCACATAGCCACCCCTAAACTGTATTTTATCTAGAAAAAGAAATATTGTAAAGGCCCCCACTGAGTTATATAATTTCTAGTCACTCCTGATGATATATGTAAGTTGAATATGTAATTTTCGTTTCTACTACCCTTAAAGAGTAAATCCATGTGCGATTAACGTGACATTTATTGTCAAATTTTTTGAAACAAAAGGAACATTTTGTATTATTTTTAAATAGTTCAGAGACTTTTTAGCTTAAAAAAATTGAGAACTAAATCATAACTTTATAAAAATATTAAAGACCAAACGAGCAATTTACCATGTTATTTATTACTTTCTATATTAGACTTTTGGTGCCAAGTTTTTTATTTTTTTTTTTATTTTTTTTTTTGCACCAACTTTCTACAAACCTTGTACCTCTGACCTAAAGGAAGGACCATAACCGGTACCTATATTTTACTGAAATAACGATAGAATATCTATGTCGGTGAAAATTAATGTCAAATACAGAAATTTCTATAAACATGTAGGTGGAACTGTCGATTTTTCACCCCTGATATTGACACAGCCAACCCCTCGGCTACAGAGATGATTGTCTTTTGATGACATTTAGTTATTTATTTAATTTTTAATTGACAAAAAGACATAATTGGTGACGGTTTTTATGTCAACGTAAACGACTTATCAACAAAGAAATCTAAACCTCAATGGTCAAACCCAAACCCAGAACAATCATAGGAATCTCCGAATGCTTCAGTAACTGCCCAAACGGCCTTTCCAACTACCACCACCACCACCACCACCACCACTTCTCTCTACTCTCAACACTCACAATCCCATGGCCGTCTCCGACCATTCCTCAGACCGACCACATCTTCGAACACACCAAAAACTACAAGCAAATCTGCGACCTCCTCCTCTCTCTTACCCGCTCGAGGTCTCTTCGAAAGGGTCTCCAACTCCACGTCCACTTCATCAAATCAGGACTTCAATCCATGCCTCTCGTCTCTCATCACCTCATCAATTTCTCTCCCACTTCGCACCCTCCATGTGTTCGACGAAAGTCCCCACAAGTCAGCCACCACTTGGATCTCTGCCATTTCGTCGCTTACTGAAAATGAGCTTCCCTTGATTGCCCCTACTCGAGCTCTTTTGTCGGATGCTTGGCAAGGGCTTAAGAGTTGATGATCATGTATACCCGAGTGTGACTAAGTCGATCACAATTCTCGGTAGGATTGATGCTGCACGGTGTGTTCATGGCCTTGTGGTTAAGACTGGAATTGAGTATGATGTGTTTATGGGGAGTTACACGGTTGATATGTATGCCAAGTGCATGGAGACAAGGGATGCTAGAAAGATGTTCGATGAAGTGCCTGAAAAAAATGTGGTTTCTTGGACTGGGATAATATTTGGGTCTGTTTTGTTGGGTGAGGATAAAGAGGCTCTGAGGTTGTTTGAGTGAGTGTTGGGGGGTGTTTAGATCACCTGTTCCCTAAATCCCATCCCCCTCTCTGTCTCACTAATCAAACATTGCCACGTCATACAAAGTTAATTAATATGTTAACAGCGTAAAAAAAAAAAAAAAATACATCAATAGTCTGGTGACTCTGAACACTTTTCCTCTCATTTCCCATTTTTCTCTACAAAAAGCTTCATGTGAAATCTCAGTTGTCGACGAAGCGGAATTTGATCAATATTAAAATTTTCTCCAATCCGAGCTCCAGAGAAAAACGAACTCCTAAGAAATTTCATAGCTCTGCATGTCCAATATTTTCTCTGCTAGATTAACCCATGGTGATGTTTTTTAAATCCCCTTTAGAATCCTCTATTCAAAAAGGGAAAATAACAAAAACGTTTGGAAACTAATATCCATTAAGCCAAAAAGCAAAGAAAAAAACCCATCGTCCTTTTTATCTCAATTGATGGTGCCCATCCTTAAAATTTTGGAAACCAATTTATTAAAATGATGATAATAAAAATATCATAGTGAAGAAGATGAAGGCCGGAGTTTTTCACAGAGAAGAAGAAACAACCTCTTCGAAAATGGAAACGAAGAAGAAGAAACAGCGGGTAAGAGCAGGCAAACGGCAAGTTTTCTTAGCGGTTGAGTTGTAAAGTTTTTCTGATATGGCGAGATCTGATTAGCGGGACAGGGAGGGGGACAGAGAATAGGGGACAGGTGATCCCAGTCCGTGTTGGGCAGGCATATACATAGGCTGTGATGCAAGACTAGTTTTGATTCGTTGAGTTTTGTGGGAACTTCTTTGGTTTCATTGTATTGGAGATGTGTCTAATTATTGGAGGAACTTTGGGGCTATTAAGGGAGATACCTGTTAAGAATCTAGGTTTACAGAATGCAATGCTTATAGCGTGGTGCACAGCATGCACAGACGGATAAAACTTTTGCACTGGTTGAACAACTGATAGGTGTGGGAATAAGAAAACCCAATTTTCATTACTTTTTGGTGCCTGCTCTATGTTTATTGTCACTCGGGGTTGGTCGAAAAGGGACGTTGCTACTTTGAGTTGATGGCGTATGGGATTGAGCCAGGACATCAGCATTATGCCTCTCGGGTTGACTTGCTTGGACAAGCTCGAAAATTGCACGATTCGGTTTCATTCATTGGGAAAATGTAAATAAAAGCAACATAATCCGTCCTGGGAGCTTTACTAACAGGGTGTAGAATCCATGGTAACATGGAATTGGCATCTTTTTTGTGCTGATAAAATCTCCGACTTGGGCAATGTAGTCTCGGGCCTTCGTGTGCTTCTGTTCAATGCTTATGCTTCTTCCGGATGATAGGAAGAAGCAGCCGGACGAGGAAGCTGCTGAGGGATCAAGAAATTTGGAAGGAGACACTAGACAGGTATGAGCTGACTCGAAGAACAAAGTTCACATCGTTGTTTCAGGAGAACGGTCTCATATGAGCACCAAAGAGATTTACCCGAAGTTGGAGGAGTTGGGGGAAGATATGAGAGGGTGGGATATGTTGCAAACCAGAGCTTTCAGCAGAAAAGAGTGGATGGTGAAGAGAGGAACCAAGCAATTAGGAACCATGGTGAGAGACTAGCCATATCGGAATCGATACCTTCCGATGCGTAACCAATACAGACTATGAAGAACTTGCGTGTGTTTTGCCTAATTGTCATACTGCAATCAGGTTCATGTCCAAGTGCTCAGGAAGGGCCATCATTATGAGGGATGACAATTGGTTCCGTGAAGTTTCTGGATGGGAACTGCACATGTGGAGATAAATTGTGATGCATATTCATTTTTTACCGTGACTAAATTTTGTATTGACACATAAGCAATAACAAATATCAAGTACAGACAGGGAACTCAAGGAGAGAGGATAAATCACAGAAGCAATAACAAAAATCAAGTACAGATTAGGGAATCCAGAGAGAGAAAGAGAGATGTGCATTTCTTTGTGAGTATTCATCTTCAATGTGACTGTAAGATGAGTTACACCATTGCTGAAAATTTGTGTCACTAACCTTTCCACAATCTTACACCAGACCAGTTACCAAACACCCAATAATAACTTTTAAAATAAAATGACAAACTACCGTTTGAGTACAAATCATCGTTCTATTTTAGGATCATTTAATAAGTTTTGCAATTGTTTGCGGTACCTTAGAATTTATTTCTTCTTCATTTTTCTTTTCTATTTTGCCGTGTTCTCTCTTGCAATGTGCATTTCTTTCTTTCCTCTCGACACTAGGAAACTGGATTTATCATTTTTTTGCGTGTATTACTTCAATTTCCTAACCAAAAATATTAGGATTTTCTCTCAATCACGTTTTCCCCATTTTTCTTCAATTTATTTGATTCATTATGCTGATTCTCAATAATTAATTTGTTACTTAGGATTCTACCCTTTTTATTTCAAAAATTCCCTTATTTATTTTACCCTTTCTTTTTTTTTTTTTTTCCAAGTATTTGGTTTTTATTTGCCTTTATTTATAGAGAGGCTGTCCTTTTTTTTTTTCTCTCATGTAATGCACCACGTGTTGCAAGCATAATTCTCTATATGGTGTCAGAGTTTTCAATTATGATGTAAACCTTTTTCTAGATGTCCTAGCGAAGTGATTTAGGACCCAGGAATTTACAAAACTAGTAAGAGTAAGCACGTGCAATCGACGCGCTAGTTGTATCTAAGCAATCTATCTAATGTTGGTATTTTAAAAACATTTATAAACAAATTTATTTCTAGGGAAGTCCATCAAGTAGTCTTTGCATTTGGGAAAATTTTAAAATACATGTGCACGGTGCCGATTTAATGCATGTTTACGTCAATTTTTACACCTTGATGGTTATTTATACTTCAGATATTTAATATAAAACAATTAGCTATAATAAATTGAGTAATTAATAAAAAATAAATAAATAAATGATTAATTTCATGAATATCTCCCAAATTATAAACCCAATTTCACTTTGTCCCTCTAAATTGTCAAAATTTTCATTATGTCTCCTGATATATACAAAATCATTCAAATTATTTCTTCCATCAACTTCCATTTAACAATTTCACGGAATAATTATCGTGGGAGGTGATTGTACTTTTTCTTAGTTATTAAAGTGTTTAATTGAAATTAAATTACTCTAAACATAACATAAAAATAAAACCAATATCTTTTTATCATATGCTCCCTCAAAATAGATTTAACAACACATATATAACATTAACAATACAATAACGACTTATTTTTTTTAGATCTAAACAATCTGGAGCCAATTTCTTCATCGATTGGTATACTATGTGGTCAATCAATTATTCATCATAGAGTATTTGTAGGAATATTTTTACAGATGTTTTAGATGATGAAACCATCAAGGACAGAACCTTTTATTGGTTTAAAAAACTACATTCATTTCTCACATATGGTGTCAAAAATGCCAACTAATTAAATTAAGATTTATTAGATCTAAACTTAACGGCCGCTAATTAGTTCACATTGTTGACATGTGATTCATGAAAATAGGTTTTTAAACCAAAAAAACAGGGGAAAAAAATATTTGATGAGGATAATACTGATTATACAAGTTCCCAACACCCAATAACGTGTTCTTTTGAATTTCTTTAATTAATTTTTGTTTTTCAAAATATAAAAGCAATGCTAGGATGATAAGCACGTCAGTCATGAGGGTACTTCTCATTTTTCCCATTGATAAAAATAACCTGTAATATTGCATTGCTGAAATCATATAGATCAACTTTCAGCTATCAGATCGATTCGGCAGCTCCATTGTTAAGGTAAGTAGGTTGTCCTACTGGGTGGCAAGTCCTAGGATCATCAGGCTTTAGTTTTTTCAGTATAGAATTTTTTGTTTTGTTTCCTAACAAAAGTTATGTACACAAAGGAAAGAAAAACACCTAGAAATAATTGTTTGACAGATACTTTTTCAAAAACAAGATGCAGATGAAAGATGTTTTTGTCCCGGCCCCTCCGGTTATTAACTTATTATGTAGTTTAAAATTTTTTAAATCAGTGTTTCCAAACCAATATTTCTAAATAATTAAAAACAGAACATTTCATTTGCTGATTCTTTTACAGGTGAAGGAAAGGAAAGGAACAAGTTAAGGAAACAAACTGGGCGAATTTATATGTAAATTGCCAAGGACAGCGGTAAGTGGGTTGGTTTACTCTGCTCTTTTATATTAACTAATTAATTTATGTATTTATATTTTTTTTCTTTTCTTTTTTTTGCTAGAAATTTATTTATATTTTGCTTGAAAGTTCTTTTCCTTCAATTCGACTGCTTTCTTATCCACTTATTTGCCTTTAGCTTTAGTAGACTAATTGTGTGTTTGGATCACCAATAAATTTAAAAGACAAACGTGTGTGATTGGTTGGCAATGAAACATTCAAATAATCTAAACTTGTGAAATTTAATTTCATGAAATTCTTGATTTTACATGGTGACAACATGGTATGTGGCTAATCACATTTATTTGCGTAAAATTTAATGTAACATGAAGTGTAGATCATGGTATGACGAAATATCTTAAGTACATAATTTTCATATACTATGAAGAAACATATGTTGGAATTTTAATGTTATATGATAAGAGTAACCTAGGAAAAAAATAATAATAATGTGCGTAAGCTTCTAGAAGCAAAAGGTTGCAAGAGAATATTGAAAGGGTAAAAAGTTGGGTGAAAATGAATGAATAGTTGAGATTGGAAGAAGAATCATCCGAAGGGTGGCATTGAGGCCACAAGGGCAATCCACGCCTTCTAAAAGTAAGGAAATAGCAAGAAAGAATACTAGAATATGCATGCTAGAAAATGATCCCAATTAGGCCATAGAAAAAGTTTCGTTTCCTTGTTTTGGAGCTAAACATTTTGTTTTTTGTTTTTTTGTTTTGTTTTGTTTTTTGTTTTTTGTTTTTTTTTTTCTATGAGTGGTAGACACAAAATGACATGTGTCGGTACTTGTACTTATTCTAACTCGATTATGATTTGATTTGATTTTATTATTTTTTTTACTTTTTATGTTGGTCGATGGTATAGTATGTATGACAACAACATGGTTTGGTTTAAAACATGATTTCCATAAACTAAAACTAAATTATTAACATGTAACATTTTCTATTGATGCATATTTCAACATGTAATATATTATCCACAAAGTTATAAAACCATACATATCGATGGAGTACTAGCAGTTATATGATTCGTCTAAAATAATGTTACATAATATGTTGGACTTAAGGTTAATTGGACTTAAAAATTTCCAAAAAATTAAAAGACAAATTATAAACCGTTAAAACCTTTAATTTTCTCAACAAAAAGTTCAGACTTCTCAACCCCACCCTCATAACCACCTAATCCTTTCCCATACCAAGGCCACACACCTATTCCGACCCTTGTCCCATCCCCTTCATTTAGCTTAGAATTTAAATAAGAATTTCTTCAGTTATTTTTTATTTTTACCTTCAAGGGTATTTTGGTTATTTTTAATGCTAAACTAAGTGTTGATCGAAAAAAATGTAAAAATTAATTTACTAAGTGTAATCTAATAACATGAAAATATACCACTTTAAAAGGCATGGTATACTTGTTGAATAAAATAAAATGCAAGGTATAGAAATATAGATAACACTTAATTCTAGTTTTTTTAAGGAGTATTTGGACATTTTAAAGCCAAAATTAAATATTGACTGAGAAAGAGGATATATTTATGTATTAAATGTAATATGATAGTATAAAAATATAACATATTAAAGCTCATGATCTAGTTTTTTAATAAAAATGAAATACATGGTACAATATCGTTAATAACCGAAAATTTTATCAGTTCTGTTTATTTTGTAGAAAAGATGGTTTTGCGCTTACCTGAAAATCTCATTCCATGTCACTGATACTTTCTAAGTCAAATCTTCTCATTTTCCACACAAGTGTTGGTTCGGTTTTATATCCTTGGCGGTCTGTAATTAATTTCGCAAGAAAGTATGAGATATATATAACAAAAATGAGAATATTTTATACTATAGTAAATGAAAAATTCAATTAGTGTATTATTGATGCTCAAATTCTATTATGTTATACATATTTTTCATCTACATGTGATTTATCAAATATCTAATACTAAAATCAAAAAGAAAAAAAGAGGGAGTTAACATATTTTACATGTGGCATGAAAAATTATAGTATAATCTTTTAATGAGTGAAAATAAAAACATTTTATGATTATATATATAGTCTAGTAATAATATTACACCTGACTTCATCTAATGATGCAGAATTCGAATTCTCTATTTCGAAATTAAAAAAACAATAATGATAAAAACATTTTTATTCATCAAAAATAAAATAAAATAATTTTTGGTTTCACTTTCATTAAAATTCCCAAAATACCCTGACCCTTCTTTCTACTAGATTACACGCGCAGTCGCTGTTCCATTGTTGTGTACTCCGACATCGTTGCCGGTGACTTGGCTCACGACTTTGTCAAGGCCAAATCATTGTGCCCCCAGACAGAGTATCGCGCGACAGTCAGATTCATGTCAAGACCGCAATCTTGTTGTGCCAACTGTCATCCACCACAATCAAGTAGTCCTCCCGCGCAAAGATCGCGGTTTGCCTCCGTCAGTGACAATCAAGCAATTCTCTTTCAATTAGTATTACTTTTTGACGAAATTACTAACAGATTCTATTTAAAAATTAACAGAAATGACTATTGTTAAAACATTTTAATAGTTTAGGGGCATTCCCTTTCGTAGGTGGAATGATCATAAACTATTCAAAACGTAGCTACAATAGTCTTTTTCATTAATTTTTTGACGGAATCTGAAGTTAGCGTCACTTTTTGACCAAATTACTAATAGATTTCATTCAACAATTAACATAAAAGACTATTGTAGTAATATTTTAAAGGTTTAGGGGCATTCTAACCACACAAAAAAGGTTCAAGGACCAAAGTTGCATAATATTTACAATTTATGGACTAAATGAGTAATTTATCCAAAATAAAATAAAAGTTGTGATTATAGTATTTTTCTTTACTAAACCACCAACTCCTCTTTGGCGTCATTTTTTATTTTTATTTTTTATTAAATAATTTTCATTTATACTCTCCCTAAACTTTTCTTCCAAATTTGTTTAGTCGTTGTAGTGACTTCAAAATGTTCCAATTAAACATTCTAAACTGGATATATTTTTTCAAGGGTTATTTATTTTAGGGAGAAAGAGTGAAATTACATCTTTATTCAACTCAAAAAAGTAAATAACATTCTACAAAAAAGTGAATAACTTGCTTTACAATATTGAACGTAAATATTTTATTTAGTCATAAAAAAAATTTATTACTAGGAGCTTTACTAAAGAAATAAATTATTTTCTTACTAAATACGCTATTTTACTTCAAATATTTAAAATCTGCTATTTATTTCTTTGCTTAAAAAAATGCTGTGTGTTATAATTTCTGAAAATGTTTCTTGCCTTATATTTTTACTTTTGTCAAGAAAATATCCCATGCATTTTCAAATTGACAAAACTGTAACAAAATTTTCCATGGATGGAGAAAATGTGGTTAGATTCCCGGGCTCAACGTGGTTCCACCATTGTGGGGAACACAAAATGTGAAGCAAGGGGATTTTTCTTTTGGGGCTTTATAAAGTTTAGTTTTAAAATTATTTTATGTTGTTTAATAAAATTTTGAGATAGTCCTTAATTAAAATAAATCAATGAGGAAAACACCTTCTGTCTGTAATCAAAATATAATATTACTCTTACCAATATAAGTTACACACTATTTTCCATATTGTGTTAATAGAATATCAAAATAAGTTTAGAAGGATAAACAATTTATGTTCTTTATTTTTTTGTTCTATTTTCTATGTTCGGGTATTTTTGTTTTTCACTTTCATTTCAAAATTTTTTCCCTCAAATTACTTTATTTTAAATCAAATTACTTTTTTTTTTTTTACTAGTACATGATGAATATAATTCAGTTTAGCACACATGGCAAATGATTAATTTTTCCGGTGGGTCCCTACACTATATGTTAAAACTCTCGTTATGGTCTTTTAAGCCGAGTTTGTTGATACAGTTAAGTTTAAACTCAACTGTAATATACAAGTGGTTTTTTGGTTTTTTTCTGAAAAAGTCAATAAAAATTATAACTAGTTTTTAAAAAGTCAACCAATCTCAACTTAAAAATTTCATCTCATCTCAAACTCAACTCAAATACCAAACGAATCCTAAATTTCAAAACCAGAGGTTACATCAAAACTTCATGAGAAAGGGGAACTTTCCTAGTCCTTGAAGTCAATTTCTGTATTAAAAAGAAAAAATTAGCACCCCATTTCACATTTGTTATTCTCATTTTTCCGGCCATATTTTCTTATGATCCTAATTGCTTATCCGCTTATAGGGAAAACATATCTAATATATAATTTATATGAGCTAATTGTTGATATACTAGCACGTTCTATAGTTGGAAGGGCCAAGGGCAAGTCTGCTCTTTACAGAGTTCACTCTGATCTTCGAGATGAAAGTGCCAAGCATTACGAATCATTTTTGGCATCAATTGGACCTTATCACCATGGAAATTCTGCATTAAAAGACATGGAAGAGCCCAAAGAACATTATCTCCGAGTGCTTCTACGGAGAGTAATGGAGAATAGCAGCGATAGATATGTTGACGCATTGAAAAATGCAGCAGGAAAAACAACAAGCTCTTCATTGCTACAAATGAATGATCGAGTTCCTTTCGACGAATGCATGGTACGTGATGGCATCTTTTTGATTGAGCTCTTCCGAGGGACGTGGAGGCAAGACCGAAGGATCGATATGCTTTTTAATAGAAGGTGGATAATGCCTCTTCTAATGCCTGACATGCATTTATTTGAAAACCAAGTACCATTATTTATTTTACACGCTTTGTTTGCATTAACAGACCAAACACCTGACCTACATGATCTTATTATGCTGTTTGCAGCACCCGACGAAGATGATCATGTTAATCGATTTGCGTTGGCAGACACAGACAGGAATGTTGTTGAACTAGCCCTTCAACTTTTTTGAGTTTAATCGAAAACCAATACCCAATTTGAATCTGCCAACATCGCAGCTGGATCAAATCCCTCATTTACTTGCTCTAGTCTAAGAAGCTTTGGTTGTCCGCAGAAGAAGCGCTTTGAATCCGGAAACACTCGAACAGCAGAATAGGTGGTGGAAATCATTATCGGAATTTTTGAGGAAAAATATATGGAGCCCATTTGCGAGAGTAATGAAACCTTTGGTTCGGAAAAATCCTTGCAATAAGTGGATCGCAAAGCTAAAGAACGAGTATTTTGGCAGCCATTGGTCTGTGGTTTCATTTCTAGCTGCTCTCCTGTTGCTTTC
The DNA here is from genome assembly GCA_025413485.1 of Ficus microcarpa. Classification (NCBI taxonomy): domain Eukaryota; kingdom Viridiplantae; phylum Streptophyta; class Magnoliopsida; order Rosales; family Moraceae; genus Ficus; species Ficus microcarpa. Next base: position 11,762,663 of record CM046387.1, read on the forward strand.
GCTTACTATACTGCGGACGGTGTATGCACTCCGTTCTTATTACTAATGTATTCACTACTTTCTTATAACCAACCATGAATTAGCTGAGGCTAAGGTCGGTGTATTAATTTCAAGCTTAGATGTTTCACATGTCGTATTAGTTTTATATTCACCCAAAAAAAAAAAAAAAATCTTGCATTTGTCTTAAACTTTGTCGTACTTGATGTATTATTCGGTTTGCGTATTGTGTATATAAGGACCACATGCACTGTATTTCTTTATATTAATACTATATTTGTTATAAAAGAGTGTGAAAAATAATGTTATTTTATTTAATTTATACTTTAATATATGATGTTGTTTCTAATGTCATTTATATTTTTTGTCATTATTATTATATATTTGTAACTTGCAAAGGTGAATTTTTAGGACATAAGTAAATTAAAAATTTAAATATTATCATAATTATATGAAAAAGTAGACAACAACGAATAACAATCAAATGTTAAATTTAACATTTGTCATATTTTGCGACAAAAAATTGTCATAAAATTTAGTATATAAAAAATTTGACATTAAATATAGTATTTTATTGTAATTTTTTTTTCTTTTATAAGTGACAAATGTTAAAACTTATTATTAATGCGATAATTTAACATTTGTATTAAAAATGCTTTTAAGTACGCTTTAATTACGTTCCTCACTATGGAATTGCAAAGATTTGCTTGAAGGCTAGAGCTAGACACTATTTCTTTGTTGATTAGCGTTATTTTGTCTTCTTACATGTGCTTTTTTTTTTTTTTTTTCCTTCATAAAAAATGCTTTTTTTTTTTTTTTAACATTCTCAAGAAATTAGAAAATTTCCCGGAAGGCCTGATCTTATAATGAGGTGTCCCGAACGTTCCGTTTCAACTCTAGAAACTAATAAATTTACTCCTTAGTTCCATCAACTTTTTGGACAGAATTATTGACTTATCAAATAAGGAATGCTTGACAAACGTACCCGACACTAAATTCTTAATAGGAAAAAGCACAGAATAAAATGCTAATTTGAGTTTAAATACTTACTTAACAGGAAAAAAAATAATCTAATTTTTAAAAAAATAAGTATACAAAGTGTCTATTTTTAGGACCCATTATAAAATATGTTCATTTTGTAATAATATTGTAAAAATTTCTAGGTTCAAAGTAACAATTTGTACCATCCATTTTGCCTTTTTTAATATTTAACTCAATACTCTTTTATTCTGATTCTTTTTTTTTTCCTTAACTTTTTTTTTTTTTTTTTTAACATTGATGATGAAAATGATTTAAGATCAATACTAATTAAGATTCATTCTTTCAAAAAGCATTATCTTAATTAAGGAAAAACACATATTGATCTCCACCTTTTTAAAAGAAAATTCATAATCATTAAATCACGATCTTCATGACTATAATTTTTTTTTTTTTTTTTTTGTGAAAGAGAAATACTTTTGTTTTATTTTTAACAATTCTTTATTTGTTTATTTTCAATTCTTTACGAAAATGTATTGTTGTCATTATAGGTATTGTTTTAGATATTCCTATAAATAAAGAAAAAATAGATTTATTTTTTTTTGAAAACAAGAACTCCTATTTAGACATTTATGTAAATTAACTATTAAAAAAACAAGAACGCTTATTTAGACATTTATGTAAATTACCTATTTAAATATTAAAATAAATATTTTTATATATTTTTACTTTAATGAAGAATATCAATCTCATCTATTGGATTCAGGTTCTGGGGTACATGGTTTATTATTATTATTATTATTATTATTATTATAATATGCATACCAACGATCCTATAACTCTTGTACCGTCCTTCAATTAGGGATGATATTTTTACTCATGAATGCATGAACCTACAGTTACCTGCCCCTAGTTGTTGGGGGGGGGGGGGTGGGGTATGAGGATACTATAAGGGTATAGGACGAGTGCGGGGGTTAAAATTAACCTCCCCAGTTGGGTGTGGGGAAGCTTCCCCTCACCCACACTCGCCCCACTTATACACAACCTTATTAGTATATATATTTATATATACATTAGAATTTGAATTTTTATTTGAAGACAGAAAGGCGAACACCTTCATAAAGATTAAAAGAAAAACTATTCCTAACAATAATTTTTCTAAAAAAACTTATGTTGCTAAATCTTTATGTAAACTTTAATGAAATTTGTTTATTTATTTTTTAATTCTTCATGAGCAAATAGATAGGATATAGAAATTTAACAAAAAAAAAAAAAAAAAAAGACCAAGATATAGATATAGTACCCCTAGAGGGGATTACCCGTCCCTGCACTCGTCTTAATTTATGTAGGTATGAGGAGCAAAAAGGGGATGGGTATGTGTTAGGGAAAGCATTCCCACTCCCATCTCAACCACCCCTAAATATGTAATGTTAATTTTTAGTTGGAATTGCAAATTGACAATTGTTGTGTTCGGGAAGTTGAAAATAAAAAAAATAAAATAAAAATTAAGCAACGAATTTTTTTTTTTATTTGAATATAGATGATCACCACCACTCAAAAAGTATCTAAAGAAAGTTTTAGAGCTCACCACATTAATGGTACAGTAATCACCACCTTAATGATATAGAAACTCAAATTCGAACAAACTTTGAATGTCCCAAGGAGTACGAAAGGAACCAAACTGGTTTTACAATGTTTTTCTCATCAAAAGTTATTATTCATTGATCTTGAAATTCGTCCTGAAACTGGCATGAAACGACCCTTCATGCTAGGAAAACCAAAAGACTAATTCAGCAATAAAAACTAAACAATTGAAGCTGTACATTCATGCATCACACTTTAATTATGGTTGTAAAACCATGCATTGAAGCACCACAGTTCAAGCACCACACACTTTATACAACCATTAAAAAATGAAAACCAAAAAATCATTCATGCGCCACACACAATAAAATGAAAACCAAAAAGTTTGTAATTAAACAAAGTACTAACACTTATTAACTTCATCCATAAAATCAGACTTGAAACTAAGTTCCCATCCAATTTTAGCCATGTGGACATCATCTTACACCAATGAGCTTCTACAATATAATTTCAAGTCATTAGTAAATTTGGATCTTTAGATCCACTAACCGTGTCAAATGTGAACAAACTATTTACTAAAACAAAACAATTTTTTGTTTTTTTGTTTTGTTTTTGAAATGGACAAAACAACCTATTTAGTAGAGCAGTGTGTATGTGCATATTAAGTGAACAAAATATTTACTAAACCAATAAATAAAAAATATATAAAACGTAAGACTTAAGATTGTCATACAAAAACCCACTCCCATCATTTGGGGAATTTGATTCAAGCATTAATCACACAATATCATCGATCAGTTTTATTTTCATTTAGAAAGCACTAACCTAATTACTTTCCTATTGGTTTTTATTTTTAACTTTTGCCAAAATGCAAGAAGGGAAGTGAATTGTCCATTAATTTACAGAGAGGGGCACTCATAAAAGTTGGAAAATGAATTATCTTGTATTGTTTTCTGGAACTTAAATTTATTTTGAAGGTGATTTTATCATTTACTCAGAAGCATTAAACTAAACACACAAAGGTTGTATCTTGTATGGTAACACCTATGTTAAACTTTTGACGTTAATTAACTACAGACAGGGCACTTGCATATGTTAAATGTTGATGACTTTAAAACCGAATAAAATTATATATTTCTCGTTGTTAAAGGTGAAATGAGGTCAAGTGACAGATAAATTAACTAGGTTCTAAAGAATCAAATATTGTTTACCCTTCCAAAGAATTATTAACAAGAGTAGTGAAATTGACAGTGCAGTAATTAAAAGAATTGCCCATCGTTCCAAATCTCTACTTCCTTTCTGCCAAATATAAATGTTCACGTTATGGCACCTCATTAAAATTTTTAAAATGCTTTCAACCGACTTTTTTAACGTATTAATACCATGAGTTTATTATTATTATTATTATTGTTATTATTATTATTATTATTATTTTCCCTTGGTTGTCTTTTTGTGACGAAAATTTTGGGCACTGAAAAAACTAACTTTAAATTGGGACGTAGGGTTTGGTATGTGTTATTGTCTTGGGATCTTTGGAATTGCATAGGGTTCGGTTGTGGTCTATTTTGAGTGTTTGGTTCATTCAGTTGTCCACTTGGGATAGTAGATAACGTCTTATGTCTTTTAAGTATTGATAGATTAAAAACCTGTGGATGGTGACACTGCAACTTGGTGATTATTTTAAGTTGTAAGTATTAATCTAACTTTTTTTTTTAAATATCAAGATTAAACTAATTGTTGATCTCCTAATATTTATTTGTGCAGACTTCTGTTTTGTTTTTGTTTTGTTTTTTTCAATTCTGCTTTATTTTTATTTTTATTTTTTTTCAGTTATCTCTATTTTCGGTCCATGAATTATAGGTCAAATCTTATTTTCACCATTAATTTTCAAAACATTCGGTGTGAGTCCCCCAAACTACTAGGAAGTTTTCCTGAACTTTTTTTTTTTTTTTATTCATTTGACTGTTAAAATTTCGAATGAAAAAGACATGCTTTCCTTCTTACCAACAATGACCTATATAAAATTACAAGACTCATCCACTTTAAATGACACGTTTCTCACCCTTTTTTTGTCTTTCTTTCTTTCTTTCTTTTTTCCCAATTGACATTTTCAGAATTGGATGGTCTAAAAGCCTAAATTAGGGAAACCAAATAGATCAAAAACTCGTCTTGAGATGTTTCAAAAATTTAAAACCAAAATTAAATTTGACTTTTAGTTTGAGAACAAAAAATGAGATTAATTTTCAAATTTTCTCCACACATAATTACATGAAAATACGGGATTGGTTTTCATAAATCTGATGTTATGGTTTGTTTACCTCAGCAACTAAGTTAAGAAAAGATTTATAATAAAATTGCATCACGGTGGGATTTATGAAAGTACGGGTCTCATGTCATGTTAAATTGGTGGGAAAGTAATGTTCTTGTATTAAGTCAGCAAAGAGTATTTGTATGTGTTTTCTGAAATGGAGAACTGTATTCAAATAATAAACAAAGCTCACAAATAAGATTGTGAATGACCGTATAGTATATGAGATAAAATCCGTAACTAAAATCGGATTCAACAATAAAAATTTAATGAAGTTAGGAGAGAAATTACATATACACCGAGATGCGACAATAGAAATAGAAAAACTTCCATGATGAGATAGGATTTGAAGCAGATAGTATTCGTGGGTGGGTGCTTACTAATTTCATATTATAATTATCATTCACATTAAAGTAACTTGTCAATTATATATATGTGTATATATATATATATATGATATTTTTTTTCTAAGGAATCTGAAACATTAGTGGTCAGTTGTTTTGTGGTCCTTGGGCTTGACCTCGACATTCCTATCGAATATGCATTGGTGGGGCGCAATGCTTTACATTTGATTGGTTCTTGGAACTTTTGAAGCAAGATACGATGTCGAATAATGGACAGTGGGCCGGTAACATGTAAATTCGGATTCCAAAAATAAATAGTGATAAGCACCAGTCAAAGGAAAAGTTAGAAATCCAGCATAAGGAGACGATTCACGAGGGCCTCCTTTCCAAACAGTGCCTTTAGGCACCAAAAATTTTGAAAAGAAATGGAGCAATTACTTAGAAGTACATTTTGTGCAACAGCCCTTCCTATCTGATAGAAAAGGATCCCATGATCCTGAACCGATCTTACCTGGGATCGCAAATCCCAAGTTTGTCTATGAAGAGCAGATCTAATTATATTAGTGTCTATAATTGATTTCTTCTGTGTAATACTAATCGATAGGGCCTCATTGGTAAGTGCTACAAGATCTCGTACATTGGAACCCATGGTTATGGACCCGAATCCATTAGTATGGAACATCTTCTTTTCTAAGTGAAATCCCCTAGTGTAAGAAAGAGTGAAAAAGAGAAAAGCCCTAGAACCAAAGATTTCTGTGAAAGAATGATTTTCATTAAGTTGTAAAATTACAGTTTACAAGGTTATTAAATAGCACTAATCTTGTAACAGATATACAAACGGACTAACAACTTTCTAACGGAAAGCTAAACAAACTAACTGTCATCTTAACGGAATATTAACCAAACTAACTATTCTTTACAGCCTCCCTCAAACTCATAGTAGAAAGACTTTCTACTTTGAGTTTGCTACGCATACACGCAAACCTAGAGCTCGAGTTAGCCTTGGTGAAGATATCTACAATCTGATCTATGGCTGGAACATGCTTGACTTCAATCTGCTTTTGCATAACCTTTTCTCGAACAAAATACAGATCAATTTCTATGTGTTTTGTCCTTGCATGTAAGACTGGATTTGCTGAAATCATCACTGTGCTAAGGTTATCACACCAGATAATTGGTGTTCTTTGAATTGGAACCTGTAACTCTGACAGCAATGTCTTCAACCATAAAATTTCAGCAACCACAGCAGCTAGACTTCGATACTCTGCTTCTGTTGATGACCGAGAAACAGTATGTTGCTTCTTTGAGCTCCATGAAATCAAATTGTTTCCCAAGTATACACAGAAACCAGAAGTTGACCTCCTATCATTTGGATCTGATGCCCAGTCTGCATCACTGAATCCAACCAGGTTCAAATCATTGATTGATGAGGCTTGAAGCTCTAAACCAAAGTCCAGAGTTCCGGATAAGTATCTGAGTATTCTTTTGACAGCCTTCCAATGAAGTTCCAACGGTTCTTGCATAAACTGACATACTTTGTTGACTGAGAAGGCCAGCTCAGGTCGTGTGATGGTGACGTATTGAAGAGCCCCAACTATGCTCCTGTACAGTTTGGCATCTTGAACTGGTTCACTTCCATAGCTACTCAGCTTTTCGCCTGTTGTCATTGGAGTAGAAACACTCTTGGCAAGCTGCATTTTGGCTTTACACAGTAAGTCCTTGACATACTTGGTCTGGGACAAATGAAGACCACCAGCTGCTGTCCTCTGAACTTGTAGACCAAGAAAATAGTCCAGCTCACCCAAATCTTTTAGTGTAAACTCACAGTTCAGTCTGTCTATGATGTTTTGAACAACACTGACATTGCTACCTGTGACTATAATATCATCAACATAAACCAATATGAACACAGAAAATTCATCAGTAACCTGAATGAATAGGGACTGATCTGTTTTTGCAGATGTAAATCCGAGATCTGCAAGAGCCGAGTGAAGTTTTTCGAACCAAGCTCGTGGGGCCTGTTTCAGTCCATACAAGGACTTGTGAAGTTTACAAACCATCTGTGGGTTAGAAACATCTTGAAAACCAAGAGGCTGCTCCATGTACACCTCTTCTTGCAGAATTCCATTCAGAAAAGCATTGTTGACATCCAACTGCCTAATCACCCAGTGGTTGCTTAAAGCTATGGTGAGTACAGTCCTTATAGTTGTGGGTTTAACCACTGGACTGAAAGTTTCTGAAAAGTCACAACCTGCCACTTGGTGAAATCCCTTTGCAACTAACCTGGCTTTGAACTTATTGACAGTACCATCAGCATTTTCTTTGACTCGAAACACCCACTTACAGCCAATTGCTTTTCTTCCATGTGGGAGTGGAACAAGACTCCAGGTTTTGTTTTTCAGCAAGGCTTGGAATTCCTCATGCATAGCCTACCTCCACGTTTCATCCTGCAATGCTTCATCAACACTAGTAGGTTCGAGGGTGGTGAGAAACACCTTTGGCTTCCTAATTCCATTCTTAGCCCGAGTAATCATAGGATGACCATTTGGAACCTGCATACTAGGTAAACCACTTGAGTTTTGAACATCAACAGTAGGGGAATTAGGTGAATTTACAGTTAAAGGTAATTGGTCATTTGACATTACTGGAGTAGCAAGATCAGTAGGATCTTGCCTGACATTTGATGAAGGACTGGACACATGAAATGGTGATGAATTATTTATGGGATTGGGAATAGGTGAAGCAGTTTGTGGTGTATGACTGATGAAACTTGGATCTGTAGGACAAGGGGGAGCAACAGTGGAGACATCCTGTTTTGCAAAAGGAAAGTGAAACTCATCAAATATGACATCTCTAGAAATGAAGATTTTCCCTGATTCATCGAGACATTTATATCCCTTGTGGTTAAGACTATATCCAAGGAAGGTGCAGGGTTTAGACTTGAATTGAAACTTGTGTTTGTTGAAGGGTCGAGTGTGTGGATAGCAAGCACAGCCAAAGACTCTAAGTTGAGAGTAATCAGGTGGTTTGTGAAATAGAACTTCTAGGGGAGATTTGTTGTTCAATAATGGTGTAGGGAGACGATTAATGAGAAACACTGAGGTCCTAAAAGCTTCATCCCAATATTTGAAGGGCAAGGATGATTGAGCTAGCAAAGTCAAACCATTCTCAACAATATGCCTATGTTTTCTTTCAGCCAAACCATTTTGCTCATGTGCATGTGGACAAGAGTATCGATGTGTAATACCATTTTGAAATAGAAAATCAGTGAATGTTCTGAACTCACCCCCCCAGTCAGTTTGAATGGCTTTTAGTTTATAACCCAATTGCAGCTCAACATGTGTTTTGAAATTAAGAAAAGCAGCAAAGGCATCAGATTTCAGCCTTAAGAGATACATCCAAGTAAATCTGGAAAATTGATCAACAAAATGAATGTAATATTTGTAACCATGTGCAGACACAACAGGAGAAGCACCCCACAAATCAGAGTGAACAAGTTGCAAAGGCTCAGTATAGACAGTTGAGGATCTAGAGAAAGGTAGCTTATGAATTTTACCCATGCAACAAGCTTGACAAACAGAAAATGAATCTTTATTGACATGTTCAAGATTACAACTTTTGAGGACATGAGACACAGATTTTTCTGAAGGGTGACCTAGTCTGTTATGCCACAAGGTATACAATGTGTGTCTAGATTTTCCAGTAGGAAGAGTACTGGTAATAGCAGTGTTAAAAACAGTAAGATCAGATAAGGGATTACTAGAGGACTTAGAACACTTTTCAGAGTTTGAGACATGACTTGATAGACCACGATCAGATTGGAGGAGACTAATTTGTGTGTTGTCAAAAACATAAAGCCCTCCTTTAAGTTTCCCTTCCAGCAGTATCTTGTGGGAGAGCAAGTCCTTGACAAAACAACAAGTAGGGTGAAATTCAAAATAGACAGAGTTATCATGAGCGAATTTTGACACAGACATAAGATTTTTGGTAATGCTTGGAACATGTAAAAGCTGAGTTAAAGACAATAACTTTGAGGTAAATGGAGAATGGAAGACTGAATGACCAACACTTTTAATTTGTAAACCCTTACCATTCCCCATATGTACTTGTTCTGGCCCAAAGTAGTCAGCTTTGTGCATTAGGTTGGCAGAGTCAGCTGTGAGGTGATTGGTGGCACCAGAATCAGGATACCAATTTGAGTCATAGACGCACTCTGGTGTAGCAAGCATAGACGCCATCTGTGAACTTTGCCAAGCTCCTTCAGAGTCAGAAGTGAAAAAGTCAGATTGACAACTGCCTTCATCTGCATTGAACTCATGAAGATGGCCCTGAATCTGACCCTGTCCTTGTAGTTGAGAAGGCCCTGTGAATGTTGTATCAAACCGATAGTAACACTGTAAGGCTTCATGCCCAATTCTGTTGCATAGTTGACATACTGGTTTACCAGTGTTTTGTCGTGGAAATTGGGGAAAATTTCCAAAACTTCGTCCTCTGCCAGAAAAACCACCTCTAGGTCTAAAGGAACCACGACCTCGAATTGGAACACCTCTGAAATTGCTATAAAAACCAGAAGAGACATTGGAGTTACCAGACGAGTTGTTGTTGAAGGCAAGAAACATCCTTTTCTTGAACTGTGCCCCTGTTGCCAGATTGGCCATACTCTGAGGATCAAGATCAGTGGCCTTGTGAGCCCTTTCGATGCGAGCCTCTTGAGCAAGAAGAAGAGATTCAATCTCATCAACAGTGTACGGGTCAGATCTAGTATTAATCGAAATAGCAAAGGTTTCGTACTCCGATGGAAGACCATCCAGGATTGCATCAATATGGTCTTTAGCAGAGACCGAATGACCAACAAGACTCAACATATCAACAATTCCTCTAACCTTGAGCAGGAATTCATTGATGGAAAGAGAGCCCTTTCGAACATTCTGAAGTTGATCCTTGTATTGTTTCACATTTGCTCGAACTTGTTGAGCAAAATAGATCTCCAATGTTTGCCAGACTTGTGAAGAGGTTTCGCAGTTAACCATCCGAGAAAGAATCGAGCTTGACATTGATGCGAGGAGCCAGGACATAATGAGTTGATCCTGTTGCTCCCAGTCCAGGTACGCCGGATTAACGATTCCGTTTTCTTCATCGTCGCGAGATCTGTACAGTGCAGGCGAGACAATTGAACGAGAGAGAAATTGTTGGAGACGAAATCCTCGAACGGTGGCTAGAACTTGTTTTCGCCAAATAAGGAAGTTGTCGTTGTCCAATTTTAGAGCAATTGGATGTGTGAAAGAAACTGGAACGAAGCGAGAAGATTCATCCATGGTGTTTTCCGGCAAAGACTCCGACGAGATTTCCGATCTGGATCGAGAAGCTCTGATACCATGTAAGAAAAGAGGAAAAAGAGAAAAGCCCTAGAACCACAGATTTCTGTGAAAGAATGATTTTCATTAAGTTGTAAAATTACAGTTTACAAGGTTATTAAATAGCACTAATCTTGTAACAGATATACAAACGGACTAACAACTTTCTAACGGAAAGCTAAACAAACTAACTGTCATCTTAACGGAATATTAACCAAACTAACTATTCTTTACACCTAGTATATGAAAGAGTGAAAAAGTGCTTTCGTTATTGTGGAATAAGAAGCCTTCAACAAATATTTCCACGATATATTGAGTAGAAGATTTGAACGAGGTGGGGGCTCCGACAATTCTTTCGTACGATCCATCCGTATTCAAGGCAAGGCAGAGATGGAAAGGGAAACTGTTGGGGTGTCTTGTTGGACTTGACGATGCCTTCCTCATTCTAGTCATGATCTTAATCCATATCATGATGTTTATATAATTTTTGTAGTGAAAATTGATTGTAATTAAAGGTATAGATTTGTCCATCAAATATAGTACATTTACAGCAACAAAAAAATCGATTGTATATATATTTTAATAGCCCAAATGCAGGGTAAGATAAAAACATCCTTATTTAAACAGAATTATCTTATTTGGTTTCGTAAAAAAAGATTTATTGTATTTTGGGTTTTTAAGTTAGATTTCTTTTCAAATTAAGAATAAGATTGGCGTCTGAAATCAAATTTGTTTTTGGTTTTAATTCTTATAGATATGAGAATATGTGAGAATATGTGCTAAGTTTTATTTTGGAGTAGGATCAACAAAATTTTATAATTCAGAGTTTTACTCAAAATTTTTATGTGTATGGTATTTCTAAAATATCAATATATTTTGTTTCAATCTCTATTTCCTTGACATTCGCGAGTGAAATAACAGGTTAAAAGATCTTAACGGGTTTTAAAAAGGTTGTAACCTTTTCTCTTGTGATGTGTTTCTCGTATACACTTCCCTCCATAGATCAGTACTTTTTGGGAAGATGCAAAGGTAGGCTTTAGTGCCTTTTTTTTTTTTTTTTCCTTTTTTTTTTTAATAAATAAATGGGGAGGAGGAACCAAAGAGTGCAAATTTTCCGTTTGATCACACATGCGACGTAAATAAAACATTTAGTAATGCGATAATTTATATGATATAATGTTCATCTATATTTTTATTCATAATTCTCCTTTTGTTCCCATCTTAACATCAGTGGATCATGGACAGTTTTTTGCTTGAAAAAACCAAACTAGAATTACGCCATTTTTTTTTTTAGGAGCTAAGATGAAAGTACAATATGCATGCATGCACAAAATAGAAATATCCAACACAGAGTATTTAGGCTATTCCTATAAGCGGTGAGCCATCTGAACGAACAATACTAAAGCGCATTAGTGATGTTCAACAACTTACACTAATAGTATATTGATACTCGTTTTTGCGCAAGGCCCATTCTGATGATGCCCAGGTTCACTTTCTATAGTGGACTCTATCCATGAACTGAAGCCATGCTCAGGGAACCCTAATGGGCTGTGGTCTGGTGGGCAATGGGAAGATAAATAAAACCGCTTACTTGTTGGTCCAAACTAAGCTTGGTTCCACTTGGGGGTTCCAAAGGTATTTTTGTCATAAATAAGTGGGTGGTGGAGAAATTATCACAAAATAGCATTCTTTACCCTTGGTACTCAAAACCCAAAATTATTATTTTTTAAAGTCCAAATATTACATGAAGTAAGCCATTAGCCAACCTTTAGTAATCTAATATACCTAGCCCATACTTTGAGTCCAAAAAAGGCCCAAATAGAAGCCAATTTTCCTTAGGAGGACTGGGTCCCACAAGTTAAATCCAAGATTCGTCTCAGCAATTGTGTACTTCCTGCATCCGAAGGAAACTTTGATTAGTCAGAGGAAAATGCTTTTGTCCTTTGGACAAAAGTATGCTTCTTCCTCCTATAACAGCCCTAATGGAGCCTGTGGATGCATCCCTCCATCCACAAATAGAGTGTGGTTATCATCCCCTTGAGAAATCTCAAACCCTTAAATGGAAGCATGACAAGAAAAACACCTTTTAAAACCATCTATAATCATTAGGAGCTTGCTTCGATCAACTGAAGGAACTAGATGCTCATTTAGTCATATCGTTTTAGGTGCCTTCGCCAACAAAAAAAAAAAAAAAAGTACCAATCTCATTTCTAATTAAGGACTAAAAATAATCTTACTTATTGGTAAAGTAAAAGTGTAGTTTATATCATATATAATAAATTTTGTATTTTAACAAAATTTATGATAGTAACTATATTAATATCTAGTAAGACTGATTCTGTGTTGCATGGTACAAAATTTTAAACTGAACACTTATATATCATTACTAAAAGTTAATCCAAATACTAAAGACAATACTTATGTATAAGATAAAAATATAGTTTTTATCATGAATTTTTCCTTTAAAAAAAAAATCAAAGAAACAATCACTTTAAATTTGTGGTTGTGATCACTTTATCCTTATTTAAGAGACTTGTTCTCATCCATATAGTTGGCAATCAATGATCAGGACAAGAATTCCAAGGTAAACAGTTGTTAATATTATTTGTAGTTATACGACGACAAGAAGATAATAACTGGTTTATGTTACTATAAACATAAAATTAGTTTATATTATTTTTTTTTATAAAAGTTATAATACGACTGTTTATCTTATTAATATATATGTATTACTGTTTTAACCATCCAATTTTAAAAATAAAACTCAAATATTAAAATGTTGAAAAGTTAATCCTTCTAAAATAAGATATCCCCTATAAAATATTCCAAGTACAATTCATATCCTCTCTCTCTCTTTTTTATTTTTTATTTTATTTTTTAAAAAATCTATTCATCTTAGAATATAGATTGTCAAAATCACTATATTCATTACAAGCATATAGGTTTCTAAGTCTCCATTTGGATCATAGGTATTCAAAGAAGAGATTCAAATATTTATGATAGAAGATACTGTGCCAAAAAAAAAAGAAAGAAAAGAATTTAAAAAATAGTTAAAAAACAAGATGTCAAATGGATAACCAAGCTAGGTCCCTCCCTGCTACAAAATAAATAACCTCTTACTCTTAGACTGCAGTGTTGACATACGAAACTCTCACCCATGGAATCAAGATCGGTAAAGCAGCTCCTTCCTGAAGGTATAGGAACCATGGAGTATTCTGTGGTTTATAAATTTTTAAAATCAGTGTTCCCAAACTAATGTTTCAAAACAATTAAAACTAGAACTTCAACCAGTTTCATTTGCTGGGTTTTATTTTTTATTTTTACTTTTGTTTTTATTTTTGGCAGGTAAAGGAAAGGAACAGGTGAAGGAAGCAGATGACGTGAAACTGGACGTGGTCGAAGATATTGGTGAGCGGATTTTTATGTTTATTTTGTTCAAGGTTTCTTTCTTTTGATGTGCTAACAATACAAATGGCATTAAAATTTTCTTTTCATGGGCAAAGAAAGTAAGCATTTGTTTTTGTCTTCTCTTACAGACAAGATTGAAATAGAGGGAGAACACGACGCAGGCGCAAGGATGAATACAGGATGCCGGTCTCCGGAGCATGATTGCGTATATGAATATGGTATGGTGATTGTTTTGTGATCTTTTATCTTTTTAGTGCTATATGAAATTTAATTTTTATCTTAATTTTTTATCAACTCAATACTAATTTTCATTTTTTAGTTGGTAATGGAACTTTTCAATGTCAATTGATATGTTTAACTATTTTTAACTCATCAAAAAATTAAGTAAAAAAAACGACTACTTCAGTTGGTATTAAAAACGATTGAAATAGAAAGAGATATTTTTGCATCAGCAAGTTTCATGGGTGGAAAATGTTTTTTACGTTCCCCGGCAAAATCATTAAAAAAAAAAAAAATCAAAAAGAGCAATTCACCTTCAATTCTAATAGGGTGTTTGGTGTGTAAGTTTAAGTTAAGATTTTTAAATTGTAATAGTAATTTTTGTTGACTTTTTAGATAAGACAAAAAATTTTTTTAGAAAAAACAAAAAACTTTTTCAAAAAAAAACAAAATTTTTAGTTTAAACTTGAGGTTTGAGCTTTGTAACCAAACAAAGCCTAAGGTTTTTTTTTTTTTTTTTCCTTAAATTATTATTATTATTTTTTGTAATGTTATATGATTGGTCCCTGTGCCCTCTAAAAAAAAAAAAATCGGTTTCTTTTAAAAAATTTAGCGCCCTGCACATTTCCCATTTGTTTTTATGATTTTCCTGCTCTACTTTCTTATCCCAATTGCTTCTTCTCTATCAGTGTGTATGTATATGTATATATCAAGTAAATCAATATGGGCCAATGTTGCTGTAACAGCACGTTCTATAGTTGGAAGGGCCAACGGCAAGTGTGCCCTCTACAGAGTTCACTCTGGTCTTCGAGATGCAAGTGCTAAGCATTACGAACCGGTTTTAATTTCAATCGGACCTTATCACCATGGAAAGATTCCTTTACGGGACATGGAAAAGCACAAAATCCACTATTTGCGAGTGCTTCAGGATAGAGTAAAGGAGAGAAGCATTGCTAGTTATGTTGATGCATTGAAAAAAGGTGGAGGAGAAATACAAGCCTTTCATTGCTATCGGGACACCCATCAGATGGAGCCTGCAGATTCTTTCGGAGAATGCATGGTACGCGATGGCTTCTTTTTGATTGAGCTCTTCCGTGGGACGTGGAGGCAAGACCGAAGGAACTATATGCTTTTCAATAGACGGTGGATGATGCCTCTTCTAAGGCGTGACATGCTTTTATTTGAAAATCAAATACCATTATTTATTCTACGCACTCTGTTTGCACTGACAGACCAAACACACAATGAATATGATCTTGTTAATCTGTTTGCAACTCCCAACGAAGACGGTCTCGTTAAGAAGCCGATTGAATTCACAGTGGCAAGACACGACTCAGACAGCAATTTTGTCGAACTAGCCCTTAGATTTTTTCGCTTCAATGGGAAACCAATACCCAATTTGAATATAAAAACGTCACAGTTGGATCACATCCCTCATTTGCTGGGTCTAGTCTATGAAGCTTTGATTGTCAGCAGAAGAAAAACTTTGAAGCTAGGGACACCCAAACAGCAGAACAATAATTGGCAGAAATCATGGGAACCCATTTGGACTGCAGTGGCACTCGAACAAGTTGGAGTGAAGTTTCGACCAGCAAAACATCGCGAGGCATTTTACGACATTCACTTCAGCGATGGAGTGTTGAGCATCCCACCATTGATAATCTACGGCAGCACCGAGAGCTTCTTTCGAAACCTGGTTGCTTACGAGCAGTATAGTAAG
>CM046387.1:11778674-12037153 GCA_025413485.1 Ficus microcarpa
AATCTCACAGAACAAATTCAACGGTGAAGCTGTCAAAATAAAAAAATTTAGAAAATAAATTATTAAAAGACGATAATATGAAATATCTTATAAAATTCTTGCATCTTCTCCTTATCATATATAAAAGAATTAATGGACTAACTAATATTACTTTTGTCCTTGTTTCTCGGATGATCGATCTAATTATCATCACGTTGTTTTATTTTATTTTATTTTATTTACCACGTGCAGAATTATTTATTTAAAAAAAAAAAAAAAAAAAAGACGACCACGTGGGGAAATCGGCGGCTTTTACGATCGGCAAACGCAGTCGGTGCCCTTTTTCTAGAATGTATGTATGAATGATAGGATGCAATGTATATTACAATATTAACAACTCTGAAAAAGCGAAAAGGACCACGGCTCTCTCAACAAAATAGAAAGAATTAATCAAACTCTTTTTTGTTGACTGCTCCGTACTTTTCGGTTTCATCGATTCTTTTGTTTTTCGTTGAAAGAAGTACGAAGTGGTCGTCGTCGTCATCTTCAATTTCGCACTTGCTCTGTTGTATGTAAAAGAACCAAAAAAAAAAAAAAAGAAAAAGAAGATGGCGGAGTACAGAGAAGCGTTAATGAAGGAAGACGAGAGCAATATTCCTTACGAAGAAAATTGTCCAGGTTGCAATGTTGAGAAGCGAAAACGCTCCCATTCTGGGATTCCTCTCAAGCATTTAATCTTTGCTTTCACCGTTTGCCTCGCTGCAGGTACTCTGCCGTACCACTTCTTTATTTGTTCGAATGTATCATCAGCTGTGAAATTGTTGTGCATAAATCTGATTGTGTTTGATTCCGAATTAGGATTTGGAGTTGTTTACTTAATTCTAAATTCGGGTTAGAGTCATTAGGAATCTCATTTATGCTATTGTTTAGAGTCACAATCATCAGAACGAATTGTTGTGAATTATTCTGTTTAAAAATCGAATATTTGTAAGTGTGACTATTCAAATACATGTGTAAACTATGAATTGGTTAATGGCGTCCTTTTCAACGCATTTTTCTATTTTGTTTTGCCATACTGAAAAAGATGGCTTTTGGGTTTGTTAGCAAATGGTCACAACATACATTATTTTGGGGTCTTTTTAAAAAGCTACAGTAAAATCATTCTGTCTGTGTCATACTCATACCACCATATTTATTAAATTAATATTTCTATTTTGTTGAAGCTTTATATTAGTATCTAATGGGGTTTGATGGTCTTGGGTAGTGGGGAATGATATTAGTAAGCAAGTATAAAAGTGGTGGGATCAGTCAAGGCCATATTTTGATTGTACTTGTGCACTACGATAGGGAAAACGAAAGAACACACATGTGGACCTTATGCGAGTGTACATTAGTGCAATTGTTTCCAATATTGCTCTTTTTCGAACCAAAGTTCTTTACAAATAAATGATGAGAAGGGACAACTGGCATCAAAGTGACTGAGAACATCCCAACTACGTCGACATCTTTTTAATCTCTCATTTTTTGCCAAGCTCCTGACTCTAATTAATCAAAATAAGATATAAAAAGAGAAGGTTCTTACAAATGCAAGCCAAAATAAAGGTGCACACATTGGCACCAAAAAAACCCAACAGACTTGCATGCAGGCAAAGAAGAAAAAAAGACCGAATGAACAAAAGGTTCACTTTCTTGATTAATTGTTTTACACCAAAATTTGCCCGTCTAGAAAAATCTTTCCTGCAGTTTTATTTACATTTTTAACTAATAACTCCATTTTCTGAAGGAAACTGAATTTTGACTTGTGTGCCAAAATCAAATAACAAAATTTGTGCTCTCATTGTAATTCATGTCATAAAGCATTGGAATTCAAAACTGTGAAATTCACTTACATTTGGCTATGTGCAAGGAGCTTGTTTCACGCTGCGTAACAAATGTTTCATTAACAATCAATAGCTATTTATAAGTTACTTTGCTATAAAATGTATTTTCTGTTTTTTGAGAATAAGTTTCTCTGTAGTAGTTGCGCCACCATAGCTGCAAATGAAGAAATACGCTTTAGTTCTTTTAAATAGGATGGTAGAGGTCTCCTATTTTTCTAGGTGCGCCGAACTTCATGGCTAGAAACGGAAGCCAATTTTTGATCTGTTTCATTTGGTGCTTCGAGGGGGTTAATGGGTTATGTTGGTGCAAGATTGAGAGTTCCGTTATCCTGTAATTTCTTGTTCATATATTTGATCTTCCTGTCCTGTTCATGCAGGACATATCTCTCTCTTTGTGAGAGGACATGACAAC
This sequence comes from Ficus microcarpa, assembly GCA_025413485.1. Taxonomy (NCBI): domain Eukaryota; kingdom Viridiplantae; phylum Streptophyta; class Magnoliopsida; order Rosales; family Moraceae; genus Ficus; species Ficus microcarpa. The sequence goes on from CM046387.1 coordinate 11,780,946, forward strand.
TTTAATAAATACTAAATATCTTTATGATTCTTCTACTTATATTTTCTCTAGTTTTAAATCCATCCACATTTTAGACGCAACTATTCCTTTCTTCTGTCCACGGTTATTTTCACCACTAAATTTTTACCTATGATATGCCTTCTTTTGTGGTTAAAATTTTGCAGCTTTGCCGATATCATCTCTTTTCCCTTTCCTGTATTTCATGGTGAGTATGTCACTTGACGAAACTTCCAAGTATTCTAGATCTGATATATTTTGGGGTGAATTATACAAATCCTTGCTCTTGATTTTTGTTCCTTAGAATTAGCACTCAAGCTGGTAAGACTCATCATCAGCTCTTAATCTCATGATACGAGTTTTGATGGGCTGATTTTCTGAATTAGTGACTAAGCTCCTTTTCTACATGCTGTATTTGACTAGCACTTTTTAAGTATGCAGTTCCTTTTGCTTTGAATGAATTTCGTTTCTGTTTAGATGCTATTTAGTAAGTGACTTTGAGCTGCTTCTATTGCTGCTGATACCATTGTATGTGGTCTTTGCTGTGTTGGTGCATTTTCAAATTACCGCAGATAAGGGATTTCCATATTGCAGAAAGGGAGGAGGATATCGGTTATTATGCTGGTTTTGTGGGTGAGCTTGTTTTCCGCACAATGCCTGCATCTATTGTTTTTAAATAATTAAAAAAAAAAAATCCTTTCTGAGATTTTGGTCCTTACAATAACGATCTCATTTATTCCTTGAAGGATCTGCTTTCATGTTTGGAAGATTTTTGACTTCTATTTTTTGGGGAATGATAGCTGATCGATATGGCCGTAAACCTGTGATAATGTTTGGCACAATTACAGTGTTAGTACTTTTGACAACTGTTACCTCTGTTGTACTTTGACGAGTTTATCCATTTTGAGGATGAAATTTCTCACTCCTATTAGATTTCCACCTCTCTCGCTCTCGCTCTTCCATTTTTGTTTTTTAATGATGGCGATTATGATGATGCAAATGGTTAATTATCTCAGGGTAATTTTCAATACACTTTTTGGACTCAGTACAAAATTTTGGATGGCAGTTTGTACAAGGTTTCTGCTTGGTAGTTTGTGTGGCATACTTGGTCCAATCAAGGTAGGCCTTACTATGAATTTAGTTTTGTACAGAAACAAATTTCAATTTGTATAGTTTGATTATAGGTTAAATTTTCTTTTTGGCTGTAATTTAAATGTGTGTTTAAGAAGTTGAGTAAACCACAGTTGTAGAACAAAAAAAGTTAGAGCAAGTGTCCGTAGATAAGGAATTTGCCCGTTATCATAGTGTGGCAGCCATCACTGGCTTCAGTGCATCAAAAACAAAAATAAGGAGAGAAAATTAATTCTGTGTTTAGGAAAGGAAAGTGTGTCAATTGGGGGAGGCCAAAAGGCTTATGAGTCAGCACCTACACTGATTCTTAACTTTAGTTTGTGATTTCATTCCATGCAATCTTCCATTGATGGGAACTGCAAGTATGACAATCAAAGGTTGGGATACCTCATTGGATCTCAGCAAGCCGCTTCACGGTCAAAGCAAAAGCCAGATCTTGAAGCTGAGAACCGAAGCTTCAAATGAAGCTGTAGCGAAGGTCTTTATAAGAGAAAAACAAGAAGTGATTAAACTTGAAACTTGAAATAGGCTCTTCTTATGGAGTAAGAGGAATTTGATCGTCTCTGAACTTCTTACCTTCGGTCCCTTCTGCCTCTTCTTTAGATACACATACGACTGGCCCTTGACAATGAGCTTTGTGCTGACTGTTACATGTTAGCTATGGAAGGAAGCCATGATGTTTTGGTTTGGCTGAGCTTGTGCTAGTTGAACTCAGTCTATCAATGATATATATGTTTTAAATTTATGGCACTCAACTTTCTAATTTCAGATGCTTTGCTTCAGAAACTCAGTTAAATCGATTAATTATACTTTTTTTATTTTTTCAGGCGTATGCTTCAGAAATTTGCCGCGAAGAACACCAAGCTTTTGGAATGTCATTGGTGAGAACCTCCCTTGTGTAAATTTTGATGCTTATATTGTGGTTCATGCGATTAAAGAAAGAGTAATTGTTTAGATCAGCACATCGTGGGGACTCGGATTGGTCATTGGTCCTGCTGTTGGAGGTTACCTTTCACAGGTACTATTGTTATCTAATCATGCGGTTAATTCCTTAATGAGTTAAACAATAGTGGCTTTATTTCTCGATGTCATGCATCTGTGATACTATGTCTGACTAATTGTTAAAGAAAAATAATTTCGGTTTATGCATGAGGAGATTTACTCCTACTGTGCAGTAGCTGGTGGAAAATGGATTGAAATTACATTGAATTTTCTTTTGCCCTTGCCTGAGTGGGAAATTCACCATAACTATGTAACAACAACAGAATGTTATAACAAATATTCCTCCTACCGAAAGGAACTAGGCATCCTTTAATCACCTTTCTATTTAACCTACTGATGCCTATCCCCAATATTTAGCATTACTTTGCCACATTTCAAGCTTGAATTATGGAAACAAGGCTTTTGAGAACTTACGGATTCAGCTTTTTCTATTTCATCACTTTTTTATATCTGTGCACATAACGTCATTTCTTATTTTGCTTTGATTAATTTTTCTCGTAGCCCGCAGAGAAGTTTCCAAAAATATTTTCTAAAGAATCTTTATTTGGGAGGTAAGAAGGTGTCATTCCGTTTTATTATCATTCTTGTTTTATGGTTCATTGTCTCATCCATTCTTCTTTTCAGATCTCATTTTTTTACTTTTGAAACTTGTGGAATTCAGGTTTCCTTACCTCTTACCTTGCTTGGTGATATCAATCTTTGCTCTGGGTTCAACATTAATGTGCTGTTGGTTGCCGGTATGTTTACAGCTCTGTCTTGCAACATTTGATCTTTTCAACAATATAGCATCTGAAAAATGTTTCTTTGCAACTACATAGCCTTCCTAGGATATTTGTACCCGCATTTTTGGTGTCTTTTTTCTTCTTTTGGTATGGTATTTTCATTGTTAAAATTATAAGGGTAACATATTTTTGCAAATGCGACACTTTCCATGTTTTCTATAATTGAGCTTCAATTGATCGACTTGGATGCTGAATACTTATGGATTGTTTCAGGAAACACTTCACATTCATACTAAAAAGGATGAAGAGCATGAACATGGGGCTGATCCAAAAGAAACTTTGCAAGAATCCGAGGAAACCTGTTCAACTTCTCAACAAAGTCTTCTTAAGAACTGGCCTCTGATGTCAGCTATTATAGTGTATTGTGTCTTCCAACTTCATGACATGGCTTATGCAGAGGTAACAAAATTTGCTTCTACTTAAAACTGCATTGAACGTTTTCCATCTAAGAAACTGTCTATTGGGTACTTTGTTCTTCAGATTTTTCCCTTGTGGGCCGTCAGTCCTAAAAAGTATGGAGGATTAAGCTACTCTAGTTCAGATGTCGGTCAAGTTCTTGCAATTTCAGGTGCATGGCTGTATATTTTCTTATCAATGAAAGTCTTTTGTTTTATTTGTACATTTTTCTTTCAAGATGAAGTTTTGAAATAAGATCAAACTAACAAAAACTCATTTTATGCTTCACTTTGAGGATACCTTCTCCTCTTCCTTTGTAATTTTTTTTTTTTTAAATAAATGGAGTTTTTCTTACTAAACAGATAAAATCTGAACAGAATAAAGAAATCATGTTGCTATTACTCTTTGGAGGTACCTTGTTGGAGTGATTTATTTTCTTGATTTGCAAGCAATTCAAGGAGAATCCAAACATCCATCAAAAGACATGAATTTGTTCATAATTTTCTGTATCCTTCTCTGTATAAAGGAAAGAATTCAAAAATTTTTTTTCTCCTTATTGTTCAAAGTAATTATAATTACCAGCAAGGCATCTTCCCTAGTGGAAAAGCCACATCGAGTACCAGACCAACGATTTGGGCAATCTAAATATATATATAAATTTTTCAGATTATTCAAAAAGACCATCCTATGGATCTTCATGTTTTAAGAACTAAAGTTGTGATTCTTCTGCAAAAGCGGAGGTTTGACGGAAGTGGACTGTTGTTCTTGTTATGGTTCTGTGGTTGGAAAATAATGAGAGGCTCTTTTAAGGTCGACGTCAGATTGATCCTTATAACTTAAATAAGGATATCTTTTTTGTATGGTTATTCTTTACTTTTTGGAGTTTTGCTCGTCGTTCCAGTTCTTGTACTATTAACATTTTTTTTTTTATTCAAGTCCAATCCCTTGAATAGAAAAAAACAGAAAACTAACATATTCGAATACGCATGAATAAAGTATTACGCCATTTCTTCTTGAAACCTCAAATTCTGATATTCCACATTATTCTAGGATCTGGCCTGCTAGTCTTTCAGTTGCTTTTCTACCCAAAGATGGAGAGGACTTTTGGACCTGTTTTGGTTTCTCGAACTGGAGCAGTATGTTATTTGACCCTCATTTTTTGACATTTTTCAGTTAGCATTTTTGGCCCTCATATTTTGTCTGTAAATTTGTTCTCAAGTAAGTCCTTTGTTCCTTGTTAAGGTTCTTACAATAGCATTGCTGTCAAGTTATGCTTTTATGGCCAAGCTATCTGGAATCACCCTCACACTACTGATTAATTGTGCATCTTTGCTGAAGAATGTGCTATCCGTAAGTGCAGTCATGAACTGTAAAACTTCTACTTTCCCTTCATGCCTGTGGTTAGAATGTCGGACTTGATACTCTTTCATATCATGAGTGGATTATCAATGAACTCTGTCAGATTAAGTGACTTGTAATTTTGCAAAATAATTATTGTTATCTTCTGTCTTTAATCCTTTAATATAGACAATACTTGACTTTTGCTTGTATAAAACATGATTTTTACAGTCGTTGTTTAAACATTATCAGGTTTCGATTACCACAGGATTGTTTCTCCTGCAAAACAGAGCTGTGGTAAATTTTTCTATCTTCCATATAATTAATTTTTTCCTAAACTTTTTTCCGGTTCAATTTGACAAAGTCAGTAACTTTGTTTTTGTCGTCTCCATCTTTATTGCCGATGTGTAATCAAAAGACTCAAAGGCAAAGAGGAGCTGCAAATGGCTTAGCTATGTCTGCCATGTCTCTATTCAAAGCAGTTGGTCCTGCTGGTGGTGGTGCAATGTACGTATTATCCTGGATAAACTTAAACTTTGAAACTCTTTCTTCAGCACGTGCATGAATTTGTTGCAATGAATGAAGCAAGGAGTGTTATTAATACTTGCACAAATAGTTAAAGAAAATTTTGTGTGTTTTAAAGTGAAGTAGATTAGGACTTTTCTGGTAAATATTTCCGACGGATAAGCTTTGTGTCATTTCCACAACTTTATTGAGAAGAGGAACTACGTTTTTCGCATTCATGTTTGATGCATGTCTCGCTATTAGCAATCTACTTGTTGTAGAAAAATGCATATCTTACCACAGCCATGCCTGCGTCGTTTGTCACTTGGTATGATGTGTTGGAGTTAAATCCCTTTTTCTATCTGTTGATTACTTGCAGATTTTCTTGGGCACAGAAGCGTCAAACTGCAGCCTTCCTTCCTGGTAAAGACCCTATTTTATATTTTATCATGCTCATTATAATCTTCTTTATTATTATTTTTTTTTCTTTTCATACATTCTCTCTTAAATTCTTGTTGTACTGACAAGATAAAAGGGCGTTAGCACGTCTCAATCTAATTCATAGAAAGGGATTATTATGGAGGCAGCAAGGTGGAGAATTGACTGTGAATTACTAAAAACCATGTTGAAAGAGAGTAAAATTAGCAGTAAACACTCATATTGCGCCGACCCAGTTGCTTAATACGTAATGGCAGCAGAGGATGTTCTCTGTTTCTAAGATCGGATTCTTCGAGTTTTGTGTAACTTCTAAATTATTTTTTAAAGTGAGGCATGCATTCTCATCGGGTTGTGTTGATTGATTGCAGGTGATCATATGGTTTTCTTCATTCTAAACGTAATTGAGGCTGTTGCATTGATAATGACCTTCAAACCTTTTCTGGCTCTACCTGATGGCAACATTTTGTAGCTTGCTTACATGGGTAGACGTCCATCTATGGTATGCAAAAAGTTTGCACTCTCCATCTCCACCCCCGCGCCCCCCCCCCCCCTTTCTCTCTCTCTCTCTCTATACACAACACACACACACACACACACACACACACACACAACACACACACATATATATATGTTAAAAGAGCAATGTAGTATAATTGGTGTGCATTGCCCTAATACTTCTCCCTCTTTTCACTGATGACTAATGATGTTTGAAGACCAGGACCGCTACAAGACATTTTACTAGAGAGGCTTCTTTTTCTTCACATTCATTTCTTTCTCGATTTCATTCAATATATTTTGCTCATCAAAATTTTGTCATGTTTTGAATCTCAAACCTGTCGATTCTTATAGCATTGTGAATTTGGATATGATTCTATTTTACCGTTGATATTGAAAGAATTTAAATATGTTCACTCACTAAGTCGAAGTTTGGTCAACTAATCCACCCACTTTTCCTTGGTAGGAATAACTCAAACACTTATCTTGCCAAAAAAAAAAAAAAAAAAAAGAAAGGAACGAACTTTGACGCTAATAATCAACATGAAGGAAGAATATTAATTTTATGACTTTAATGCTATGTTTGGTGGGAGGGCTGGAAAAATAAAATATCTTGGTCAAGAGAAGGAGAAAGAATTTCATTTTATGTTGTTTGGTAAAGAAAGAAAATATCTAATTTAATGTGTTTTATAATTACATCCTTGAATGAATAAGAATTGATGTCAAGATAAATATTTTACATCTCATTTTTTTGGGTCAAATTTTACCTTCATTTTTCTTTACAAATTAAAAAATAACAGGTCACATTGATAATAATTTCCTTCATCAAATATCTTAAAGATCCCCTTTTTTCTTCCTATTCCATTTTACCAAACATAAGTTAAACTCCACCAATAGTCAAATGCCATTTTCCAATGGATTCTTTACAGAAGGATTTTAATGGGACAATTTACGGATAATTTTGATGTGGATTACCATTAATCGTTGACCATTCACTCTAATATGGATTAAAGCATGTTATGGAACTTTATGAAGGTGAATTTTAGTTAGAGAAAATTATGAAAACAACCTTTCCCCATAAATGTTCCGGATTTTTTTTTTTACCTCTCTTGATGCTTTATTGGAATTTTGACAATTTTTTTTCTTTTGACTTTTTTTTTTTAATAGCAATTTGTGGTCTCGTGGAGAGAGGAGGAAGAGAGAGGAGAAAATGTGGTGGGGAGAGAATGTCTATTAGGATTTTTGAGTAGTTGAAATTCATGAGGATATTCTTAAAAATTTAAGTTTGAAATATCTGGTTTATCATAAATGCAACATTTACTGTGTTTCCCGAATAGAATGCTATTGATTTATTGGTCCCCAAAATGCTACTGGGCCCCCTTAAAACAAAAAAGCGGTTCTTTCTCCTTATTTTTACTTTGAGACTAAAATAAGATATAAAAAAATTTAAATAATAAATGAAAACAAAAATTAAAGGATTAAAACTCTCATTTTAAAACTCACTTTGTAACTTGAATTTTGAATTAACCCCATTAAATCCCTTCTAAATGTCAGTTAAAAAGAGACGGAAAGTAATTTACGTGAACTTGTTTTTTTGCCATTTGTTTTTAACAAAAATACTAACATAATAAATAAAGTAAGACTAGTTTTACTGTTATTTTTCTATACATTTTTTACTGAAATTCTAGTACTAGTAGAGGTGATGTGAAAAATCGAAGTTTTAAAATATAGAGGACAAAATGATAATGATCTTAAAATTTAGAAGCAATTACAAGAAAAATCAAAAATAAAAGGGTTATTTTAAAAAATGACCCATGAATTAAATACGTTGCTTGTTAAATTTTACATGTCACACTAATTCGAACTTTTGTATTTTGTTATGAAAACAACCTTTATATCGATATTTCATCAAAAACTAAACAAAAATTGAACACTTTTGGATCACATGAACTTTAACAAGGTTAAAATCTTAATTAAATATTTTTTTATAGGAAAACTATATCACCAAAATAGCTCTATGATGTAAAGTTTGCCCTATTAATATTTGATTAAAGAACATTTTATTTTTTAAAATATCCTTGATTCATGTATAATTTTCTTTCAAAATACATTTGATTATGACTTTAACTATTAATAGAAGAGAAATTATCATAACGTATTTAGTTATATATATAATAGGCCAAGTCTATAGACCCCCATTATTTTTGTTGGTCTCAAAAACCAAAATTGGTGAAAAACTAGCAGAAGTTGAGACCGTAAACAACAAAAATTTCTTAAACTCTGTATTATTCTATAACTATATTAATTTAATATATAAAAATAATAAAGGATGAGAATTGTATCGTCATCCGATTAGGTCAACTTTATCGAAATAAACTTTTGAACTCACGAACAGTCATATCCTTGAAGATCACGTTTTTCCACATCTTACCTTCATCGCATGATTGAATGAATGGGGTGGGCATTTTCTAATTGATGGAGCGATTCACAAGCTCACAACATAGGTGTCTTTGTCTTTTGCCTCAACACATGAGAAAACAAAGACTGCAAGGGAGAACGTTTCTCAGTTTTTCTTGTGATTAAAAAACCTCCTCTACCTTGATACAAAGTCCTATTTATAGAACAAGATAGGTTACACAAATATTCCATCTTGGATTTTAAATATTTCCAACATATAAAATTAAGATCATTACAAAATTGGAAACGCATTATATTATATTCAAAATATAATATATATCGTATACATATCCCTTTCTCTTATATATAATTCAATATATATATATATATATATGTATATTATAAATATTTAATTTAAAATCTAATTTTAAATATAACTATTCATGATCTCAAAAATTGGAAACTATCATATATTAATCTGCACACTTGTGGGTCCCATTCATTAGTAGTAAACGCATGTACAGTGGGTCTCACTAACTGTGTCATCCAATTTTAATATTTAAATAATCTTCATTATTTAAATAACACAAGTAATTGTTTGGGTGACATTAAATAATCAAAGTAGACATTCTTTTTTTATGTTTTATATCACACATTTAGTGAGCTAAAAATACAATCCATCAAATAGTTCAATAGCTAACGCAAGTGGTGTGAGGAACAATAGATTTATAATATCAAGTTCCAATAAATTTGATAATTACTCAAATTCTTTGATTCATGTATCAACTTTATTAATTTCAAAGTTACTTCACTAAAAAACTTGGAACCGCACTCTTGAAATTAAATATATATAATTACTCAAAAAATAGAGTTGTCCATTAGATATAACTATTATATATAGATCGATTCTCCATAACTAATCCATAATTAGAGCAAGATAAATTTGTTAACCTCTCTAATTACATCTTGATCATTGAGTACTATTGATTTTCTAATGAATGATAAATTCATGAAGTTAATTACGAATTGAGCAATGATACCATTCAAGTCCCGAATTAACACGCAAAGGAATTATTTATCTATTTTTAAATAAGAAGTAATTAATTCCATCTTGTAATATTAACATTCGCGACTTCTTACTTTATCATATATCCAAAATATAAGAATAAGATTTGATACTCAAATCCATACCGAGTTAATCAAAAGACATGATTTCATAAATAGGAGTTTACTAATAACTTAGGATCAAAATCATTCTATATATGATCATCGGTTGACATGATTAGAATCCGCTATACTTAACAAGAATTATCAACAATACATATCACGTTACATCCTCTGTCCTATATAATCAGCTTATACACAGTGCACTCATTAAATGTCTTGCTATATTAATGGTTCGGATAAAACCGTTCCATTCTTAATGGTAATGACATGCACTAGTGATATTCAATTAAAGATTTCATACTTTAATTGATTAATCAATTATATAATTGATTAATTATCACAAACCATTTTAATTGTCATCCTTAAATATTATTCTCTAGTATATAACTCTTATATACACTATTTAAGATCACATAGATAATTATGAAATTTTAATGATATTTATTAACTGTCAAACACATATGTATATAGAACTATAATGAAATAAAATATTTATTTATATAAATTGCAACAAAATTGTAGCATCAAATGTTTTATGGGTACCAAGACAAACAGTCGAAGCCAGAACTCCAATAGGAATATCAATAAGTATCCACCAAACAACGAAAATGAAGAATACTCAAAATCTAATTAAAAAAAATTAAATATAATATGATATTTTATGAAATCAAAATTCAAGAACCAACATAAGATAAAGATGTATAATAATACATGGGCTATTAATGAAAAAATTAAGAGAAAATTACTTAAATAATCACATTTTGTTCATCTATTGATCAATTTGATACAAATTCTCATTTTTGATTAATATGACCCAAATATTAATAAGTAATTTGACTTTATATCATATTAATCTAGTATTAATTTTTTATCACATTAATACAATAGCCTTTAAATTATGTCGTCAAGTGCTTTTCCTAAAAAGTAACTTAAATAAAAAGAGTAAATTGATAAAATGACTTATTAACTTTCTTTTATTGTAAAATGACTTTTCAAAATTTTATTTTAGCAAAATGATCAGGAACAACTATGAACAATCATAGTTGTTTTTATATTAAAATGAAGGATTAATTTCACGAATGGATTATAGATCCTATTTCACTTTACCCTATGAATTATCAAAATCATTCATTGTGTCCCTTAAACTATATAAAATCGTTCACTTTACCTCTTCTGTTTATCAATTTAACTGTTTGATGACATGACATGTGATTTAATGTTAGTGAAAGATATTTTAAAATAAAACCGTAATTACTAAAATTTATTAATCATTTCCAAAAAAAAAAAATCTCTCTCAGATATCACCATCTTCGGTTTTCTCTCTTCCCTCCTCCATTAACCCCCATTACTGTCGCCCACTACACTTCCGTGACTCCCATGAACTAAGCCCATAGTTAACAACATGCCGTCGGACTACTTGAAAACCCAAAGCTCACGACATTCCATGGTGGGTCTACTTAAAAGCCCAGAGCTCAATGCCGAAACACATCTAAAACAACCAAACTTTCTTTCTTTGAGCCGAAAAAACAAAAACAGAATCGTTTGGTGAATGAGTTTGAATTGAAAATTTTAAGTTTTAATAGTAAATTTGTGTTGATTTTTCAGAAAAGACAAAAATGTTTTCAGAAAAAACAAAAAACTTTTTCAGAAAAAGATAAAAACTGATATGAAAATTTTAAGTTTGGAATGGTTTTTAATAAACCAAACTTTCTTTCTTTCTTCTTCAATCGGATCTGCCGTTTCATGGACGCGACCATAGATTGACCCACCTGAAGCTCGCCGTCCTCTTACGGTTGTTGGGCCTAAAATCTTCTGACAAGGCACAAAAATGGGTTTGAGTGAAGATTTTAAATTGGGAAAATTGGTATGAGGCTCAATGGAAAATAATTTTTTCTTTCGGTATTCAATTTTCAAAAATTGAGGAATTGGCAATTGGTGTCTGCAATTTGCTCAAGGAAAAGGATGAGAGAAATATAAATTTATTCAATTATTATCATTGTCTTTTAACATTAGGTTTTCTTTTAATAATAATATTAATTAACTTTTAAAAACTTATCAAACCAGTAATTCCGTTAAATTGATAAATGGAAGTTGATCACAATGAATGATTTTGTATATATCAAAAGACATAATGAATGGTTTTAAAAATTTAAGAGACAAGATAAAAATAGAATATATAATTTAAAGAACTTTTGTATAATTAATCTTAAAATAAAATAAGGTTATTTTGTTAATTTTAATTTTTGTGGTTGTCGTTTTGGTAAATTTCCCAAATAAAAGCGAAACAAAACAAGACAAAGAAGAAGAGGAGGAGAAGAAAGGAACGGAGCTTAACTCAACAGAGAGCACCAAACACGGAAACAAACCACAGGCTGAGAAAGTAAAAAAACGAACGGTTAAGAAGAATGCTTAAACCTTAAAAATGGCGAACCCTAGAAGGAGCTCATATTCACTCAACATCAACACCAACATCAACCAGAGCTCAGGCTCGGCATCTTCAGAGAACCCACTCTCCCAGTTTCACTCCCAGAGCAGCAGCAGCAGAGTTTCTCTTTGCTACCTCTCTCTCCTTCACTTCCTCAAGAAGCCCCACGCCTTCCCTTTTCTCCTCTCGGTCTTCCTTCTCCTCACATGGCTTTTTCTCAGAATCCAACGCTCTCCACATTTCTCCGCCGATTCCTCTCGGCTCCGACACAGCCACCGGCAACGGAGCCAGTTCGATGATTCCCAGGCCAATCTACGGCGATTCACTTCTGGGTTTCCTTCCCTGATTGCCAATGACAAAAGGGGTTGGTTGCTCAACCCCGTTTCACTTGCCCTTGATTCTGGCCTTCTGGGTATGACGAATTCTTTTTTTTTCCCTTTCTTTTATATATTTTTTATTCTTATTTCTTGAGTTATTTTTTGTTGTTAGAATGATGCTGGATCCTAGGGAAAGATGACTTTTTTCTTTTTTGTATTTGTTTTTGTTTTGTTTTGTTTTTTTTTGTTTTTTTTTTTTTTTTTGGTTTTATACATATATATATGTGTGTGTGTGACTGGTCCTATTAAAATAGATTGTGAAACCTTGATTTTCTGATCTGAATATACTTATTAGAAATGGGATTTTAGGTTAAGACCATTTATTTTCTATTGGAGCACATGCTGTCCTTTTGTTTGTTGCAAATGTTTTTTTTTTTTTTTTTTTTTTATGTTTTTCTGTTTTCATGGTTTTTTCTCTCATCTTATTCGAGATAGATGATCTGCAGATTCCATATCTAGCTAAAGTGAGTTTCTTTATTAGTTTTAGAATAGAACATTTTGTGTCAAGTTGAATGAAATTCAACTATTTTTATTTTAGATATGGTTCTGGGCAGCTAAATTAACTTGCTGAAAAGTGAGAGTTCATGCGGTTTTAATCTCTGGAGTGGAGTTATCATTGTGGTCTGATTTTTTTGATATTGTTTTTCTTGAGGTAAATTACAGAACTGATCTTTTCCCTTTTGCAGGTGGAGCTGAAACTTGTGTTTCTGTTCATGTTGGAGAAATCCGACCTCGTGGCATACGGGGAAATCATAGACACCACTCCTGTAACGAGACATTTGTCATATGGGGAGCCAAAACACTATTTAGGGTAAGCGTACCTCCTTTATGAGTTAAAAAATGCAATAGCTTCTGTCTCATGTTCATCATGTTGAAAACAACGAAACTGATACTCGTACTTACACAATTCTTATTGATGATGTCTGCGGTAAGAGAACACCTATTTGTATTCTGTATTCCATGACATTTTTGTGAGAAATGAAGCTTTAATACTGGTCATTTATTTGTGTTCTGTGTACGAGGACTCAAAAGTTCTTCTGCTTCAGCTTTCAATATTATGTTCACCGAAATAACTGTTAAAGATTGTCATCAAGATATGTGTTTTCTTTTAATCCAGGCAACTATTCACCATATATTTTTCTTTACCGAGTATGTCTTGTTAAGCTAGTTATCATATAGATATCATGTCATATTTCTGATTTGCATGGGATGAATTGCTCAAACTAGAAGAGCTGCATTATAATGCTTGCATGATTTTGTTTACGTGGCATGAGGAAGAAGAAAAATTTAGCGAGAGAAAAAATATAAATAAAAAAGCATACTGTTGGTTTAAATTTTTTTTCATTTTCATGCATTAGTAACCTTTGGTCATTTTTCTATCTTACATTCTTTGGCACTCGGAATTGTCTGCAGCTGGAAAACAGTCACGTAGAGAAAGGTTATGCGGAAGTGATAATTGGCTCTGATGAGGTTGCTGTTGCAGCAAGTCCGAGTGGAACCGCTCATGCTATAGTAAACATGGATCCTGTGCGGAGTACATTCCTATTAGGATGCCAAGACAGCCTTGTAAACAAAAAAAACTCTACTGATTTTAAAGTTTGGAAAGATCTTTGAAGTTTTATCCCACCAGTTCTGCAGGCAAGTCTCCAATCCAGTGACTTGGAGTCTAGCCCTCTGGAATACCTATATGTTCTGTAAATATCCTCTTTTTGGCCCCCTATTTTATAGAAGGTGAATATAATTTCATTTCTTTAACCATATGATTGCAACACTTTTTAACTGTTTCTAGTAGTTTACTGATGAAGAATTTAATTAGAATTATGAATTCAATTTGTATAGTGATCTATTAGGGTATCATTTTGTGTTTACTAATTTTATTTTATTTTTTAATTCAGGATTATGTTTATTTTGTAAGGGATTGTTTGGTAAAAAGTTCGTTTTAAACTAAATTGTATTTTTTTTCATTATGATTTTTGTTTTTTTCTGAAAAAGTTTTTTATCTTTTCTGAAAATTTTTTTTCTTTTCTAAAAAATTACTACTGAAATTAAAAATCTTAAACTAAACTCATTCACCAAACACCCCTAAGATTATTTAGATCACTAATTATAATTAATTGTGTAATCATTTGACACAGACCAAAGACGCCAACTCATATATCACGTAAATTGATACTTAAAAGATAGGGTGAGAGTTGATGTCTCTGACATTCTCACGAATCAGTAACTACCCCAGTGACCAATAATAACAAAAGAAAGTCTTGACAAATTAGGAGCCCTCTAAATCTTGACCAATAATAACAAAAGAAAGTCTTGACAAATTAGGAGCCCTCTAAATCTGAAGGTATTGGTGTGTTAATTTGGTTTTGTGAAGAGGCACGCGACACAAGTTACTGTCATTCAACCATAATCGATGTGCCACGAGTCTCTTATCCATTCTCATTTGATCACGTGAGGGAGCAAGTAAAATATAAAAACTCACACTGGATTTAGGGATGATCAAGCTCAAATTGATGACTTCCACCACATAATGTGCTATGATTAAACAAGTCTAGATTAGTCTTAAAATGTTGAGATATACAGCCAAAAGGTGAAAATAGAATTGATATGCAAATGAAGTAGATCTAAAACAACGGTCATCCAAGATCTCAAAATATTTAAGCTAACATTTTTCTTTTTCTTTTTTTATATTTTATTTTTCCCAAAACGTTTTTGCGTTTTAGCTTTTAAGTAGTAAAAGTAGTATGAAAAAAGACGACACAATGAACAAACACAAGGTAGGTGAAAGTGGCTATAGCCCTTATTATGCAAAATACTACTCATCAGTATTCTCCAGTTTATTTTATTTATCGACAGAGTAGGTCTTTTCAGACGTTTGGCCAAAACCATTTGTCTAACTGGTTATTGAGGACGGAGCATCTGGTTGCTTTTCTGGCATAGCATCTTGAAATGCTGGTAGCTGACTGTAAGCCTCGTTCAGCCTTGACAGAATCGGGAACTCAGTCTGCACAATGATTCAGATATGAAAAATTTGTCACGAGTAGATGATATAATGGAGAACTAGAGCTTTTTAATTTCTTGTACTTGATCAAAAATTTAGACGGAACAAGTTTAAGCTTTGACAAGAAAAAAGGAAATACAGAAAGCGATTTGTAAGTTGAAACCTTAAAAGAACTCGGTACAAAGAAGGAAAATACATGAACTCTATAGCCTGGCAGTTTCAGAGAGTATTTTAGACTAATAAAAATTATGATTCAACCGCAACACCGAAATCAGTGGCTTGATACATGAACCCTCGGAAGAAAAATAGTTGGAGTTGGCCGTGTGTGTAGGCTTCCACAAATCAATTCTATCCAAAGTAAATATCATAATATCTTTGGGGGAAAAAAATCGTGAATTGTTTTCATCTGGACACATGTTTTACTCATTTTGATCCATGCTAAATTGTGGCATCCTGCTATTCTTCAATTCTCCTAGTTGAATTCTCGATTCTACATTGATTAGATAATCAAAACAGCTCACACTTCTTTAACAAAAATAAAAATATTGACCTAACCAAAATATACGAACAGAAGATGATAAGCCGTCCACCAAAAGACAAGCAAGCAAAAAGACTACATTGCAAAAAATCCCTTAAGTCCAAACTAACAAATCAATGGCAAGAAAGAACCCGAAACTCTCTGAATCATGAATGCATAAAACTGGAAAACTAAAACTAACACTACGCTAGAAGAAAACAGTAATTTAGGAGTTTTTTTTTTTTTTTATTTTTAGGAAAGTTGTTCTTTGGCCATTTTTAGAAGTATTTTAGGGGTTTAGTCCTTTTCTTCTTTCCTATAAAAGGTCTTGTACTGATTTAATCAAAGCAAAAAATAAAGAGTTTTTCTTTTCAGCCCTAATACACACTTACATGATATCAGAGCCTTGGTCAGAAAGCTGGGCATAGATAGCTACCGCCAGGCCATGACCGGCCACAAGAGGCCTTCCACGATCGCTGGAGATGGGTCAGCTGCATCTGAGGGCGGTGCAGAATCAGCCGCAAGAGGAGGAAACCCTAGTAGCGGCGACGGTGGCCTAATCCCCAGTGGCAGCAGCGGCAGTAGCCACGATTTTTTCAGCTCTATCTCATCCTTTCAATTGACAAGGCGGAAACTTAATGGCCAGAATTTTATAGAGTGGGCTCACTCCATAAAGCTAGCCATTGATGGAAGGGGAAAACTTGGCTATTTAACGGAGAATGTGAGAGATCAGCCACTGGAGATCCTTGGTTGGCAACATGGAAATCTGAAAATTCATTAGTTATCACATGGCCGATCAATTTGTGGAACCATCTATCGCCAAACCACACATGTTTTTACCAACCGCAAAGGATGTTTGGGAAGTGGTTAGAGAGATGTATTCTGACCTAGAGAATTCATCTCAAATATTTGAGTTGTAAACAAGGCTATGGAGTTCCAAGCAAGGCAGCCGTGATGTTACTACTTACTACAACGATATTGTCACATTGTGGCAAGAATTGGATTTGTGTTATGATGATGATTGGGAGTGCTTGGCTGATAGTGTTAAGCACAAGAAAAGAGGAGCATGAGCGTGTGTACAGTTTTCTTGCTAGTCTCAACCAAGAGTTAGATGAAGTCCGTGGTCACATTCTTGGAAGGAAGCCACTACCATCACTTAGAGAAGTGTTTTCTGAAGTGTGTAGAGAAGAGGCTCGAAGGGAAGTGATGATTGGGAAGATTGCACATGAATCTGAAGGGTCGGCTCTTGTGTCGAGAAGTAGTGATGGTGAGGGAAGAAGTAGCAAGAAACCGTGGTGTGATTATTGCAAGAAACCATGGCATAAACGTGAGACTTGTTGGAAGATCCATGGCAAGCTTGCTAATTGGAAGAAAGAACAAACATGAGACAACTGGAATTCCCAAGCTAATGTTACTGATTCAGGGAAGGAGTCTTCTTCAGGAGTGCAACCATCCACGAAAGAACAGCTAGAGCAGATCTGTAAAATCCTTCAATCTCAAAACCTTGTCAATCCTAATCCTTCTAGTTACGTGGCAAAAAAGAATAACCACTTTTTGTCCTCATGTCCTAATGTTGAGTTAAGTGTCTCTTGGATAGTCGATTCTGGTGCTATAGATCACATGACTCGCTGCTCTAAATTTTTCTCTTCCTACAGTCCACGTGCAGGAATCAAAGAGTCAAGATAGCAGATGGAACTTTTTCGTCAGTGGCTGGGAAAGGGTCTATTGTTATCTCATCCAATATTACACTTAATGACGTTCTTCATGTTCCTAAATTGTCCTGTAATCTTCTTTCAATCAGTAAATTTATTCATGATCAAAAGTGTCGAGCTAATTTCTCGTCATCTGATTGTCTGTTTCAGGATTTGACTTCAGGGCGGACAATTGGCAATGCTAAGGAAGTTGGTGGACTCTAATTTTTTGACACTAGATATGACTCAAGTAGGCAATCCCAGAGAACTTGTCTCAATTCTATTTCTTTTCTTGATTCGAGTGAAATAATGTTATGGCATTATCGTTTAGGACATCCAAGTTTTCATTATTTAAGACACTTGTTTCCGAAACTCTTTATCAATAAAAATCCATCTTTATTTCAGTGTGAGATTTGTGAATTTGCAAAACATCGTCGAGCTTCTTTTTCTACTCAACCATATAAAGCCACTAAACCCTTTACTATGATTCATAGGGATGTTTGGGGACCACATGGGATTAAAACAGTAACAGGAAAGAGATTGTAATTACTTTTATTGATGATCACACACGTGTTACTTGGGTGTTCTTACTTCATGACAAATCTGAAGCTGAAATTGTATTTAAAAACTTTTACAACATGATATTAACACAATTTTAAACACAGATTCAGATTTTCAGAAGTGATAATAGTAAAAAATATTTTAACCAGATTTTAGGGATTTTTATCGAAAAAGGCATTGTTCATCAAAGTTCCTGCACTGACACTCCACAGAAGAATGGAGTTCCAGAGAGGAAGAATAAACATCACTTGGAGGTTGCTCGGTCTTTAATGTTTTCAACCTCAAATCCAAAATATTTGTGAGGTGAGGCAATTCTAATAGCCACATATTTAATCAACAGAATGCCTACAAAAATTTTAAAATTTCAAACCCCGCTGGAGCAACTTAGGAGATGGTTTCCTTGTTCACATCTCACTTATGATCTTTCCCTTAAAGTTTTTGGATATTCAGCATTTGTTCACATTCATGGACACAACAAGAGTAAATTAGATTCCCAGGCAAGAAAATGTGTTTTTGTTGGGTATCCCTCCACTCAAAAGGGATACAAATGTTTTGATCCACTCACAAGGAAGTTTTTTGTGTCCATGGATGTTACTTTTTTTGAAAACAAACATTTTTTCTCAAACACTCATCTTCAGGGGAAGACATAAAGTGAAGATTCGAACGATGACTTGTTAATTTATGATGTTGTTCCTATGTATTCTATGGTCAAAATGATACATTTAATAAAAGTAAAGAATTTGAAGCCATTTCTGAAAAAAGAGGGCCCGAACATTGTGATAATACTGAAGCAGATGGAACAATTAAGGATGTCTTAAATAGTAAAAATAGGGATACTTGTCCTTTAGCCATGGCATTACAGAAAGAAGCTCGGAAAGAGAACGAGATGTGTGCGAGGCAAGGTGGAATTGAGTTTAAAGGGAAAGTCTATAAGAGAAAGTATCCAAGACCAGATGATAGAGTTCCCGATCCGAAGTAGAGCTAAGAGCCTGAACCGATGACAAATCTGGAAAATGAAGCTCAGTCAAGTAATTTTCTGTCTGAACCACAAAAATTGTGTCTAATCTAGAGTCTCTTGTCAAGTCAAATACATCTGTTGATTTACTCATTGCCTTTAGAAAGGTACTAGATCATGCACCAAACATCCTTTTTACAACTTCCTGTCATATAAGAGTTTGTCCCCTTCATTTCAAGCATTTACTTCAAAGTTGTCCTGTGTCATCAATCCAAAAGATATATAGGAAGCTCTAGGTGTTCTAGAATGGAGGAAAGCAGTCCTTGAAGAGATGAGAGCTCTGGAAAAGAACAAAACTTGGGAAATCACAAGCTACCTAAAGGAAAAACCCTGGTTGGTTGCAAATGGGTGTTTACGGTGAAATACAAGGCTGATGGCTCTCTTGAAAGGTACAAACCTCAGTTTGTTACCAAAGGATTTACCTAGACCTATGGCATAGACTACTCAAAAACCTTCCCCCTGTTGACAAACTGAATACTGTGAGAGTAATCCTTTCCCTTACGGTCAACCTTGAATGGGGTTTGTTCCAACTGGATGTTAAAAATGCATTCTTAAATGGAGATTTAGAAGAGGAAGTGTACATGGAAGCTCCTCCGATTTTTCTCACAGATTTGGTGGAAAGGTTTGCAGGCTTAGGAAATCTTTGGATGTACTTGAGCAGTCTCCTCGAGCCTGGTTTGAGAGATTCACGAAGTTTGTGAAGAGTCAAAATTTCGTACAAGGATAGTTAGATAATACTATGTCTATAAAGAAATCACATGAAGGGAAGATGGTAGTGTTGATTGTTTGTGGATGTAATTATTCTCACAGGTGATGATGTTGAAGGCATATAAGAGTTAAAAAAGGAACTGTCCTCTGAGTTTGAAATCAAGGACCTTGGTCAACTCAGATATTTTCTTGGCATGGAGATTGCAAGGTCAAGACAGGGGTTAGTGGTCTCACAACGAAAATATATTTTGGATCTCCTAGAAGAGACTGGGATGACAGGATGCAAGCCTTCAGACACGCCTATAAAGTTCAATTCCAAGCTGGGAGAAATAAAGGAAGGAGTACCAGTAGATTTAGGTTGATATCAGTGCTTGGTAGGGAAGCTGATTTATCCGTCCCATACTCGCCCAGACATTTCATTTGCTGTTAGTCTGGTAAGTCAATTTATGCATGCTCCTATCAGGAACATCTGGAAGCACTGTAGAAGATTCTGAGGTACTTGAAAGCTACTCTTGGGAAAGGACTTTTTTTCAGGAAGAACAATCAACGTGGGCTTGAAGTTTATACAGATGCAGATTGGGCTGGTTCGGTAACTGATAAAAGATCTACCTCTGGATATTGTACGTTTGTGTGGGGAAATCTAGTAACCTGGAGAAGAAAAAACATAGCATAATAGCAAGAAGTACTGCTGAAGCTAAGTACCAAGCAATGGCTCAAGGTGTATGTGAGATTTTATGGGTGAAGAGACATTCGAGTGAACTTGGTAGACCAATTGGACTTCCTATGAAGTTGTTCTGTGACAATAAGACGGCTATCAGTATTGCGAAGTATTGCGAATACTTTAGTTCAACATGATAGAACTAAACATGTTATGATTGACAAACACTTCATCAAGGAAAAACTTGAAGAAGGAGTTCTTTGCGTTCCATTCTTGCCTTCCAGTCAGCAGATCGCAGAAGTCTTCACCAAAGGGCTCCTAAGGCAAAATTTTGAGTATTTTGTAAACAAGTTGGGCATAATGAATATCTATGCACCAACTTGAGGGGTAGTGTCGGTAGTAATTAAGGAGTTTTTTATTTTTAGGAAAGTTGTTCCTTGGCTATTTTTAGAAAGCATTTTAGGGGTTTAGTCCTTTTCTTCTTTCCTATAAAAGGTCTTGTACTAATTTAATCAAAGCAGAAAAATAAAGAGTTTTTCTTTTCAGCCCTAATACACACTTACAAAAACCACTTCTTAAAAACAAGTCCCTACATTTCTTGCCTGCCTTAACGCCCACACCTCAATTCAAACAGTTTCCAAACGAGTTTCTTAACCATAACATAGCACGAAGATAGTAGGACAACCCTTCTATATTGTCATACTAACTTAAACAACACACTTAAAAATCCTGATTTGACTTCACAAAAATTTCTTGTCTCTTGACCTGTTTTTCTGAAGTAGGATTAATAACTAATCCATCAATTCAACAGTTAAGTAACTGTCTGCTTTGATTTGTCAGCTGGATTTACTATCATAAACTTGATTTTCAAGACAAACTAATTTCTATGTTTTACGATGGCTTTCAACCTGCTGCGACCACTCTTAATCTGGATTTTTATCACCTCTGTGAAACTAATAGAAACCATCAAATATAAAAGATAACAACTGACCACCATTACTAGAAATTTCATATTGTGGGAAAGCATCAACTCCCTGTACGAGGAAAAACTTTCAGTATTCTCCTTTGCAAATAATTTTGACGTAGAGTAGAGAGCATAAACAGATTAAGCAGCAGTTCATGCATGTAATAGACAAATCAAATGCTTAAAGAAATTCAAAGTTTTCCTTGTTATTTGTTAACTATTACTTGACATTAAGAAAAGAAGCAGTACCATGTCAAGTTTGAACCTTATAGCAGAATAAATCTGGGGAGCTAAGAACAAATCCGCCTGCAAAATGTGGAAAATATGTCACGTAAACTTTTGGAGACAGTTTAATGTGTGGCATATGCAATGGTGTAAAACCATCAAACCGTGGCTCGGTTTCTGAAATCATACTCAAAACAAAGTGCTACGTACAAATCGTACTTCTATTTTTGAATTCATGCACAAAACAAAGTGCTATGTACAAAACCAACAAGCATAAACATTAAATATATATATATATAAATCAAAAAAAAAAAAGAGAGAGCGACAATTGAATTATAAAATTTTCCGAACCAGGAAGACTTCATCTCCAGTTGTGTATCTCCCAGCTTTGTCCTTCAGCAGCGCTTCAAGTGCTGGAAAACACAATAATAACAAACATATAAACTGAATTGACAACTCACATAGCTACAACTTTCATAAATGGTACAGGTTGACGCAGAAAACTTAAACTAAACCTGATATTTTACGACTCAACTTGAAATTACACTAACAAACATTCAATCCCCAAATCCAATATTTTTGCTTTGTCGGCGCATGAAACCAACCTGCCAAGCCTTTTCCGAGATGATGTTTAATCCACAAAACGCTCTCTTCTTGCCCAAGTTTTGATTGATGTACTCCTGTAAGTGTAAAACCAGTAACAGGGCTTTTTGACAGGAAAATATTATGAAAACCTGGACTTATTTTGACAAACCAAATGATAATTAAAAGCAGTAATGAATCCAGTTACCAATATTGCTAGATTCTGAAGAGGCTGTATGTTCGAAGCAACAATGTTTGCAACCTGCACAAAGACAGATTAGTTCAAATTTGATATCTACCTACAAGCCTACCCCAGTAGAATATGCAAAGAAGGGGAACGAAGTGTCAAAAGAAACAAATTTAATAAGAACCATCATATACTAATTGCGTTATCAGCATTTACAACTTCAAAGGGAAAGGAGCCTCTTCATTATGTTCTTTTAGATATCCAAGAAAGAACTACTTTGTCAACACTGAGCAATCGAGATGCATGTATGCAACAATTGCCGTGGTTTATTGATCTCAATAAAATCAACCCGACAACTTTGTGTTTTTTCTTTTTTAATGTGTTTTCATTTTCAAGGGAAAACTTAATTCGATCATTGGAGTCAAATCTCAATCTTACCTTCCAGCACGTAGTGTTTTTCTCCGGTAAGCTTGATAAAAAATATAAACAAAATGAGGGATAAAGCAAACCATATTACTTTTTAAGCGATGTCAATTAATGCATTATCATAGTTGTTTAATATGTTAGTGAATCACCCACAAAATGCTCGGAATGAATAGAAATATATAAGGCAATAAATAAGAATAGTTTGACTGTATAGTAAAAATGCAGAGAGGATAATATGCTAAAAGAGAAAATATACCTGCAAATTAAGGGCTTTTCTTCTCAGATCACTTGGCAACAGAGGATGCTGAGGGTACTTCTCATCCAAGTACTGAACAATTTCAATTAACAGGATTGAAAATCAGCATCTAAATTGTAACTATGAATAGTATCAACAAACTAGTTTTGTTTACTTTGCTTCATGTGAAAGAAAAAAAAAGCCACAAACCAATAAAATGGCAAGAGAGTCAGCCAACACGACGTCCCCATCAACTAGTACTGGCACGTAGCCAAGTGGATTCAGCTTCAGAAACTCTGCTCAGAACCAACCAACTCCCAAAAATAACTTCATTTTTCATGAACAGGGTAAAAATAAAAAAAATAAAAAAAAAAGGGCATTGAAAAGGAAATTGGGTCATTCTAGAATTCAGAAATTTCTATGGTAGGATATTAAAAAGCCACTACTCGTTGCATATTTGTTTGTAATAATTCTCTTAATCCGAAACGGTTTAAAATTCTCGAAAAATTGATCGAAAGATCAAGAAACTAACGGAATACCTGAACTACGTTGCTCTCCCTTGAGAAGGTTCACAGGCACATACTCGTAGTTTAATCCTACAGTTTCAAACCACTTTTCAAATGACTAACAAATATTTAAAAAATATGTTTTTTTTTTAATTAAATAACAACTACAGAAAAGTGATGCTAATATGAGTACCTTTCAAATTGAGGGCGATTCTGACACGGAAAGCGCAAGAACTCCTCCAATATGAATAAAGCTTCAGATTGGCCTAAGTAAAACAAAAACAAAAACAAAAAAAGGGGGCAAAAGTTTATCGATTTCTCGTCAATCGAAGAATTGGTGTAAATAATGGGTTTTTAAGTTGCGAACACTTGCCATAACGCAGCAGAAACAGAAACCGGGAGAACGCAGATATTGGTCGAATCTTTGGTCGCCGCTTAACCCTCTCCGCTCTTCCTTTTATAGCTAATCCTTTGCTGTGTCTTTTTCCTTTTATTTTTCCGGGGTTTAATTTGATCGGCCTTTTCGACGAGGAAAATCCAAAAGAGTAATCACACCAGTAAAATACCGAAAGAGCAGTAAATGGTTGGCCAATAATTTCAGACACGATACAAAACTATACGAAATGGATGAGTTTAGACTACATTTTCAATAATTCGTTTAACATGAAAATAAATGAACCGAGCTAACATAGTTATCTTGTATAACCAATTTATTTAAGATGCTATCATTCTCAAATAAGAAAGCATTTACTTTTATTTTAATATTTTATTATCTTTCAATGTTTCTCTTAGTATTTGAATCTTGATTATGTGATAATTTGAGACTTATTTAGTGGTGATTAGCATATGGACACCAATACAACTTAGATTTATATTTTATTCTGACATATGTTTGTCTTAATCATTATAAATATTTGATATAACTGTTAGTTTTATATTTTATATGAATTTGATGAGTTTCTTATGCTAGTAAATTCAAAATTTTAAATGATTTTTTATCCAAATTTCTCGTGTTAAATGGGTCAGAAACCAATTTCGTGTTAAATGGGTCATAAAATTTTTCGTGTTAAATGGGTCATATATAGGTTTGTTTTCGTGCCAACCATCATGACCTGCTTAATAATCGTGTTCACGTGTCGTATTGTGCTACCCGTTAATTAAATGATTCATGTTCGTGTTTAGGTTCATGGCTTGTTTATTAATTGTGTTATGTTTGGGTCATGCTTATCGTGTCGTGCCGTAATTAAGTTGACTCGAACCTGACCCATGAACACAAATGCCAACCCTACTTAGGATGTGGTGAGACATGGAAATTAGTTTTTTTTTTTTTTTTTTTTTTACCTCGTTGCTAGAGGAAAAGGTGATTTGCAAGAATGCCATAAATTTAGCATCTCCTTAAAATTGAATTTTTGAAAGATTTTTTTTTGTATTTTTACAAAGATGACTGGTATATTTAGCTCTAGTTACCAGCGTCAATGCTGGTCTACAGAATATTTTTAGAATCTAAAGAATATATATTAAATTCTACTAGAATGCTTTTTGAATTCTACTAAAATGCTCTTTGAAATCTCCTACAGTGCTTTTTGAATTCTACTAAAATGTTTTTGGAATTTTACTAGAATGCGCTTTGAATTCTACTAGAATGCTTTTGATATTCCACTACAAAATTACACAAGTAATAATGAAAATAATGAAACAAAATACCAAAAACTCAGCTATCAAACAAAATCTTGAGGAAGCTTCATCAAATTCTTAAACAAAGTCCTGCAAAGGAGGCGAGAGACAAAATAGATTCTACTAGAATTCGAGAAGGTGAAATGGATTCAGATAGAATGCAAAACGGATTTTGATCGAATGCAAAATAGATTTGATAGAATTCAAAACGGATTCTGATAGATTTTTTTTTCACATCTCCGATTGAAATATAAAATCATTAACGCTTTTATTTTCACCACACAATACCAAAAATATTCTTGACAAACAAACGGGACCAAGGAAACCTACAAACAAACCACCAAAAAAAACCAAACCACAAAAAATTAATTTTCTCAACAAACAAAACCATCAAAAACAAGCAAATCAGTCACAAGAAAAATAACACATGCTTCTAATGCCAGTAAGTTATCGGTTTTAACAAAATTCTTCATCAAACAAAAACAGCATGCAGGGAGAGGCTGTGAACATCTAATAGAAAAGAGTTCAAAGAGTGATTGCAAGCTTTTTCCCTAAAATTAGTGCTAAGGATTGCAAATTACTTGCAGTGGGTTAATTTTTCTCAGGTACTGGTGGTAAATCCTAAATCCTAGAAGGCTTTACAAAATAATTGAGAACTCAACTTACTGTCTTCAATATATAAAAAAATAAAATAAAAAATGCACGATGCAGAGTCCCATCTAGAGATGCTTCATCAATTCCTTAAAAAACAAACCTAAAACAACATAAATGTATGCATTCATTTAACAATCAAAATCCAAAACAAACTGGATTATTAGCAAGTATGGAAGAAAACTGAATATATGAATTAAATTAGGAGACACATCTTGCTATGGAATTCAACCATATTCCTAGTTGTATTGACTGATACAGAAGCTCAGTTCTTTAATAAAAAATAAATAAATAAAAGTCAACATTGTTTATTGCGTAATCAAGATGATTATGCCACCTACTCAGAAGGATTAACCATAAAAGCAACAAAGAAAGCGGTGACTCCTCCTCATTTGACCATAAAGGAAAGAGAATATGATACTAAAACAATATATGCCATTCTGAAATGTTGCTCAAGCATTTCTTAAGGTAATAAAAAATTTCTTATGAATAATGCACCAGAGAGATTAGGTTCTCTAAAGTCACAAAGTAAATATGACAAGATATAATTCAAAGCCAAATCATACAAGACTCCATTATGCATATAAATAAAGTTGTTCCAACAAAAACTGATCAATTCTCATCCTACTAATTTCAAATATAAGCTAAACGGCAATATATATCAAAAATAATATGGAAAGTTTATAGTAAACCTACTGTCATCATTAAAAAAAAAAACAAACAAAAAAAAAAAAAAAAACAAACAAACAGAAACATTATTTTCCACAAGACTTTATATATATATATATATATATATAGAATTTTACTTGGATATGAAACATCTTCTATGAAATTACTAGATTATCTAGTAATTACCAACCAGCATACCAGCATACCAACATACGATGAAGCAAAAGAATAAACCGAAAATCAGAACTTGAAATTTGGCAGTAAAAAAAAATTATATAGTGACTGCTTATCGAATTCTTCACATCAATACAAAGATCACACATACCCAAAAAAAAAAAAATTGACATGTCAATGCATATTCAATACACGAATAAAAAGCTATACATGAAAATGACTAAACTGTTGGTTTCGAAAACCAATTTTTAAAATTTTAGCAGAAGCATGGTATGGATCAAATCACACATATAAAAATTTTTCTCAAAAATTTTTCCCGACAATATTAATGTAATAAAATAAATTAAGAAGAAAGTTTAGAGAATGACCGTTGTCCGATTAGATCAAAATCCTTGAACTCCTTCAAGAACCTTCTTAAGTACTCCAAATCCTTCGGAAACACCAATCTTCTTGAGAACTTCAAATCCTTCGGAAACACCAACGATTCTTTCTCAGCGTTCTCCATATCACAATGAACAGGAAACGAGTGGGCGTTTCTGAATTTGGGTTTGATCACACACTTGAATTTTGATTCACTTTGTGTTCTCAACTTATGAGACAAAGTGAAGGAGAAGAGGAGAAGAAACTCTCTGAAGAAAAAGTTACGTATTTTTTTTTTCTGTCAAAAAAGGAATTAAATATATCTTCCTTTTTATAGATACATCGAATGTACCCTCTTTTCAGTATTGCAGAGAAATAACTGACACTCATCTTTTTTTTTCATTAATTAATTAATTCAATTTTACTCCTTTTGTGGAACAGCTTGCACGCCCACTATCTTCCTATAGTGGGCGTGTATTATGGATATGAGAGAGAGAAAATCTCTCTCCCATCATATAATCAGTTATCTCTTTTCTTTTTTATTTTCTTTTATTTTATTTTGAACTATTCAAAATAAAATAACTGATATTTTCTCTTCCACATATATCAAAATTTAAATTTAAGATTCTAAATTCCACATACACTCTATGGATATTATGTGAACCACCCTGTAGTGAACAACTACGATGCAATCCGTACCACACTGTATAATCTTTAAATTTAAAACTATTTTAAATTTATTTTAACTAATCATATTATTTAAAATACAAATTAATCCAATTAATTTGTTGTATGAATATTAATATAGAATTCTCAATTCTAAATTAATAAATTAACTCAACATAAAATAATGTTCACACGATTTAATGGAGCTGTTGAGAGGAACTATGGACTTTATAATTTTAAGCTCCAATAATTTTGACAATTAATTAACACCTTAATTAAAATATCAAAATTATTAATTCCAAATTATTCCACTAAAAATTTGGAATTGCACTCTTAAAATTATAAAACTAATCATATTCAAAGAATTTGAATTGCCCATTGATATAGTCACTACATATAAATCAATCCTCCATAAACGATTCATAATTAAAGCTAGGTATTTTCCGTTAACCTCTTTAATTATATCTTTCTCCTTAAGTACCATTGATTCTCTAATGAATAATATATTTGTGATCGAATTATAAATTGAGCGCTCTTATTATTCAAGTCCCGAATCAATACTTAAGGGAACTGTTCATCTAACTTTTTTACGAAGGAATGGATTTCATCTTGTATATTAATATTCTCAGCTACTTATTATATTATATTTCCAATATACCAATAATTTAACACTATTTATTTGTGTCATTACTCGATATGTCAAAAAATATGATACAATAAATAGGAGTCTATTAATTACTCAGAATTAAGATCGATTCATATGTGACCATCATTGATTGATTTTGAATGCTCTTGTATGACAACGGAAATTATTAGAGATTCATAATTAATCGTGTTCCAGTCCTATATAATCAAATTGTATAAACCGATTTCATTCCAATAATCTCATTATTAACAATCCGGATAAGGTCATTTCATTCAGAATGTAATGAACCGCGCTAGTAATTTTAAATTAAAATCCCAACTTCAATTTTTAATTACGGACAGATTTAGATTATTTTACTTTAAATATTATTCTACTGTATATAACACTTATATACAATATTTAAAGTTACATTTAAATAATCTAGGGTTTTTGATATTTATAAAGCATCTAAACATGCATGCAAAAATAATATTGAAAAAATCCTCAAATTAAATCAACAAAATAATACATCTCATTTGTTTATGGGCACATATCCCAACAATCTCCCACTTGCCCTAAAGCAAATGTGACATGTCTTTAAGTCCATTCCTTCAAGATGTTGTTCAAAATTCTGAGCTAGTAATGTCTTGGTAAACGGATCAGCTATGTTATTCGCAGATGCGATCTTCTCAACTGAAACGTCTCATCCACTGACAATCTCTCTCACCAAGTGAAATTTCCTCTCTATATGCTTTCCTTTGCAGTGATATATGGGTTTTTTGGCATTGGCCACTGCTCCATTGTTATCACAATAGAGTCTAATTAGCTCATGCATATCTGGAACAACTTCCAGATTTTTTAAGAATTTGCGAAGCTAGACTGCCTCTTTAGCTGCTTCACAAGCTGCTACATATTTAGCCTCCATGGTTGAATCAGCAATACAAGTTTGCTTAATACTCCTCCATATAATGGCTCCACTTCCCAAAGTGAACACCACCCCAGAGGTAGACTTCCGAGAGTCTCTATCTGATTGGAAATCAAAATCTATATATCCAATAGGAATCAAATCCCTACTAGAATATACGAGCATATAGTTTCTCGTCCTTCTTAAATATTTGAGAATATGCTTGACTGCCACCCAGTGATCTAATCCTGGGTTTGATTGGTATCGACTAACCACTTCCATTGCAAAGCATATGTCAGGTCTGGTACACAATATTGCATACATTAGACTACCAACTGCCGATGCATATGGAATTCGTCTCATATTCTCCTCTTCTTGCAGTGTTTTAGGACACTGCTCTTTAGAGAGATGAACTCCATGTCGGGAAGGCAAGTTCCCTTTCTTGGAGTTCTGCATCGCAAATCTGATAAGCACCTTATCAATGTACAAAGCTTGAGACAATGCCAGATGCCTATTCTTGCGATCCCATATAATCTAGATACCAAGAATGTAGCTTGTTTCTCCCAAATCCTTCAATTGGAATTAGCTGGCCAGCCAGTTCTTTACCTTTGATAGAGATTCTACATCATTCCCAATGAGTAGAATATCATCTACATAAAGAACTAAAAAGATCGCTTTATCCTCTTCTATCTGCTTATGGACACAAGGTTCATCCAGATTTTGTTCAAAATCATAAGACTTTATGGCTTCGTTAAATCTAATGTTCCAAGATCTAGAAGCCTGCTTAAGTCCATAAATGGACCTTTGCAGTTTGCAGACTTTCTACTCTTGGCCTTTGACCACAAAACCCGCTGGTTGGATCATCTGAATGGTCTCTTCAAGATGACCGTTTAAGAACGCTATCTTGACATCCATTTGCTATATCTCATAGTCATAATGAGCAGCAATAGACAAGAGAATCCAGATGGATTTTAGCATGGCCACTGGAGAAAAAGTATCCTCATAGTCTACTCCTTCTTTTTGGGGAAAACCCTTTGTCACCAGTCTAGCTTTGAAAGTCTCCACTTTCCCATCGGCTCCTCTCTTTCTCTTATAGATCCATTTGCAACCAATAGGCTTAACGCCTTCTGATAGATCTACAAGCTCCCAGACTGAATTGAAGAACATAGACTCCATTTCGAGTTTCATGGCTTCCTACCATTTCTCTCGATCAACATCATCCATTGCCCTCTTATATGTCAATGGATCATCATCATTGCCATCAGTAACTGCAACTTGTGCTTCTCCATCTTCACGATAGCAGATGGGCAATCTTATTTCCCTCCCACTAGTCGTGGTGGCTATGGTGTTTGATCTCGAGTAGTGATCTCTTCTCTCTATCGTTCAATAACTGTTGTTGGTGTGGAGCCGATCTTATCAGCCAGCAACTCTTCCAAAACCACTTTACTTTTGGGTTTGAAATCTGCCATATAGTTATGCTCGAGAAACATAGCATTTGTCGACACAGATACTTTGTTATCTTGAGTGCTATAAAACAGACCTCCTCTCGTTCCTTTAGGGTAGCCCACAAACATGCATACCTCCGAGTGAGGTTTCAACTTCCCAGTCTTTCCCTTTAGCACGTGTGCTGGGCACCCCCATTTGTAGATGTGTCTCAAACTAGGTTTGTGACTGTTCCACAACTCTAGGGGAGTCTTAGAGATTGACTTAGATGGAACTAAATTCAGAATATATACAGCTGTTTGTATGCATATCCCCAAAATAAGGTAGGCAGAGAAGAATAGCTCAACATTGATCTTATCATATCAAGCAAAGTACAATTTCTTCTTTCAGCTACACCATTTTGTTGTGGTGTTCCAAGTGTCGTGAGCTGCGACAATATTCCATTCTCAATCAAGTGGTCCTTTAATTCATAATCTAGGTACTCTCCTCCTCGATTTGATCGAAGAGTTTTGATTGATTTGTTGAGTTGCTTTTCAACTTCAGCACTGAATTCTTTGAACTTTTCAAAGGTCTCAGATTTTCTTTGCATCAGGTATGCACGTCCGTATCTTGAATAATCATCAATAAATGTGACAAAGTATTCATAGCCCCCTCTAGCTTTGACATTCAAAGGGCCATGTACATCATGTACGTATGATCTCTAGAGGTGTTTTTGCTCTTTCACCTTTAGCCGAAAAAGGCATTTTTGTCATTTTATCTTCTAGGCAGGATTCATAGACTGGTAGAATGCTAACTTTTAGCTCTCTCAAAGGACCATCCTTTGATAGTTTTTGTATCCTATCTATGTTAATGTGACCAAGCCTTAAATGCCACAAATATGTGTCATCTTTGTCATTAGAAATCTTTTTTCTTTTAGGGGTTGGTTCAGCGACTTTAAACATTTCGATTTGAAGGAAGTTATTGGAAATTGGTTTAACAAAATATAGACCATTATCCACATAACCAAAACAAATATTCATATTATTCTTATAAATTGAAACAGAGTCAACTTTAAAAGAAACTGAAATAAATTGTTCAACCAACTTAGAAACCGAAATCAAATTCTGTTTGAAATCCGGAATGAAATAAACATTGTTCAAACACAAATATTTATTATTATTAAATGACAGTCGCATTGTCCCTACTGCTGTCGCTGATAGTCTTTCCTCACTGCCAACTCTCATCGTGAAAACTCCCTCTTCAAGATCCTTAGACGACTCAAGCATCTGCAAAGAAACACAAACATGGTTAGATGCCCCTGAATCAATAATCCAGCTTGAGAAATCATTCTCAACTAAGCATGTTTCTATGACTAGTAAATCTGATTTACCTTGTTTCTTCTTCTTTTTCAGCTCATCAAGGTACTTCTTACAGTTCCTTTTCCAATGGCCGTCTTGATCACAATGGAAACATTTTCCCTTAGGTTTAGGTTTAGCAGCCTTCCCCTTCTTCTTTTGGATCTTCTTTTGGCCCTTTTGCTTTCCCACATTTTTCTTTTTCTTTTTATTCTTTGAAGAAGAAGCCTTCCCTTCAACTGCATTGACTTTGGCAACATTTGCCTTGCCACCCTTATCTTCGATAAGGGTCTCATAGGTCTACAGCTCATTTAGAAGTTCCGTCAGATTACATATCTTATGGTTCATGACGTAGTTTGTTCTGAATTGGAGAAAAGTGAGAGATAGTGTCTGCCAACTTGGGTCTTTTCATCAATGTTCGCACCATTGATTTCAGCCTCGTGAAAATGATGAATCATTTTGAAGATGTGCTCACGAACTGAAGAACCATTCTTCATTTTGCCGTTCATAATAGCTTTCACAGCTTCGTGATGGGCTTGATCGGAGGGGCATCCAAACATGTTTTGCAGAGATTCCACAATCTCGCTAGTAGTCTCAAAGGCCTCGTGCTTAGCTCTAAGCACTTCATTCATTGCCGCTAACAGGTAGCAGCGGGCCTTGTTATTTGCAACAACCCAATGGTCGTACTTGTCCGAGACAGCCTTAGAGGCATTAGCCGGAGACACTGGAGGACAATCCTCCTTAAGGACAAAATGGTAGTTTTCATTTATCAAGAGAATATTCATGTTGCTTTTCTATTTAACAAAGTTTTCAACAGTTAAAACTTGAGAGGCGAGAAGTGAGAAAATCGGGTTTGACATATTTGCTGAAAATAATTAAGAAATATTTTTCAGTAAATAATTGCATAAATATCGTAACAAATTTTAAGGCAAATTAAATATGATGCATGAATGCACATGCTAAAATACACAAAACAAGTTTACTTTAAAAGCCTAAGGAATTTTAATCACCACAACTAAGTGCCACCGTAGAGTAAGTCAAATAATTGCTAATTAAAATGAGACATTCTCAATTAATAAATATTATTTGAAATATCTCATATTTCTAATACTTATTAATTTCCTTTAATTTTTGGCCAAGAAAATAATTAATTAATTTAATTATCTCTTTATGAGTGTAACCCACTGTATCAGATTTTTTATACTTAATTTAGAAATTGCCACCGTAGGGTAGGTCAATTCTAAAATACATCTTAAATCCTATCTCATGGAAGACAACCTTGGTATTGTATTTAATAGACACCTTCCGTAGGGAGGATGAAATCAAAGCATCTCTAAGCACTATTAAAAACTCACGGTGTTGTACTAACGGTGGAGACCTTGGATTTATATTGTCATATTACCCACTCCCACTCATTATTTTGCAAAAGTGTATTTTATTTATAAAACAACTCTTGTTTTATAAACCTTAGTAAAATTTAAACAATTTAAATTACTAAGCCTTTATAATTTTAAATAATTTAAAATTATAAATTAAATCAATTGTGATATTTTAAAATTTAACAATTAAATTTTATAAATTTCACATTTGACCCACTAATTTTTGCAAATTCGTTTGCTAAATTAATTTCAAATTTAATCTCATTAAATTTATAACTAGACGCATTAAATTAATTGCTAAAACAATTTCAGAAAAAAAAAATGCACAGAGATGCATTACATACAAAATTGGTAGGCACTTTTCTATCTTAGATGACATGTGATATGCATGGCAATGTAATTATCATCAACATAATAAAAACATTCAAACACAAGTGAAATGGAAAAACTTGGCCGGGTTCCATGGAAACTTAAAATTACAACCCAAAATAAAAAAAAATAATATAATTTAAAAAAATGGGTCTTCTTGTAATTCTCCAACTTCGGGTCTTCTTGTAACTTTCAAACTTCTCTATATGGGTGGTGGTGGACCTCCTTGAATTTTTCAAATTCAAAAAAATAGATTTCAAAAATCTAAAAAAACTTTTTTTTTTTCGCACGAGTGGCAGCATGGCATAGCAGTGCCCAGCTTGCTTGTTCTGCACCTGCCCAGCCCAAGTGAGCAGGCCCAGCCTATGGCTAGGTGGCCCAACTAATTAGGCCAGCTAGTTCCTAGAAACCAACCCTTTATGGGTTGGCTGAGTGCTGCCAACCCAGGTCAGCACTTCCTGCTAGCAACCATGACTGACGATCGACCGCTGGCAGCGTCCATACAGTCACCGGACCCGTCCGTATGGCTGCCTGTGGCATCCGTACGGTCTCGTCTGTACGGTCACCTAGGCGTCCGTACGGTCACCTGGGCATCCGTACGGTCCTATCTCCACCCTTTTCTTTTAATAAAAAAAATTAAGACTTTTCTTAAAAAAAATATGAAGAACAATTCTTCATCAATGGAAAAATTACATTATAAATCCTATTTACAATTGATCTAATCAAAAAAAATTATACCATGATTCCTATTTATAATTGATCTAATCAAAAGGAAAATTACAAACTAATTTCCGTGAAACCGGAAAAATTTACGACCAATCCATTCGTACAAACATTCATCATCATGATCATAAATAGAAACATACATCAATATGCATACGTGCCTACCCAAAATCATACAAAGATTATCATATAATCACTCATTAAATTAATATAAGGTATTGCCGACTTTGATACCAATTATTGATTTCGAAAACCAGTTTTAAAAATTTTACGGAAGCATGGTATGGATCAAATCGCATATATAAAAATTTTTCTCAAAAATTTTTCCGGCGACAATACTTATATTAATTTAATAAAATAAATTAAGAAGAAAGTTTAGAGAATGACCGTTGTCCGATGAGGTCGAAATTCTTGAACTCCATCAAGAACCTTCTTGAGTACTCCAAATCCTTCGGAAACACCAATCTTCTTGAGAACTTCAAATCTTTCGAAACACTAATGATTCTTTCTCAGCATTCTCCATATCACAATGAACAAGAAATGAGTGGGCGTTTCTGAATTTGGGTTTGATTACACACTTGAATTTTGATTCACTTTGTATTCTCAAATCATGAGACAAAGTGAAAGAGAAGAGGAGAAGAAACTCTCAGAAGAAAAAGTTTCGTATATTTTTTTTTCTCTATCAAAAAAGGAATTAAATATATCTTCCTTTTTTTAGATACATCGAATATATCCACTTTTTAGTATTGCAGAGAAATAACTGACACTCCTCTTTTTTTTTTAATTAATTAATTAATTAATTAATTCAATTTTACTCCTTTTGTGGAACAGCTTGCACGCCCACTATCTTCCTATAGTGGGCGTGTATTATGGATATGGGCCCATCATATAATCAGTTATCTCTGTTTTTTTTTTAATTTTGAATTATTCAAAATAAAATAATTGATATTTTCTCTTCCACACATATCAAAATTTAAATTTAAGATTCTAAATTCCACATACACTCTATGGATATTATGTTGGAAAAATCGGATCCGGTATTGGAGTTACGGCGCAGCGAAAGTTTTAAAAATTTTATGCCGTTTCCGGAAAAGAAGCTCATGATGCATACAACAATAAATTAATTCATGATCAAGCGTACCTTATTTCTTCGATTCCGGAATTGCTAGAGCGTTTGACCAACATGTCTTCTCTACTATTCTCGAGTTCCACGTCTCAGAGTGTGTGTGGGCACACGTTCTATGAATCCAAGCGACCGGTAATACTTTCCGAAGTCTAGATCCCTCCTTCTCAATTCCGATGATCCTTGTTGAGAATTTGATCCAACTTCTTTCTTTAAAACTAAAAAACAAGAACCGGTTAACCTCCTATGAAAATTATCACTCGGTTTAACCTTCCTCGCATTTTTGATTCAATGGAATTTTCTTTCTTTTTCTCTCTCACAAGAAAGCCGAATTTTTGATGTGGAAGAAAAACAAAATTTTTTTTTATTAAAAAACGTTTTTCTCCTTAAAAAAAATCAAAAATTAATTTTTCAAGAACTCCTAGCCTTTATATAGTATTCCAATCCTTTTCAAAATTTATCTCCTACTTGAAAAATAATTAATAATTATTTTCCAGATAAATCTTGAACCAAAAGATCATACAACTTTAGGGCTAGATTCATTGAACATAAAAATAATTTTCAAGAGGAAATCCCCTTTAAAATTCGGCCACAAAGTGAGAGAAATCTTGATTAGTGGTTTAAATTTTAAATCAAGAATCTAGACTAGTCAAAAGATCCTAGTCCTATCTAGATTCAAACTTCTTTTAAACCTTTTCGAATTTAAATAGGATTCATATATTTGAATAAATATTTTCCATAAACATTATCCATATTAATTAATTTAAATTAATGAAATATTTCAAATTTTCTTTCCTCACAAAAACCATGCACCTATTTAATTAGGAAAGAAAAATTCATGAAATAATCTCCATTATTTAAACCAATTAATAATTAAATGTTAGGAATATATTTAAATAATTTTGAAACGAAATTTTCTTCCCTCCATACAATTAAAAAAAACGTGCACCACTTTTAATTAGGAGAGAAAAATTTTGTTTTCCAAAATTCAAATACAATCTTATTTTCAAAATTCAAATTAACCAA
Source organism: Ficus microcarpa (assembly GCA_025413485.1). Taxonomy (NCBI): domain Eukaryota; kingdom Viridiplantae; phylum Streptophyta; class Magnoliopsida; order Rosales; family Moraceae; genus Ficus; species Ficus microcarpa. The sequence goes on from CM046387.1 coordinate 11,817,788, forward strand.
TCACATGTTGACAAATCATTTGTCTACAAATTTCACATGTCCAATCCTTTCTGGATTGCATGTTAGAGAGTACCATGTCTTAATAGACATGACAAAATTCCATTTACAATTTACCGATCTCATTAGGAACAAATCCCGAGACACTTCGTGGAACTATATGAGCTAATAGAGGGACCCGATGGAAATATGTAAAGAGGCTCCTATAATTGTGAAAAATTAATCCCAGATTAATTATCCATCAATTATCAACTTCAAAATTATTCCACTAAAAGTTTGAAGCTGAACTCCTGTTTACATACCGTATTACGAAAGCTCTCTCACGTAGTACTTCTTCCATGATTTATTCATCGCTTGCTTAATCCCCATATGTTATCCATGATTAAATTAAGGACCTTTTCCGTTTTACCTTTTCAATCATTTTAACTTAAAGTTCAATTATTCTCCATTGAAAGAACCATCAATTGTAAAACCATACAATTGGAAAAACCACCAAAGAACACAAAGTAGACCGATGGCCAAGATCTTGTTATACTATCTTTCAATCCCCGAATAATACCTTTAAGTAGATAACATTTACTATCATTAAGATAGCTATGGATTCCGTATCTATAAATCTTGATTTCTCCATCCATAAGTCATGCACCCAAAACACAAGTATGTTGACCATGAATTAACAGTGTCTCACCTTTAGTGCATCAAAGTACATAAGTAATGGATGCGAGCTCAAGTAATCATTTCAGGATTAAGATTAATGCAGGATGATAATCAAAGTATCATTGATTCTTATAAACGGAATTATTAAACCGAATCAATTAACACTTTAGGTCCAGTCCAATGTCATACCTCAATACTGGTATACATTAAAGTTTCTACTTGGAACCTATCCGATGGTCAAGACAAACCATCCCTGCAAGGAAGTAGACAACCTTTACAATCTTATCATGAATAAGATCCCCAAATCTTATTCCGTTGATTGCGGACTATTTATTTAGACTGTTATCAAATTACCACGTCTTCTATGCATACCCCGTATACATATGGTAATTCGATATATTACCAATGGCCTAGGAGTATTTTATGTTTGCTCAAAATAATTATACAATCAACAAATGAAAGTAAATAGGATACAACTTATTAAACATGAATAATTTCCTCTTATTAATATCAAAATGTCATATTTACAAAAATCCCTAAGATTTTCTATCCTTAGGGCACCTATAGATCCCAACATATTATGTGAACCACCCTGTGGTGCACAACTACGATGTGGTCCTTACCACACTGTATAATCTTTAAATTTAAAACTATTTTAAATTTATTTTAAATAATCATATTATTTAAAATACAAATTAATCCAATTAATTTGCTGTGTGAATATTAATATAGAATTCTCAATTCTAAATTAAGTAATTAACTTAACATAAAATAATGTTCACATGATTCAATGGAGCCGTTTAAAAGAACTATGGACTTTATAATTTTAAGCTCCAATAATTTTGACAATTAATTAACACCTTAATTAAAATATCAAAATTATTAATTCCAAATTATTCCACTAAAAATTTGGAATTGCACTCTTAAGATTATAAAACTAATTATATTCAAAGAATTTGAATTGCCCATTGATATAGTCACTACATATAAATCAATCCTCCATAAACGGTTCATAATTAAAGCTAGGTATTTTCCGTTAACCTCTTTAATTGTATTTCTCCTTAAGTACTATTGATTCTCTAATGAATAATATATTTATGATCTAATCATAAATTGAGCGCTCTTATTATTCAAGTCCCGAATCAATATTTAAGGGAACCGTCCATCTAACTTCTTTACAAAGGAATGGATTTCATCTTGTATATTAATATTCTCAGCTACTTATTATATTATATTCCAATATACCAATAATTGAACACTATTCATTTGTGTCATTACTCGATATGTCAAAAAATTTGATATAATAAATATGAGTCTATTAATTATTCAGAATTAAGATCGATTCATATATAACCATCATTGATTAATTTTGAATACTCTATATGACAACGGAAATTATTAGAGATTTATAATTAATCGTGTTCTAGTCCTATATAATCAAATTATATACAGTGCTTTCATTCCAATAATCTCATTATTAACAATTCGGATAAGATCATTTTATTCAGAATATAATGAACCGCACTAGAAATTTTAAATTAAAGATCCCAACTTTAATTTTTAATTACGGACAGATTTAGATTATTTTACTTTTAATATTATCCTCCTATATATAACATTTATATATAATATTTAAAGTTACATTTAAATAATCTAGGGTTTTCGATATTTATAAAGTATCTAAACATGCATGTAAAAATAATATTGAAAAAATCCTCAAATTAAATCAACAAAGTAATACATCTCATTTGTTTATGGGCACATATCCCAACATAAACAACTACTGGAGAGGCCAAAGTTTGTCGCGACGTTTGGTCTGATCTTCGATGTTGAGGATGAAGACGAGACAAATATGCTGAGAGAAAGAGAGAGAATTGCTTGTCGATCACCGAGGCCACCACTCAATAGATTGTGACGGGATTCAAAAGAAGCAACAGGATCCGAAACCAGATCTGTGGAGATTTGTTGAGATCTAGTGACGTGCGACTTTCCTCAAGCTCCGATATTGCAACAATGGAGCTCACGAGGCGAGAAATTGAGATGCCGAGATCGACCAGAAAAGGAGGTGAAAAAGAGAGAGAGTCAGGGACAACTCATGGTAAAATCGGAAATTTTTGGGAAAAATAAATTAAAAAGATGTATGAGCTGCTGTGAGATTCGGAGGCCAGAGAGCCTGTGATTGTTCCGCTGGTGGTTGCTGCGACTGTGGGTCACCAGCTCTAGTCTTGATTCGTGTTGTCACGCTCGTTCAAGGTGTGGGTGAGTTGGATTCTTGTTGCCACCGCCATTCAAGGTGATGTGTGGAGATAAGGTGACTGGGGGTGACATCAACAATATGTCAAAATGACTTAACAAGAAAGTTAAATTAGGGAAATGACTTTCCCTTTTATTTTTTTTATTTTTTTATTCAAAAAAAAATGCTGATTGTGTATTTAAAATAATAACAAGAAGCCAAAATAACTTAACTTCCCTTTTTCTACCTTCTCAAGACCCTCGTGCACTTCTTCTTCTTCGAGTTGTTCTTCTTCCTCGTTCCCTCCTTTTCCCTGTGCTTATTCTTCCTCGTTCCCTCCCCCCCAAAAGAGTCTCCCTAAATTTGCCGCCTCCACCTCCACCACCGCCGCCACCCTAAACGATGCCGTCGAAGATCCGAAAACTGCACCACAAGCTCTGACCACGCCTTCTTCTTCCTTTTCTTCCCCTCTGACCACCACAAGCTCCACCGTCACCTCCACCACGCCTTCTCCTTTACCGAAAACGCCACCACAAGCTTTGACCCACCCTACGTCCCCTCCGACTACCACAAGCTCCGCCGCCACCTCCACCGCTCTCCTCACCGCCATTCTTGCTTCGCTGCACCGCTGCTGGCCTTTGAGTACGATTTTTATATATTTTTTTTCCTACACATTTTTGCTGCTCTGTTTGAATGTGGAAATGTTTGATTGTCTAAGTAAACACCTCTCTGTATTTTTGGTATTTGAACTTCTATTGCACTTTCTGTTAACAAAGTAAAAGAATGAAAGAGGAGAGGGTGAGAACGATATTGGTCCTCAAAGAAAGCATTGGTTGACATGCTTAAAAAATATTTACGAAAAAATAATTTAGTTATTCTCTTTAACTGGAAATTATGTTTCTGTATTCTAGCAAATTTCAGCAATTGACATTCAAGCAATTCAGGAAATACAAATTGGCTATCTATGATTTCGACTGACGAATGATTGAAAAATATGTCATACTATATTGATACAGCTTGGATATTGCCAATTCAAAGCTTCCTATTTTCGGTAAATATGCATGCAAAGGTACCCGTTTGACGTATGAATCAACCTGGCAATTGTACAGCTCTGCATTTGCTAATACATTTTAATTCTTTCATCATGAACTCTAATTTTCCCGAGAAAATTCAACTACATACGAGAAAAATAATTCCGAATTTGTGGGGACTAATATGAAATTGTGGTAGTGGATTTTATGTTTTGGGAACAATGTTGGAAGAACTTTGGTAGTCTTGTTATTGCAAGCACGTTATTTATATGACTTTTCAAATTCAAACTTCAATTGTATTTGACCTTCACACACCACACTATGCAGTAATCCGTTGACATTGTTATTGATTGTTGATATATTTATCTAGTTAGCCCCTGCTGGTTACCGTTGAAGAATGTAAACTTTGACTAGTTTTTTGGTTTGATTTCTGTTTCTTTGATTGAGGAGAAATGGTATCAAAACTTCTATTTTCCTTCTGGTTCTTTCTTCGCTTATGATGTTAGTATAAGTGAACTGACACAAGTTTCTGAAAGAACCAACATGGAAGATAGTGTTAATGGATTGCCTGCTGATTAGTTATCTAATGTTTCTGCTACCAAATTTTGGTTGCAAAATTTCTCATTTTCTTGTTTTGGTAAAAACGTTGGTGGGAAGCCAAAAATTTTCCCGCTCAATTCATTTGCTACTAAATTTTGTTTGGTAGCAAATTGTATATTTTGTTACCAAAGTTTGGAAGCAGAATATGAGTTTCTGCCACCAAATTTTGGTAGCGAAATATCACATTTTATTACCGAACATATTTTGGTAGCAAAAACATGGGCAGGAAGGCAAAATTTTTCCTGCTAATGTCATCTACTACTAAATTTTGGTAGCGAAATTTCTCATTTTGCTACCAAACTTGTTTTGGTAGCAAAAATGTTGGCAGGAAGCCAAAATTTTTTTTGCTCAACTCATTTGCTACCAAATTTTGTTTAATAGTAAAATAGTATATTTTACTACCAAAGTTTAGAAACAGAATATGAGTTTCTATCACCAAATTTTGATAGCAAAATATCACATTTTGCTACCAAATCTATTTTGGTAGTGAAAACATTGGTGAGAATTCAAAATTTTCCCCACAAATAGTATTTGCTACTAAAGTAAATTTGGTGACAAAATGATATTTTGTGCTATCAAAAGTTGGCAGTAAAATATAGTTTTTAGCTACCAAACTATAATTTGGTTGCGCAATATATGATTTTTTGTTACCAAATTTTAGTGGTAGAAAACAAGAATCTGCTACTAAACTAATATTTTGCTGGCAGAAAGGCATTTTTTGTTTCAAAAGTTACTTTTGGTAACAAATCTTCAAGAAACTTTATAACATCATATTTTATGCTTGTAAAATTTTTTTTGAATTTTTGTTTATAGTTTTCATGAATGTGTTCGATATAAAATTTATAACAATAATATGTTTTATATGAACAAATATATTTAGTTATTTAGCTCTTTCTTGTAGGGCATTTAAGTTTGTATGATATATATATTAAGTAAGTTATACATAAAGTAAACAATGTACTTATAGTAATATTTTATTATTTTAATATATAGAATAAGATATAATATCTTGAAATCTATATTTTATGTTATAATTGTTGGAAAAAACGGATCCGATATCAAAGTTACGGCGTAGTGGTGTTACTGAGCATCTTGAGAAGTAAGGTTGCGGATTTGAAGCTTCTTCGCCGCCACCGAGATCTGTCATAGTTACCATATCTCCAAAGAGATACGTGTGACTATTCTAGAATTGCGATTGAGCTCGTGAGCTCGCTTTCAATCTCGCGAACCGTAGGTCCTCATCGATTGTTGCAAAGATCAAAGCTTAGTTCCTCATCAGTCGCGAACCTCATAAGCCACGAAGCGATTGAAGCTTGTTGAGGCCATTGCCCGCTGCGAGCACATGCTTGCACTCCGGGAACAAGCCGCCTGCCCGGCGGCGCCTGTATTCCCGAGTACCTCCGATTACACCGTGGGGCCCGGGAAAGCTACCCGAGACCGCCAAGGGGACCGTTGACCGACCACTAGCATGTGCTCGAGTATACCGTGCCGACCGGTGCCGACCACGCACGATTCACGTTGGCCGACCACCTCCGACCGGGCACACCCCGAGCATAGCCGACCACTCTCCCAAGATACTGGTGCTCACCTCCCCTTGATCGGTAACCTCCATGTGCTCGGCACGGCTGAGCACCCTACCTGCATCCGTACACCGCCCCTCCATCAGGAAGTACACCCCATAACTTCAGGGGGTTAAATCACGGCCTACCGCCACCTGCCACCATTATCTCCCGAATTTCCGCCGCCTGAACCGGCTGGAACCGTCCCTGCCGCCACCTGCTTCAACCACCCCGGTGTCCTTGGCGCAGGGCAGATACCACGTGGCGCCACCAAATTGGCCCACGACCTGCGGGCACCATGCCCCTACTCACCCGTCGGGCGCCGTAGGGAGTCGACCCGATCGGGTCGCCCCGAGCACCCGAGCCCGCGGGAAACGCCTATAAATAGAGGACCTTTCCTCCATCCCAGGTACGGACTTTTCATCCTTGCCAAAACTCTGCCTCTCCCTTCGCTCATTAGACCCAGGTTCTGACTTAAGCATCGGAGTGCCCACGGCAGACACCCCACCGGTGTCCCCGTCACTTCTAGGTGCTTCCTTCTTGTCTTGCAGGAGTTCGAGAGCACGAGCAGAGCACACGGGCGAGGACGGTCGGAATAGCCGACCGCATTGAGTGTTGGTGCGGGAGACATTTTTGGCATCAACATTTTGGCGCTAGAAGGAGGGCCCAACTTGAGTCCTTCCAGCAACCACAACCTTCACGCGCTCCATTAGCACGATCGCAGCACCCCCATGGACGCCCAAGACAGCCAGGACGTCCAAGAAACAGAGAATCACACACGCACGGGCTCCTCGAGCAACCGCCAGCAGCCGCGCCCGCGAGCACGCGCACGACGCAGGCCGACCCAGACGGAGTTGCTCACTGAGAACGTACAGAACCTAGCCGGGATGGTCCGAGCATTCTTGGATGCCCAATTAAACCCCCCGCCCCGGGCTGCGCAAACGCAACCCGAGGCGGCCGAGTCGACTCCAAGTAGGCGACCAGGGTCGAGTGCCCGGGTCAGAGGCGGGTCTCCCGCGAGAAAGAGGCCCGATGCTCGAAAAGATCGAGCCAGCTCGGGTAGAGCGCCCAGGGATGAAGGGGCTGCCCCGGGACGTGAACGATCAAGAAGCCGCCGTAGCGTGAGTGCGCGTTCGGGGGCCGCCGACCGCCACACAATCCCCGGAGGGGACCGGCGAGACGTCATTGACGTGCCCAAAAGCACATCGGTGTTCGATCGCTTGGGCCTCGCCGGGCTGAGGCGGAGGCGCGCCCTTGGACGTTCCCCCGATCGGCGGACCAAGGAAGAAAGGGACCAAGAGAGGCTCGATAGGATGCAGCGACAGCTGGACTAGCTGGTAGACCAGCAGTACGGACTTGAGCCGGTCGGGGCAGTGGACCCCCCGTTCACCCCGGCCGTTATGGCATCGCCGTACCCCAGCGGGTTCAAAATGCCTGCTATAGCATCCTATGATGGCTCTACGGACGCGGACGAGCATTTAGAAAACTACCAGGCGCATATGCTCATCCAAAATGCCAACGACGCTGCACTTTGCAAAGCGTTCTGCCTGACGCTGACCGGAACCGCCCGCCAGTGGTACCGTAGGCTGAGGCCCGGTTCGATCGGCTCATTTAGGCAGCTGGCCGAGACCTTCACCACCGCCTTCCTGGGATCGAAGGCCCGAAGGCTTGAGGCGGCACATTTATTTGGGATAAAATAGGGTGACAACGAGCCCTTGAAACACTTTCTCGAACGCTTTGACAAGGGGGTCATGCAAGTCAAGGGGTGCTCCGACGACGCCCTGGTCCAGGCCTTCCGAGAAGGGATCCAGGATCAGCGGCTGCTGTGGGCCCTCGCATACGACGCACCCCCATCCTTTGCGCACATGAGGGGAATCGCGTGGAAGCACGCCGAGGCCGACGAATACATGAGGGGAAGGGGATTCTCGACCCGAGAACAACCACCCATCCCCGGCCAAAAGCCAGAAAAAAGCGGGACGGGGCCGAGCCGAGCAGACAAGGGCAAAGCCGTGCGCTCGAGTGGAAGGTCCGAAACCACCTCGACCCCGAAGACCCCGGCAGGAAAATTTCAACAGTACACCCCCCTGGTGACCACGGCCGACCAGGTGCTCGCCCAGATTTCAGGGTGTGGGCTCCTCCGGGACCCTCCACCGCTCAGAGCTAACCGCCCATGGAGGAATCCCGAGAAGTACTGCCTCTTCCACAAGGACTACGGTCACGACACAAGGAACTGCATCCAACTCCGCGATCAGATCGAAAAGTTGATCCGGGACGGCCACCTGCGGGAATTCGTCGACCAAGCAGTCGCAAAGGCCGGCGATCCGAGCAGACCCGCACAGGCGGCCCAGGACGCGGCCGGTCTTAGCGGCCGAACAGCGGACACGGACCCTGAGCACATCGTGCATACCATCTTTGGCGGAGCAACCACCGGTGACACGGCCAGTAGCCGCAGGAGTTACGCCAGCGAGGCAAGGCAAGTTGCCCAGGGTGAATACGTGAACATGGCTGAACACATAACCAAAATCTGCCGCCAGGAGAACACCGTGATAAGCTTCACCGACGACGAAGCCGATCGATTGCTACACCCGCACAACGACGCACTGGTCGGTGAGATAAAAGTTGCCGACAATGTCATCCGCCGAGTCCTTGTCGACAACGGCAGCTCCGCCGATATCCTCTTCATGGACGCGTTCACCAGGATGAAGATCGAGGGAGCAGTACTCACTCCCACGCGGACATCGCTCTACGGCTTCGCAGGTGAGTGCGTGCACTCGGCAGGCACGATCCACCTCCCAGTAACCATAGGGGATGGCCCGGAGAGAACCACCCGGATGGTCGAATTCATCGTGGTGGATAGACCATCCGTCTACAATGCCATCCTGGGAAGGCCGACCCTCAATACACTCAAGGCAGTGGTCTCCACATACCACCTCGCCATGAAGTTCCCCACTCAAACCGGTATCGGGGTCCTCCGCGGAAGCCAGGAGTCCGCGTGAAAATGTTATGTGGATGCGGTCAACAAGGTTTGCCGCAAGAGCGGCGCCCTAAGCACCGTTGCTACCATCACCAAGATCGACGACGTGGACGCCCCAAACGGAGAAGGTGCCCGACTCAGCAACTTGGATCCCCGCCTGCCCGAGGAGTTGATCCGAGCGGACCCGGTGGGCGAGCTGACCCCGTACCAACTTGACCCGGATCACCCCGAGAGGGTGGTCATGCTCGGGTCGAGCGTCGATGAGGTTACCCGTGGGAAGATGGAGCGCTTCCTCGGCAGCTACAAAGACGTCTTTGCGTGGTCACACAAGGACATGCCCGGCATAGATCCGGCGATCATGTGCCACCGACTGAGCGTCAACCCTGCAAGCAGACCCGTGATCCAGAGACGAAGAGCCTTCAACCCGGAAAGGTACCAAGCCATCAACGAGGAAGTACAAAAACTGCTTGCCGCGGGGTTCATCCGGGAGGTTACCTACCCGGAATGGCTGGCCAACGTGGTCCTGGTCAAGAAGTCCAACGGGAAGTGGCGCGTTTGCATCGACTACACTGACCTCAACAAGGCCTGCCCGAAGGACTGCTTTCCCCTACCCCGAATAGACCAGCTGGTTGACGCCACGGCGGGACACGAGCTCTTCAGTTTCATGGACGCCTATTCAGGGTACAACCAGATCCCGTTGAGCGGATCGGACCAAGCCAAGACGGCATTCACCACCGATCAGGGACTTTATTGCTACCGGGTCATGCCCTCCGGGTTGAAGAACCCGGGAGCCACGTACCAGAGGCTAATGAACAAGATGTTTGCCCCGGTAATCGGGAGTTCTATGGAGGTCTACGTGGATGACATGCTCGTAAAGAGCAGACGCGCCAAGGACCACATCCAAGACTTACGGGAATGCTTCGACATCCTACGTCGGTACCAGATGAAGCTGAACCCGGAGAAATGTGCGTTTGGCGTAGAATCCGGAAAGTTCCTCGGGTTCATGGTGAACCACAGAGGGATTGAGGTCAACCCCTCTAAGTCCCAGGCGGTCCTGGACCTGCAACCTCCCCAAACGGTGAAGGAGGTCCAGAGACTCGCCGGTATGACGGCGGCACTTTCACGCTTCATCTCCAAGTCCACGGACAAGTGCGCCCCATTCTTCAAGGTGCTCAAGGCAACAGGGAAGATCAGTTGGGACAGCGAGTGTGAAGAAGCCTTCAAGGGCCTAAAGGTGTATTTGGCGAACCCGCCGATGCTGTCGAAGCCCCTACCCGGGGAGGTCCTGTACGTCTACCTGACCGTCTCCGGGAAAGCGGTCATCTCTGCCCTAGTACGAGAGGAGAACAAAACACAGCTCCCAGTATACTACAGCAGCAAAGCCTTCCAAGGGGCGGAGGAGAGGTACACCCCCCCGGAGAAGCTGGCCCTCGCACTCGTCTCGGCCGCCCGCAAGTTGAGGCCCTACTTCCAAGGACACCCCATTCGGGTCCCGACAAAGTACCCACTCCGCCAGGTCTTGCAGAATCTGGAGCTGTCGGGCCGCATCGCAAAATGGGCGATCGAACTGGGGGAGTTCGACATCGAATACGTTCCCCGGACGGCGATCAAGGCCCAGGCAGTAGCCGACTTCGTTGCCGAGTTCACAGGAACGGCCACGCCCGACCAGGGAGCAGGCGAGAATACGCCAATGCCCGGAGTACCCGACCAAGGGACCGAGCACTCGGCTCCAACCGTCCAACCCGAGCACATGCAGGCGCTCGGGGAACCCCCTAACGACGACCGCCCCAGCTGGAAGCTCTTCGTCGACGGATCCTCGAACACGGGGGGCTCCGGAGCAGGCCTTGTCCTCATCAGTCCGGACCAGTATAAAACAAGCCAAGCACTGCGCTTCGGCTTCAAAGCCTCAAACAACGAAGCCGAATACAAAGCGATGATAGCAGGACTCGGATTGGCCCAGGAACTCGGAGTCACCGACGTCGACATCTTCAGTGATTCGATGCTCGTAGTGAACCAAGTGACCGGGGAATTCCAAGCGCGAGAGGAACGGATGGCCAAGTACCTTGAGAGAGTGAAGGCCCTGCTCAATCAATTCACAAGTTACCACATAACTCGTATTCCGCGATCCGAGAACAGCGAAGCCGACGCTCTCGCACGACTGGCCTCGGGGACTGACGCGGAAGGCTTGGTCTCATTCCCCATCGGGAAGTTAAGCCAACCCACCGTTGACCAACCAAAGCACGTCCACTGCTTCGAGAGTACCTCGACGTGGATGGACCCAATCGTGGAATATCTCACTTCCGCTCGGCTGCCCGAGGACCAGGAAAAGGCCCGCCGGATTAAACGCACCTCGGCTCGATTCATTATCATCGACGGAAAATTCTACCGAAGAGGCTTTTCCGCCCCCTACCAAAGATGCGTCGGCCCAGCCGAAACGGACTACTTAATGAAAGAAATCCACAGTGGTGTATGCGGAAACCACTCGGGAGGGAAAGCACTCGCCTTCAAGTGCCTCCGCCAGGGGTACTATTGGCCAACAATGGACAAAGACACGGCAGAATTCGCACGCAAGTGCATCAAGTGGCAGCAATTCGCCAAGACCATCAAGTCTCATCCGGAGAAGCTCACCTCGGTTGTAAGCGCCTGGCCATTTGCAAAGTGGGCTCTCGACCTGATTGGACCGCTGCTGATGGCCCGGTCGCAGCTACGCTATTGCTTAGTCGCAATCGACTACCTCACCAAGTGGGTCGAAGTGGAGCCACTAGCACAACAAACCGAACCAAAGTGCACGGCCTTCTTATGGAAGAGCATCATCTGCCGCTTCGGGATCTCTCATACGGTGGTCACCGACAACGGCAAACAGTTCGACAACCCGAAATTCGAGGCGCTGTGCGAACAATTCGGGATAAGGAAAGTCTACTCGTCCCCAGGGTACCCCCAAAGCAACGGTCAGGTCGAAGCCGTCAACAAGACCATCAAGGACAATCTGAAGAAGAACTTGGAGAAGCATAAAGGGGCTTGGATCGATGAGCTCCCCCGGGTACTATGGGCCTACCGCACCACAAAAAGGACGGCGACCTGGGAAACCCCCTTCGCCATGGCGTTCGGAGTCGAAGCAGTGATCCCTGCCGAAGTCGGCCTGCCCAGTCTCAGGATAGCGGGTTATGATGAAGAAGACAACGAGGAGCAGCTGCTATCGATCCGAGACCTGGTGGAAGATAAGCGCGACCGGGCCCTCATCCGTACAGCCGCTCGGAACCAGGTCGTCGCAAGATACTATGACAAGAAGTTCCGACCACGCGCATTCAGAGTGGGCGACTTCGTCCTGAAGAAGGTCCTGGTTCCCCAACCCGGAGTAGGCTCGTTCGGCCCCAAGTGGGAGGGACCCTACACCGTCACGAAGGTTGTCCGACCAGGCACTTACCGGCTCCAAGACCAAGAAGGCAATCTGCTCGGCCACCCGTGGAACGCTGATCATTTAAAGCGCTTTTATCAGTAACACTTGTACAAATTACGAAGATCAATGAATAAAGCATCTGTTTCGAGACCCCATGTGCCCAAAGACGGTCATACTCGTTTGTAGCAAGACCCTTGGTCCTCGGACCAGGGACCAGGTCCCACGACCGGGCACCAACCAAGATTGGTGCTCGACCAGGACCCCTGCAGTCAAGCAAGTCCCTCGGTCCTCGGACCAGGGACCAGGTCCCACGACCGAGCACCAACCAAGATTGGTACTCGACCAGGACACATACAATCAAGCAAGTCCCCCGGTCCTCGGACCAGGGACCAGGTCTCATGACCGAACACCAACCAAGACAGGTGCTCGACCAGAACTACCCGTTGACAACTCGTTTGGTCCGCCAACCACATGACCCGGGACCAGCTCCTGGGTCCGAGCACTAGACCCTGGCTCATCCCAAACCTCATCAGCCTTAGCCCGTGGACCAAGACACTTGGCCCGCGCACTGGGGGGGTAGGGCAAGGACGAGTTCCACGACCCAACATAGCAGAAGCCGTGCACGAAGGACAGATCCGACCAGGAAAACAGTTGCAAGAATTGAAGACAAATCGAAAAAAGAAACATTCATTTAAAGTCAAAATAGGTGGGGGGTACAATATGGACACCCCCGAGCCCTAAAAAAAAAAAAAAAAAAAAAAAAAAAAAAACTAAAAAACTAATTTATTTGGCCGGGAAGTATAGCCGAGCCAACCGTCTGCTCAGTAGGAAGCTGCTCGGATGAAGGCTGCTCGGATGCGTGCTCGGAACGCTGTTGCCCGACCGTCGAAGGATGATCGGCAGGAGGGTCGACGGGGGGAGCCTGCTCTGGCTCGTCTATGATTATCAAATCCTCGAGCTCGGGCGTGGCCCCGATAACCTCACCCTCCTCGGCAACAGGGCCCTCCCCATCCTCGGCCGCGGTCTCCCCCGAGAGCTCCGGCGCAAAGGTCCAATCCACCCCGGTCACATTTGGGTTGGCGAGGTTAAACCCGGCGATCATGTCCCGAATACCATCCTTGTATTCGGTCTCCATGAGAGCCTTGAACTCCGCCGACCGGGAGTACTCTTCCACGGCAGCTGCACCTGCCTGCTCGAGCGCCCGCTTGAACTCCTCCGACCTAGAGTATTCTTCTATGGCGGCTACCCTCGTCTGCTCGAGGACACTCGGGAGTTCCTCTTGCAGGTACCGAGCACGTTCGCGGTCTAGGGAGGCCAGCGTCTCTTCGACCACCGCGCATGCCTCTTCAGCCTCGCGGCGCTGGCGCTCCTGGCGTGCACGGGTAGCCTCTGCCTCCGTTGCCCTCGCCACAGCGTCAGCCGCCCTCTGCTCGGCGTCCAAGGCCCTCTGCTCGGCTTCTTTGGCCCTCTGCTCGGCAGCTTCAGCCTCGGACTCGGCCTTTCTCTTCTCAGTCCGAGCCTTCGCGGCATCTGTCTCGGTGGACCGAAGCTTGGCATCCATGGCATTGGCGTACCCCCGCGAGGCCGAATTCGCCGTGAAGGCCAGACAGCCCGCCTATAAAGAAACTTTGGTGAGACAAGAAAAGATTAGGAAAACTAGAATCCGCGAGCAGAATACACTCACCTCCACCAGCTTCTGAACCACACCGTCAGTGGCCTCGATTGGGTCCGAGCACTTGGCCGACTCGGCGACCTGGTCGGTCAAGCAATCATCGAATTTCCTGAGAAGCGCCATCTGTACTGCGCTCCTCTGAGGAGCCTCGGCCGCAGCAGGAGGTTGGCGAGCTTCCCGAACCCGGTGTTCGTCTCGCCTTGCCCGGGAAGACGTCGCTTGAGCTTGGTGTTCCTCCCTGGACCGAGCCGAGCGGCTCTCATGGACCACCAGCCCGGAACGCTGCTGACTTGGCAACGCCGCGACAATGGCCCGGCTATCGGATGCGGGCTGAGCAGAGCGAGCGCTCGGGACTTCCTCAGAACGCCGAGCGCTCGGCGAATCAAACTGCGAGCGATGGCTGCTCGGAGCACCCTGAGAAGACCTGCCGACCGGAGCCCCCTGAGAGCGATGACTTGGAGCCTCATGAGGGGGTCGGCTACTCGGAGCCTCATGAGGGGGTCGGCTACTCGGAGCCTTATGAGAGGGTCTGCTACTCGGAGCCGCAGTCGAAGAACTCTTCCCCTTTCCGCTGCCCCCGGTCTTGAGTCGCTGGAGCCGAGCAGCGCGCTCCTCGTTGCTCGGGCGCTTGGTCCCCCTGCGCTCTCGGTCGGCCATGGGTTCTGCAATCACAACAACCAGATCAGTAACTCGGACGAACTTACCCGAGAGCATGTGACTTGGAAGAAAATAACCTTCGATCCGAATCCCCCGCGTGGGGTATAGTTGCCTGACCACCCTGTCCATGTCCTCGTCGGCTACCCTCGGGCCCCAGCTCCCGGGGGAGGAGCCGCCAGAAGACGGACCATGGGACGAGGCCAGTGGCACCCCCCACGGGACCTCGGACCGACTCGAGGACTCGCCCCTGTCCGGGACAACGACTGTCCGTGCCGTGTAATGAACGCTCGGGACGGGCATCAAGGACGCGACGGTCACCCCTCTCACAGGTTGGTCGTCGGGGTTGGCCGTGGATGACGACGAGCTGACCCAGCCATATCTCGCGAGGCTGTCCGAGGCGAGCAGCCCTTGCTGGTTCCTTTCCGGATCGGACAGCTCCCGGAGCCTGTCGATCCCGCTCCGGCTCCCCTCGTCTACATGGGGAGACCTGGTCCACACGTACCCGCGTCGGAACACGACGGGCACCTTTTCAGCCCTCGGAAGTTCTCGCCGTGCCAGCTGCTCGTGCAACCACCTGCCCCCGGCATAGAACCACAGATGTTTGAATTGTTTGTCCGAGTCCGGGCACCCCGTGATGAACGTCCCCTTGTGCCCTTGGAAGTAGTAAGACCCCAAGGAAGAGGGGGCAGATTTGATGCGGTACAAGTTCTGGAACACCCGAAGTGGCATCTCGACGCCAAAGGTCTTCCTCCACAACACGTAGCAACCGACCAGTATGCGGTAGGCGTTCGCGTTAAGCTGCATCGGCGCCACATTTAGCCGAGTGAGTGCTCGTCTTAGGAAAGGGTGGAAGGGAAGCCTGAGCCCGGCCCTGAAAAATTCAGTGGACAGGGTGATGTGCCTGCGCGGGGGCCGGGACGGAAGGTCTCCTGGGCTCGGAACCACGAGCTGCACGGACTCTGGAATGCTGAATTCTTCTCGGAGCGCTTGCAGGTAGCCTGGAGTGACCCCCGTGGTGAAGTAGTCGACCGTGTAGAGGGGGAGGGCACCTGCCAGCTGCTCCGCCTCCGCGTCACTCATCTTGTAGACGCGCTGACCATTCACGCGCATCGGACGCGTGGACCTCCTTTGCTTCTCGAAACTTTCACCGGGCGGCGCCGTGCTCGTCGAGCTCTCTGACCCCTCTCTACCTGAAGTGCTCGCCGTCCCCGCTGATCTCTCGGGCACCTCCTCTTCCTCGGCCATCTGCTCGACCGGCTGTGCTCGCAGGGTAGGGATGTCCGACAGCCCGGACAGGTCCCCTGGTGGGTTAGAACTTGAGCTTGAGCTTGAGCTGCTGCTCGTGTACCCGGTCACGTCGATGTCCACGGACAGGTTCTCATTCTCGAAATCGGATGGACTGCTCATGGTGAAAATAAACAGTTACCTGGTTGGAGATGGTCTGGTCGTCCACGAAAAGCTCTCGCGCACCCTTCTTCTCGGAAGTCCTCGGCAGCTCTCAGATTCTTCAGATGTTTGGTGAAAAATGAGGAGCCAAGACCCCCTATTTATAGGAACCACTTCGGCGGGAAAAGCGGACATCGGTTTCGAGACGACGCTTCGGTTTCCCGCCAATCCCGTCACTTCAGCATTAAATGCCCCGAAAATGCCGTTTGACCTTCCAGCCAACCGAGGGACAACACATGGAACAGGCCACGTCACCCTCACTCGCTGCCAACGCCAGCCTGGTCTCGAACTCGCCTGGAGACACCCCCGACCACTTCGACGCCTCGTGCCCGAGCACCTCTAGCTTCAGCGATCACATACCTATTCTCGCCTAATATGCCTTGAGCGAGCCCGTGCCACCTTTCGTCGCGCGAGACCAATGCATCAACTCATTAGCACCCCTGGTCGTGCCCGCCCAGAGATGCTAGGGGGGCTTATGTTGAGGCCATTGCCCGCTGCGAGCACGTGCTTGCACTCAGGGAACAAGCCGCCTGCCCGGCGGCGCCTGTATTCCCGAGTACCTCCGGTTACACCGTGGGGCCCGGGAAAGCTACCCGAGACCGCCAAGGGGACCGTTGACCGACCACTAGCATGTGCTCGAGTATACCGTGCCGACCGGTGCCGACCACCTCCGACCGGGCACACCCCGAGCATAGCCGACCACTCTCCCAGGATACTGGTGCTCACCTCCCCTTGATCGGTAACCTCCATGTGCTCGGCACGGCTGAGCACCCTACCTGCATCCGTACACCGCCCCTCCATCAGGAAGTACACCCCATAACTTCAGGGGGTCAAATCACGGCCTACCGCCACCTGCCACCATTATCTCCCGAATTTCCGCCGCCTGAACCGGCTGGAACCGTCCCTGCCGCCACCTGCTTCAACCACCCCGGTGTCCTTGGCGCAGGGCAGATACCACGTGGCGCCACCAGATTGGCCCACGACCTGCGGGCACCATGCCCCACTCACCCGCCGGGCGCCGTAGGGAACCGACCCGATCGGGTCGCCCCGAGCACCCGAGCCCGCGGGAAACGCCTATAAATAGAGGACCTTTCCTCCATCCCAGGTACGGACTTTTCATCCTTGCCAAAACTCTGCCTCTCCCTTCGCTCATCAGACCCAAGTTCTGACTTAAGCATCGGAGTGCCCACGGCAGACACCCCACCGGTGTCCCCGTCACTTCTAGGTGCTTCCTTCTTGTCTTGCAGGAGTTCGAGAGCACGAGCAGAGCACACGGGCGAGGACGGTCGGAATAGCCGACCGCATTGGGTGTTGGTGCCGGAGACATTTTTGGCATCAACAAAGCTCGAAGATCGCCACCTTTCCTGAGCCAGGAAATCGATCACTTGCACACCTCATCGCCGTACCAAGGAGATTCGAGGCATTGTTTGTAGCAGCCTTGTAGCCGTCACGATCCTTCACTGTCGTTCTTCATTGTCAGCATAGTTCGCCGGTGAGCACCTCTGATGGTAAATTGATGAGAGAGAGAAAGAGAGAGAGCAAAGAGAGAGAAAGATAGAAGGGAAGAGAAAGAGAGTGAGGAGACAGAAAAAAGGTAAAATTATAAATAAATAAATCTGTTTTGATTGAAAATTAAAATATGTTATAATTTATTATGTTTAGTAACAACTTATTCAAATAGTAGTTGTCAAATTTGCTTTATGGTATGATTTCCCATATAATATTGAAGTTATCCCAAAAAAAAAAAAAAAAAAAAGGTGTCTTCCATCATTGAGGGATTCTTATTTTTTACCATGCTAAAACCTTTGAATGAGAGATCAATGGCTAAAGATGGTGTTGCTCATAAAAACTAAAATAGAGCAAACTACATTGAATCAAAACCTTGCTTTTTAATAAAATGTGAATTTATACCCATGTAAATAACTTAAAAACACTTATTAGGTTGTGTTGGTTTCAGCTCTGAAATCTTCGTTGGATTACGCCAATCATTATCCTCCTCAGCTCATTAAAAATACAATTGGTTCTTTGCTCCAACGCTTAAAGGAAGTTGCTTATCAGGAAATCTCCAAAGTTTATAGACTTTGTAATTTTGCTGCACTTAACCTTTCTAAAAGGGCCTCTCATTTTTTTTATATTTGGTTTAATTGATGTCAAAGACATTCCTAGCTCTGTGCTTCTTGTGGCTTGAAGAGCGCCAGTTTAGCGCCCCCCCCCCCCCCCCCCCTCTTTTTTTTGTGTTGGTTGAATGAAGCTTTCGTTGGGGGGGGGGAATAAAACACTTTGCAACTAAATGTCAAATTGGGTTTATTTTTGGTGGGGGGGGGGGGGGAATAAACACTTGCATCTAAATGTCAATTGGGTTTTATTTCAACCAAAATTTGTGAAATTAAAAACTACATAAAACGAATACCATATCTATTTAAACGCTGAGATTTGAATGAATCCACAAAATATGAACACATGGACTCAAACACTAAAGTGTGAAACTTTAAAAATATCCAAGGAAAACAATTAAAAATAATAGGGGAGAGCACCTGCAATGTCACTGGTCACCCGAGTGAATTTGTGAAATAACCTTTTAATTTGTGAAACAAACAACTTGCTCAGAAAGTCAAAAAACGAACGGTTAAGATGAATGCTTAAAACTCAACATCAACACCAAGTTACCAACATCAACCAGGGCTCAGGCTCAGCATCTTCAGAGAACCCACTCTCCCAGCTTCACTCCCAGAGCAGCAGCAGCAGCAGCAGCAGAATTTCTCTTTGCTACCTCTCTCTCCTTCACTTCCTCAAGAAGCCCCACGCCTTCCCTTTTCTCCTCTCGGTCTTCCTTCTCCTCACATGGCTTTTTCTCAGAATCCAACGCTCTCCACATTTCTCCGCCGATTCCTCTCGGCTCCGACACAGCCACCGGCAACGGAGCCAGTTCGATGATTCCCAGGCCAATCTACGGCGATTCACTTCTGGGTTTCCTTCCCTGATTGCCAATGACAAAAGGGGTTGGTTGCTCAACCCTGTTTCTCTTGCCCTTGATTCTGGCGTTCTGGGTATGACGAATCCTTTTTTTTTTTTTTTCCCCTTTCTTTATATATTTTCTATGCTTATTTCTTGAGTTATTTTTTGTTGATAGAATGATGTTGGATCCTAGGGAAAGATGACTTCTTCTTCTTCTTCTTTTTTTTTTTTTTTTTTTTTTGGTGGTTTTATACAGATTTATCTGTGTGTGTGACTCGTCCTATTAAAATAGATTGTGAAACCTTGATTTTCTGATCTGAATATACTTATCTAGAAATGGGATTTTAGTTAAGACCATTTATTTTCTATTGGAGCACATGTTGTCCTTTTGTTTGTTGCAAATGTTTTTTTTTTTTTTTTTTTCATGGTTTTTTCTCTCATCTTATTCGAGATAGATGATCTGCAGACTCCATATCTAGCTAAAGTGAGTTTCATTATTAGTTTTAGAATAGAACATTTTGTGTCAAGTTGAATGAAATTCAACTATTTTTATATTAGATATGGTTCTGGTCAGCTAAATTAACTTGCTGAAAACTGAGAGTTCATGCGGTTTTAATCTCTGGAGTGGAGTAATCATTGTGATGCACTTACCGTAACTGTATCTTAGTCTGATTTTTCTGATATTGTTTTTCTTGAGGTCAAGGACAGCACTGATTTTTCCCTTTTGCAGGTGGAGCTGAAACTTGTGTTTCTGTTCATGTTGGAGAAATCCGACCTCGTGGCATACGGGGAAATCATAGACACTACTCCTGTAACGAGACATTTGTCATATGGGGAGCCAAAACACTATTTAGGGTAAGCGTCCATCCTTTGAGTTAAAAAATGCAATAGCTTCTGTCTTATGTTCATCATGTTGAAAACAACGAAATTGATACTCGCACTTACACAATTCTTTTTGATGATGTGTGCGAGTGAGAGAACGCTACTTTTATTCTGTATTCCACGACATTTTTGTGAGAAAAGAAGCTTTAATGCTGGTCATTTACTTGTGTTCTGTGTACGAGGACTCAAAAGTTCTTCTGCTTCAGCTTTCAATATTATGTCCACCGAAATAACTGTTAAAGATTGCCATCAAGATATTTGTTTTCTTTTAATCCAGGCACTATTCACCGTATATTTTTCTTTACCGAGTATGTCTCATTAAGCTAGTTATCATACAGATATCATATCATATTTCTGATTTGCATGGGATGAATTGCTCAAACTAGAAGAGCTGCATTATAATGCTTGCGGGATTTTTACATGGCATGAGGAAGATGAAAAATTTAGCGAGAGAAAAAATAAAAATAAAAATAAAAAAGCAAACTGTTGGTTTATATTTTTTTTCATTTTCATGCATTAGTAACCTTTGGTCATTTTTCTATCTTACATTCTTTGGCACTCGGAATTGTCTGCAGCTGGAAAACAGTCAGGTAGAGAAAGGTTATGCGGAAGTGATAATTGGCGCAGATGAGGTTGCTGTTGCAGCAAGTCTGAGTGGAACCGCTCATGCTATAGTAAACATGGATCCTCTGCGGTGTACATTCCTATTAGGATGCCAAGACAGCCTTGTAAACAAAAAAAACTCTACTGATTTTAAAGTTTGGAAAGATCTTTGAAGTTTTTTTCCCCCCAGCTCTGCAGGCAAGTGCTCCAATCCAGTGACTTGGAGTCTAGCCCGCTGGAATGCCTATATGTTCCGTAAATATCCTCTTTTTGGCCCCCTATTTTATAGAAGGTGAATATAATTTCATTTCTTTAACCATCCGATTGCAACACTCTTTTAACTGTTTCTAATAGTTTACTGATGAAGAATTTAGTTAGAATTATGAATTCAATTTGTATAGTGATCTATTAGGGTATCATTTTGTGTTTATTATTTATTTTATTTTATTTTTTAATTAAGGATTATGTTTATTTTGTAACATTATTTAGATCACTAATTATAATCGATTGTGTCAATCATTTGACACAGACCAAAGACGGCAACTCATATGTCACGTAAATTGGTACTTAAAAGATAGGTGAGAGTTCATGTCCTTGGCATTCTCACATATCAGTAACTACCCCAGTGACCAATAATAACAAAAGAAAGTCTTGACAAATTAGGAGCTCTCTAAATCTAAAGGTATTGGTGTGTTAATTTGGTTTTGTGAAGAGGCACACGACACAAGTTACTGTCATTCAACCATAATAGATGTGCCACGAGTCTCTTATCCATTCTCATTCGATCACGTGAGGGAGCAAGTAAAATATAAAAACTCACACTGGATTTAGGGATGATCAAGCTCAAACTAATGACTTCCACCACATAAGGTGCTATGTTTAAACAAGTCCAGACTGTTCTTAAAATGTTGAGATATACAGCTAAGGGATGAAAATAGAATTGCTATGCAAATGAAGTAGATCTAAAACAACGGTCATCCAAGATCTCAAAATGTTTAAGATAACATTTTTCTTTGTCTTTTTTTATATTTTATTTTTCCCAAAATGTTTTTGCGTTTTAGCTTTGAAGTAGTAAAAGTAGGATGAAAAAAGACGATACAATGAACAAACACAAGGTAGGTGAAAGTGGCTATCGCCCATATTCTGCAAAATACTAGTCATCAGTATTCTCCAGTTTGTTTTATTTATCGACAGAGTAGGTCTTTTCAGACATTTCGCCAAAACCATTTGTCTAACTGGTTATTGAGGACGGAGCATCTGGTTGCTTTTCTGGCATAGCATCTTGAAATGCTGGTAGCTGACTGTAAGCCTCGTTCAGCCTTGATAGAATCGGGAACTCGGTCTGCACGACGATTCAGAGACGAAAAATTTGTCACGAGTAGATGATATAATGGAGAACTGAAGCTTTTTAAATTCTTGTACTTGATCAAAAATTTGAGACGGAACAAGTTTTAAGCTTTGACAAGAAAAAAGGAAATATAGAAAGCGATTTGTCAGTTGAAACCTTAAAAGAACTCGGTACAAAGAAGGAAAATACATGAACTCTGTAGCATAGCAGTTTAAGAGAGTATTTTAGACTAATAAAAATTATGATTCAACTGCAACCCTGAAATCAGTGGCTAGATACATGAACCCTCGGAAGAAAAATAGTTGGAGTTGGCCGTGTGCATAGGCTTCCACAAATCAATCCTATCCAAAGTAGATATCATAATATCTTTGGGGGAAAAAAAAATCGTGAATTGTATTCATCTGGACACACATGTTTTACTCATTTTGATCTATACTAAATTGTGGCATCCTGCTATTCTTCAATTCTCCTAGTTGAATTCTCGATTCTACATTGATTAGATAATCAAAATAGCTCACGCTTCTTTAACAAAAATAAAAATTATTGACCTAACCAAAATATACAAACAGAAAGATGATAAGCCGTCAACCAAAAGATAAGCAAGCAAAAAGACTACATTGCAAAAAATTCCTCCAAGGCCAAACTAACAAATCATGGGCAAGAAAGAACCCGAAACTCCTTTGGATCATGAATGCATAAAACAGGAAACCTAAAACCAAACACTATGCTAGAAGAAAACTTCATCAAAACCACTTTCTTAAAAACAAGTCCCTACATTTCTTGCCCACCTCAACGCCCGCACCTAAATTCAGACAGTTTCCAAACGAGTTTCTTAACTGTAACATAGCACGAAGATAGTAGGACAACCTTTCTATATTGTCATACTAACTTAAACAACACACTTGAAAATCCTGATTTGACTTCACAAAAATTTATCGTCTCTTGACCTGTTTTTCTAAGTAGGATTAATAACTAATCCATCAATTCAACAGTTAACTGTCTGCTTTGATTTGTCACCCGGATTTACCATCATAAACTTGATTTTTAAGCCAAACTAATTTCTATATTTTATGATGGCTTACAACTTGCTGCGACCACTCTTAATCTGGATTTTTAATCACCTCCATGAAACAAATAGAAACAGTCATATATAAAAGAGACAACTGACCACCTAACTAGAAATTTCATATTGCAGGAAAGCATAAACTCCCTGTACGAGGAAAAACTTTCAGTATTCTCCTTTGCAAATAATTTTGACATAGAGTAGAGAGCATAAACAGATTAAGCAGCAGTTTATGCATGTAATAGACAAATCAAATGCTTATAGAAATTCAAAATTTTCCTTGTTATTTGCTAACTATTACTTGACATTAAGAAATGAAGCAGTACCATGTCAAGTTTGAACTTTATAGCATTATAAATCTGGGGTGCTAAGAATAAATCCGCCTGCAAAAAGTGGAAAATATGTCGCATAAACTTTTGGAGACAGTTTATAATGTGTGGTATACGCAATTAGGTGTAAAACCATCAAACAATGGCTCTGTTTCTGAATTCATGCACAAAACAAAGTGCTATGTACAAAACCAACAAGCATAAACACTAAATTTATATATTATATATATATATATATAAAGAGAGAGAGAGACAATTGAATTAAAAAATTTTCCGAACCAGGAAGACTTCATCTCCAACCGCGTATCTCCCAGCATTGTCTTTCAGCAGTGCTTCAAGTGCTGGAAAACACGAAAATAACAAACATATAAACCGAATTGACAACTCACATAGCTACAACTTTCATAAATGGTGTAAGTTGACGCAAAAAACTAAAACTAAAACTAAAACTAAACCTGATATTTTACGACTTAACTTGAAATTACACTAACTAACATTCAATCCCCAAATCCAATATTTTTGCTTTGTTGGCACATGAAACCAACCTGCGAAGCCTTTTCCGAGATGATGTTTAATCCACAAAACTTCCTCTTCTTGCCCAAAGTTTTGATGATGTACTCCTGTAAGTGTAAAAGCAGTAACAGGGCTTTTTGACTGGACAATATTATGAAAACCTGGACTTATTTTGACAAACCAAGTGATAATTAAAAGCAGTAATGAATCCAGTTACCGTTATTGCTATATTCTGAAGAGGCTGTATGTTCGAAGCAACAATGTTTGCAATCTGCACAAAGACAAGATTAGTTGAATTTGATATCTACCTACAAGCCTACCCCAGTAGAATATGCAAAGAAGGGAACGAAGTGTCAAAAGAAACAAATTTAATATGAACCATCAAATACTAAATAGGTTATCACCATTTTATGACTTCAAAGGGAAAGGAGCCTCTTCATTATGTTCTTTTAGACATCCAAGAAAGAACTACTTTGTCACCAGTGAGCAATCGAGATGCATGTATGCAGCAATTGCAGTGGTTTATTGATCTCAATAAAGTCAACCCGACAACTTTAAGTTTTTTCTTTTAAAATGTGTTTTCATTTTCAAGGGAAAACTTAATTCGACCCTTGGAGTCAAATCTTACTCTTACCTTCCAGCAAGCAGTGTTTTTCTCCGGTAAGCTTGATAAAAAATATAAACAAAAGGAGGGATAAAGCAAACCATATTACTTTTTAAGCGATTTCATTTAATGCGTTTATCATAGTTGTTTAATATGTTAGTGCATCACCCGCAAAATGCTCGGAATGAAGAGAAATATACAAGGCAATAAGCAAGAAGAGTTTGACTGTACAGTAAAAATGCAGTGAGGATAATATGCTAAAAGAGAAAATATAAAGGATAATATACCTGCAAATTAAGGGCTTTTTTTCTCAGATCACTTGGCAACAGAGGATGCTGAGGGTACTTCTCATCCAAGTACTGAACAATTTCAATTAAAAGGATTTAAAATCAGCATCTAAATTATAGCTACTAATCGTATCAAGAAACTAGTTTTGTTCACTTTACTTCACGTGAAAAAAAAAAAAAAAAAAAAAAAAAAAAAAACCCACAAACCAATAAAATGGCAAAAGAGTCGGCCAGCACGACGTCCCCATCGACTAGTACCGGCACGTAGCCAAGTGGATTCAGCTTCAGAAACTCTGCTCAGAACCAACCAAATCCCAAAAAATAACTTCATTTTTCATGAACAGGGTAAAAATAAAAATAAAAAAAAGGGCATTGAAAAGGAAATTGGGTCATTCTAGAATTCAGAAATTTCTATGGTAGGATATTAAAAAGCCACTACTCGTTGCATAATTGTTTGTAATAATTCTCTTAATCCGATATAAGTTTGATGTGATCAGACGGTTTAAAATTCTCGAAAAATTGATCGAAAGATCAAGAAACTAACGGAATACCTGAACTACGTTGCTCTCCCTTGAGAAGGTTCACAGGTACATACTCGTAGTTTAACCCTACAGTTTCAAACCACTTTTCACATTTCGTTCTTCCAAATTTCAAATGACAACAAATATTTAAAACATATATATTTTTAAAAAATTAAATAACAACTACAAAAAAGTGATGCTAATATGAGTACCTTTCAAATTGAGGGCGATTCTGACACGGACAGCGCAAGAACTCCACCAATATGAATAAAGCTTCAGATTGGCCTAAGTAAAACAAAAACAAAAACAAAAAAAGGGGGCAAAAGTTTATCGATTTCTCGTCAATGGAAGAATTGGTGTAAACAATGGGTTTTTAAGTTGCGAACACTTGCCATAACGCAGCAGAAACAGAAACCGGGAGAACGCAGAAATTGGTCAAATCGTTCGTCGCCGCTTAACCCTCTCAGCTCTTCCTTTATAATTAATCCTTTGCTCTGTTTTTTTCCTTTTATTTTTGCGGGGTTCAATTTGATCGGCCCTTTGGAGAAGAATTTTCTAAAATGACTATACAAACCACAAATTAGGAGGATGACTTTTCTATTTCTTTTTTTTTTTTTTTAATTCAAAAAAATACTGACTGTGTAATTTAAATCCAAAACTCCCACCAAAGCTAACGATTCTTCTTCAAAGAGGAGTGTTTCTTCAAAAACCAAACCCTCTTCGTAAAAGACCCTCCTCCGAGCTTCCTCGTTCCCTCCTCCCAAAATCCTCAAATTGGCCGCCTCCACCTCCGCCGCCGCCGCCACCCCAAACGACGCCGTTGAAAATCCGGAGGCTGACAAGCTGATCTCTAATCTGGCGGAGGCAGACTGCACTCTCGTCAACCCCTCCGACCTGCCCTGTGTCCCGTCCGACCACCACAAGCTCTACCGCCACCTCCACCATGCCTTCTCCTTTAATGAAAACGCCCCTACTTTGTGATGCTCTAGAATTTCATAAGCTTGATTCATGAATTATTATTATGGATTTTTTTCATTAATATACTTATAATGAATTATTTTAATAAATATTAATTTCAAGATCATAAATGACTGTATATGTATCATCGTTGTGATAATTCGATAATATAACAACGTCGAGTTTCTCTATTTAAATAAGAAATTTTAAATACATAAAAGATGAGTTGAACGATATATAAATTTATACGAAAAATTTATTATGCCATATTAGGGGATAACGATAATTTTTTAGGCAGAACCTCGATTTTTATTAGTATGCCAATTTAATGATCTTAGCATTTATTTTGATAATACCAATAGTTAAGTTTTGTGACTGTGATTGGAAATTAATGTGTCACATAGATAGAAGATGAATGATTAGTACTTACTCATAGGAAATCCAAAGGTAGAAAATTGATCAAGAATTGTGCTTAAATTTGAAATCAATGGTGTAGATTTAATGTTAAAGAATCCTAGGCAAATCAATGACCAAACTTTGGATGATAGGTGACCAATGAGAACTTAGGGTAAGGATTGGTGTGATGGAAGATCCAATTGATGAAAATAAAGATAATAACTTGGGATCAATGGTGGAAATTGAAAGAAAGAAAAACAAAATAAAATTGAGAATGCCAAATAGGGAATTCGGTTTTTGAAGTCACAAAGCAAAGGGAAATGTGAACAAATGAGAAAAGAAGAAAGTTGTGCATGCATACAATCACATGTAAGAGATGATATGGTTTATTTTGGTAAGTTGACCCAAGGAAGAGACAAGTGAAAGTGACATCTTGTCTCCACCTTGTTGAACCAAATCTTTACCCCAAAAACCCTCCTTGAAGTGGCGGCAATGAAGGAGGATATCAACTAAAAATTTTCAATTTTAACCCTCAAAAGACAGTTCCGCTTAAGGTAAAAGTTGGTTAAAAATAAGCCCATAACACTTCATTTTTGCTCTTACACAAGTTAAGCTCAAAAACCCTAACTCTCTAGCAACCACCAAGCTCAAAACAAAAAGAAGAACCACCAACACTATTCTCCATCTCCAACACCCCTCAAGCACCCTCCTCCCCCATTATCAAGCTCTAAGCAACCCCATTACCGAGTTCGAAGAAGTGTGAAATGGAATTAGAGGACGTTTTACTAGAGGTAACCTAGTGGTATTCTTTGTGTTTAGTCATTTTTGGAGAACTAAAGCATAATGTTTAATTATGATCTTAATGTTAGACTTCTTTTTATCTAGGAAAAAGTTTTGAGAAGAACTTTGGAGATCAGAGTTTTTAAAGGATCCACTGAGCATTTCGGTAAGATCTAAGAACTTTATTAGAGTTTGTGGTTGCTGTGGTGATATAGCATGTATTGAAAACTTTGGTATGAAAAATAAAACTAGATGTAAAGATTCTATAGAGGATAAACTTCATTTTAGGCTTTGGAATCACTTGATTTGCTTTTATATGTCCAAAGTTATGTGCATTTGAAGTTGTGATACAAAACTAGGGAGAAAATGGATATCTGGAGTACAGACCAGCCACGAGTTTATTGTACTCCAAACCCTTTAGACTCAAAATTTTGGATTATAAGTTAGAAAACTAAAAACTATATTCTTTAAGCTTTCTAATAAGGTATCATATGCCTTGAACGGATATATGTGTAATTTTTGGTGAATTTTACAAGTTTAGACTACGAATCGAAAATCCTTGCTGGAACCCTGTACTAGCCACGGGTTTTGTAGATTTTGAGTTAGTAAACCATAACTTTTTATAAAACTGTTTTTATCATACAAAATAGAAGCTTTCCCATGACATATCTTTTGTCTTATTTGGACTTGTAAATAAACTGTTATGATTTTTCTAATATTACCCATGAATCTATACTTATGGTATAAACGTGGGGCTAACAGTGACAAAACCTAAGTTTACGGTGTGAAATGCTGAAGTACTAAAGGAAATAACTTTACCACTGTAAAGTAGACATCTTAAACTTCAAAATAAGATATCATGCATTTAAAACGGATATGTATATAAATTTTAATAAATCCCTTAAGATTGTATTGTAATCTGGTAATCCGAGATTTTACCATAAGACACTTAGGAAAACGTCCACATTAATATTTGAAATGCTTGAAATCTTAGAAAAAAAAATTATAAAGACAGAAACTAGATGTTTCAAGCTTTCCAACAAGTCATCAAGTGTTCAAAACGGAATTATACTCAAATCTAAAAAAATCTTACAAGTTAAAATCCTACACCGATAAAACGATTAAACATTAAAATGTGACATAAGGGTAAGTCATAACATATGAATATATCTAGTTGTGAAATGAGTTGATATTAAGTGTATGATCAAATAATGTGAAAAACCCTAATTTCATAAAATTAAATCACAAGTTTTGATGGGTTAAGATAAAGTATAATAGAGGGTTATTGGACATATACCAAGAGATTACTTTGGCTCAACTAAATGAACATAACTAAGGAGATTGGACTGGCCCAATAATAAAAGAGAGGTATACCCTGAGGTGACTTCTTGTCACCTTAATTGATTAATTAATTAATTAATTAATTAATACATAACCAAATATGATTAATAAAGTAATTAATTAATTAATTAATTATAAAAGTTAGTGGATGATAATCAAGATTATTATGTTAAATAGCTACATAATTATAATACATGATTACTTAGATATTAATTAATCATTAATCATTGATATAATCATCAAAATAATTAGGGATGACTAACTAGAAATTAATCAAACATTAATTATTATGTTAATCAAATTATTATATGAGAAATAATATTTAAGTAACATAATTAAATTATTAACAAGATAATTTTTAATAAGTCAATTAAAATTATATAATTTAATTATAATTACTCAATTACTTAAAGTAATTATTAATTATTACTTAATTAATTAGTTAATCAATTAATTAATCAATTGATTAATTAATTAATTAATCAAAATAATTAATTAATTAATTAAATTAGTTAAATAATAATTAGTAGAAATTTATTTTAACACTTAATAATTAAAAAGAATTAATTGTTAAGGTTAATTATGATATAAGTAAATTAAGTTCACTATAGTTCATAAAATAAATGAATAAAGTAATATAACTATGATTATATCTAATAATGAGATATTGTTAAATCAGGACAATTTCTCAAATTTGCATAGTAGAAGATATAATTCCGGAAATTTAAGTACATAAGACAAGTAAGTACAAATCTCACCTACAGCATGGAACAAAATGTTTTTCTTTGTTGATGCTCTACGTTTGCTATGACTTGACTTGATGATGTAATGAGTATATGAATTATACGTATTGCTTTGATTAAGTATTTGATGTGTATAATTTCTCTTGCATTGACATGATCGGCATGCCTCACAGATAATTATGCCATAATAATAGAGGTATAGTGACATGTAAATCTACACATTGTCAGAATTAATGAGAATAAGGCAAATTAAAGATAGGATTAAGTGTCGTACCAATCTTCAATTAGTGAGAAGATATGATAAGAACGAAAGTTTTAAGATATGACTTTGGAGGCTGTTAAAGGGTTGATCCCCTAATTCCCCATTGGTTGCGCGCATACGGGTACGACATAGGTGCCTTTAATTAGACAAGACATATATATAATAAAATATAAATGAACATATATGATCACATGCACTTTCGAACATTTTTGATGCTACGTGTGATGATATGACTTTGTAAAATGTTTTGTGAGATATTTTTGTATTTGCTGAGCGAAAGCTCATACGTATGTGTGTTCGTGCTATAGGTAACATGGATAGGCAGCCCATTATTTAGATGTTCTTATAGACAGACGAAACTGTGCGGAGGCGGTGAAGGAAGGGAGTGGGATACCACCATGAATTTAATTTCCGCATTTGGACTTTCTAAATGATTTTGTATCGACTATATTTATAACTATGTTATAATGTTTTGGTACTACTAAACTAATATGAGCACTTTACGGGAAAAAGACTTTAGATTCTTTTCTTTTAATTTACATGAAATTATAACTTTTAAAATATTATTTAAATACAAATTTAAATAGGATATTCATCATCTATAAGTATTAAATTCCTTCAGTTAAACATTTTAATAAATTTAATTTTTATGGTATGAACATAGTTTATGTAAAAAAAAAAAAAATCCGTATTTTTGGAACCAAACATAAATAAGTATTAAGACTAAATTAAATGAGAATAAGTAAGCTAGTTAACAGTCCGAAAAGTCGGGTTGTTACATGTTCTTCGCACTGATTTTCTTGCCGACCTCTCCTCCTACATCGAGTCCCCCAAAAATCTCTGCAGGTCAGTCAGGTCCCTCGTTTGGTTCCTAAGAAAATTGAACTACATACGAGAAAAATAATTCCGAGTTTGTGGGGTTTTTTTTTTCTCAGGATTATTGCTCCTTCGAAGAGCCACAACGAGACTTCTGAACACCAACCTCCCACCGTTCTCCCCCATTTCCAACTTTCCAAGCCCCAAAAACCCCACTGCTTTCCTTGCTGCTATTCTTGCTTCGCCGCACTGCTGCTGGCCTTTGAGTACGATTTTTCTTATCCTTTTTCAAACTCTTCATATTTCCATCAAAAAAAATTTTAAATTATCATCAAAAAATGGCATATGATAATTCTACTAGAACTAGGACTTTGACTATGCATATTGCCTGTTTATCCTGTTTGGAATGTATGGCTAGTTGTTATGGTTGGTTTGTTCATAAGAAAAGGACGTACTCCGTAAGATGATAAGTCTAAATGTACCATTTCCTTAATCTCAGAGTCCTTATACTCCCTCCAACCAACTCATGAAGGTTTGAACGGCTTAAAGTTGGGATTTGTGCTTCAATGTGGCTTTGTGCAACAAGGGGAGTTTTTACTATTTACTTGGTGTTTGAATCATGAGACCACCTTTTATGCACACAAGGTGTTTGTGAAAAGTTTTGAGAGAGCATTCTTTGCGTGATCTGAGATTTTGGTTGTTGTTGGGTGTTGATTTTTGAGGGGTAGTGTTATTGGGGAGGTTTGGTGGTACTAGGAACATTACTTAAGCGTGCTCCTCCTCTCCTGCTCAAACCAAAAACCCTATTTCCCTATTTTCACTCAACTCCAAAACGGTTTCCCCCCTTTCCCTGCCCTGCCTTTCCAGAGAGTTGAGTTCCCTGCCCTGCTCGGGATGTCGGAGTCGTGCCTTCCATCATCGCCACCTTTGATGCTACGCCGGCTTCGTCGTCGCAGCCAACCACGTCATCACTATCATCCTCATCTCTGAGGTTCGGTAAAAGTATTAGACAGGTAATATATTTATCAAATTTTCAATTCTTGATTTCCTTTAATATTTGTTTGATTAGTGAAATTAATTCAATATTTAGATAAATGATTGTGATTTATTATTAGGAATTTGTTATTGTGGAGAATTTGATTGTGCAACATTACTTTTATTGTCTTTTGATATTCAGAACAACCACTAGAAAAAGGAACAACCATAAAAAAGTTCGATGGTCGTTCCGTTGAAATAATGAATTTGTTAGTTAGCTTGTTTTTGTTTATTTGTTTTTTGCCTTTAGAGTTGACTTTGTATACCTGATTCTGGATAAATATCATCTCTGGCCATTTGGATTTGGTTATTGTTGCTGAATATCTCTAAGGTATTTTGGAATGAAAAATAAGAACCTAATTTGGATAACTACTCTATCTATTATAATATGGTATTGATATTTATCAAAAATATGGTACCGGTAAGCCTAATTTTGTGTTAGATTCAGGGGGAGGAGGGTTGTAAAATATATACAAATAAAGAAGCAAATAATTTTTCATTATAGTTTTGAATGTTTAATTTTTCCCAGCTAAGAAAAAGAAGTAGGCAATTATGAAAGTGATAAAAGAAAAAAAAATGCCAATGGTATTATCTGGGGCATTGTAATTGTATGTAAATTTTTAATAGTTACTCTTTCTTTTAATCTTTCTGTTATTCTAAAAATTATGATGATATTCCTATGTTATACGTTATGATTTTTTGCCATGATTTTGAACATTGTAGTGAGTTTTGTATTTGTAATTAATGTGAAATATTTCGATAGTTGGTTTTTGTCCCTTCAAGGAATGGTTTTAGATTTTCTTTATTACTTGGGGAATGGTTTTAAGTGGAAAAACATTTTGAATGATATATGAATGCATGTATTTCTTTTAGTTAAATGACTGTTAATGTATTCCATATGACTTTTTTTTTTATTCAAGAAAAAAGAAAAGGAAAAAGAAATTCTTTGACACTTCATTAATTCAATACTAAATGTGAGATTTCGTTGCTTTATCAGAAGAATGATAGTTATATTGATTCGGCTCGGTGAGTTTCTATTTACTGAATTCATCTTTTACAAAGTCGACCCCCACAAGAAGAAGTCTCAAGGGGGAAGTGGGTTGGATGGCAAGCTCCCCTCTCTTTAGAGCTTTCGGCTACCTTATTGCAAGGGTTTTGACCTAAAAAAAAAAATCCTCACTAAATCAAGAGTTTAGATGCCCCCAATTGAAGGATCTAAATAACACCACACCCCCACCAAAACAAAAAAGAAAAGAGAGAGAGAGAGAGAGAGAGTTTATGAATAATCGATTAGTTATTCCCATATATAATGATTTTGATTGGGTTATGTTCTTTTTTTTTTATTTTTTGTTTTCTTTTTGTATTCTTTATATTTACATTCAAACACACCAATTATTGTAAAATTTAAGAAAAAATATAAAGATTATGATCATGATATTACAATACTATTGATTACATCAATTACTATATGTTTCAGGAAAGCACTGAGAATATAGAAGATTCAAGAGAGGATGAAGATGATGAGGTAGATGTCGAGGTGATGAAATAATAAGCAACTTGTTTTATTTACAAGTATTATGCAATGGTTCCTCTTTTTTTTTTTTTTTTTTAATATTTCTAAACGACATATATTTGTATGATTTAGGAAACAAATGAGATTACAGAAAATTTGAGTGATGATGAAAAGGTTGATAAAGAAGATCATGACATATCTAGGATGGTCTCACATCAAAGTTCCAAGAATTGCCTCTATTTATCCTCTCAGAATACTT
This sequence comes from Ficus microcarpa, assembly GCA_025413485.1. Taxonomy (NCBI): domain Eukaryota; kingdom Viridiplantae; phylum Streptophyta; class Magnoliopsida; order Rosales; family Moraceae; genus Ficus; species Ficus microcarpa. The sequence continues at coordinate 11,851,218 of CM046387.1, forward strand.
TAGTGTCAAAGTTAAAGTCTGATAAAAAATGACAATCCTTGAAGATATTCAGATATAGCTAACTAAGGAAGATAAGACCGTTTTTCGAAATTACCCTCAACTAGGTCCTTTCATAGACTTGCCCATAGGAGGGGAATTTTCCGGTGTGTTGGCTCATAATTTGCTGTTAAGAAAGACAGTATATTAGAAGGACCATGAAGTGTGGTTCTTAATTGGGGGAAAACTATTAAGGTTTTCTCTCAATGAGTTCGTCTTGATTTTAGGTTTATACACCGGTGGTAGATCTTCTGAGAATTAAATCAAAGCTCAAAAAAATAAAACCGAGTTGAAAAACAAATATTGGCCAACAATGAAAAATGATTTATTAGTGGATATTGCCAAAAAAACTAAAAGAGTTGAGCGTTATAAAGGTTAGGACCAAATATAGGGTAAAGTTAGCATTTCTGTACATGGTAGCAGGGTTTTTGACGTCTTCTAACTGCAAAAAGGTGGTTAATCTTTCTTGGCTCCAATATGCCAACGATTTAAAATTATTCACTCAATATCATTGGGGGAATGTTTGTTACAATCAGACATTGAAGTACATAAAAATTGATTTGGTGGCAAAGTTTAACAAATCTTCATCATCCTACAACTTCTATGGTTGCCCATGGATATTTCAAGTAAGCTTTTCTTTAATACTTTTCTTAGTTAAATATATTTTATAAATTGAGTTGCATTATAACCATAATTTAATTTGTAATATAGATATGGGCTTTTGAGATTATGCCGAAGTTAGGTGAGATGATGGCTAAGAAATTAGCTTTGAATGAGAAGAACAAAAATGGGCCACGATGGCTTCGTTGGCAAAATGAAAAAAAATGGGCCACGGTGATTTCGTTGGCAGAATGTTTCCTATTGACACCTCATTTGATCCTTACTTGTAGGCCATGAGATCTGCTCAGGTATTAACCAACTCGTTACAGGTTAACTTTTATGATTTTTGTTTAGATCTATTAGTCTAGTTAATCATTATTTTTCCATTGTGTTTATTCAGTTTATAGTCTGTCTTACTTTGAATCCTTTATCCAAGGAGAGGCAACGAGAATATTATTTGCGAATGGAAAGGCGTGAGGACTGCAGTGATGATGTCATTGATGGCCTGACAAAGTTATTAGAGGGAGACGTCTTCCTGTGTAGTGCTGCCGATTCCGATGAGATAAATGATGAACTTAGATCAAGTCACATCTCTCGTGATTGTGCTACAATCTCAAGGTTTTTCCCCGCCAGTTCGGCTCATGAGCAGATGATTAGATTCTCTACCCCCGTGGTCTGCCAAAGATAACACCCGATGCCTACAAGTCCCACCTCTCTTGATCCTGCTACAGCCTTGAAGTCTTTCCCAGCCATACCGACTCATGAGCAGATTCGAGCCTCTACCCCCAAGTACGGGCAAATGCATGGCCCCGACGCCTACATTCTCGACCCTTGTTGGCCCCCAGACGTAAAGCGCGATACCCAAAGCCTCAACTCCCAATTTAGAGTCATTGATGCATTATATTAACCATCGTATAGGTGAGCACGAAACCTATATGAAATCAATGTTGGCCAATCATGAGGCTGGAATTGTGCAGAAGATGGAGGAAAATAATAAGGCAACTATGAAAAAAATAGAGTCTGCTATGGCCATAAATAAGGAGGCATGTAGTGATAGGGTGAATGTTGAGTTTGAGTGGGAGTTATCACTAGGTGTAGAAACCAGATACAGTAGGGGTAATAATTTCAAATGCCAACAACATCTCTCGCAAGGTGAACGAATAAGAGATGGTGGCGAATATGGATAGGACGGGGTAGTTGGTATGCAAGCCGGTACCAATATTGAAAATGTGAAAAACCACGAGGGCTAGTCGGAGAGGCAGAGGAAAAGAGCGCCAGTCTTATTATCACCTTATGTGGTACAGCGGCCAAAAAAGATTCAGCACTCGAGGTCTGATGCTCAAAAAAAGTTACAAGATGCTTCTAAGCCCACAAAAACACTTTAAGTGATCAAGAAATCTAGTATTATCAGTACTTTGAGTTACAATATGGTTATATATGCAAATGTAAAAACAATATTGGATTCCTATTTTGGTTTTTAACACTTTAATGTTAACTGTGGTTATTTTGTTTATGAAAATCACATGTATATAATCAGGAACTATCACAAATATAACAGAAATGACTGAAGAAAAGTTAACGAACGACAGTTTGGTCGTTCCTTCTAGATTAGTTTTTTTTCTTTAAACAACAAAATAACATGAACAACCACTGAAATTATTGAAACAACCATCTGGTTGTTCCTTTTAAATCTTGAATTTAGCTTTATTTATTTATTTATTTATTTTTGTAAATAGAAAGTACAAATTACTATATCAAAGTCTATCTTCATGTATAATTTGCCTAAAAACCCCCGAAATGAACACAAAAGAGAAAGAACAACCACTAAAATTTCAATAACAACTATTTGCTCGTTCCTACAAAAATCTTGACGTTAACGCTTTTTTCCTTAAAAGATAAACATAAATTTGGATATGAGAGTCTTTCTCCACGTATGATTTGTGTGAAAAATCTTGGAACGAGCAAAAATAAAATGGAACGACCACTAAAATTTCAAGACCAACTATTCGGTCATTCCTTGTAAACATTAACTTTTTTTATTTTTTTTTCTCTTAAACGAAAAGTAAAAATAACCATGGTCAGTGGCTTTTGTCATGTATGATTTGTCTCAAAACACACGAAACGACCACAAAAGAGAACGAACAACCACAAAAATTTCAGGAATAATCATACGGTCATTCCTTCTAAATATTGACTTTTTTTTTTCTTTTAACGAAAAGCGAAAATAACCATATGCGATATTTGTTCATATATGATTTGCCTCAAAAACGTTAGACGACCCACAAAAAAGAATGGAACGACCACAAAATATTCAAGAACAACCACTTGTTCTTTGCTTTTAAAAAGTCCCCTTTTTTTGCTTATTAAAAAAACTAATAAATGAAATATCAAATATCTAACATTCATAAAATAAAAAAAAATTCAAAAAAACAACAAAAAACAATATTAAAAAAAACCAAATTAATGACTTTCTCAAACAGACTTAAAAACTTTCACAAACGACTAGCATTCATAGAACGAAATCACCAGGGTCACTCACTTATCAAATCATTTTTTTTTCCCTCAAACGAAAAGCAAAAGCACAAAGTTCAGTGACCATTGTCACGTATGATTTGCTTCAAAACACACGGAATGACCACAAAATAGAAGGAACAACCACTAAAATTTCAAGAACAACCATACAATCGTTCCTTGTAAATATTGACTTCATTTTTTGCCCTTAAACAAAAAACAAAAAGTACCATGTCAGTGACTTTTGTCATGTATGATTTGCCTCAAAACACATGGAACAACCACGAAAGAGAAGGAACAACCACTAAAATTTCAAGAACATGTTGGAAAAATCGGATCCGGTATTGGAGTTACGGCGCAGCGGAAGTTTTAAAAATTTTATGCCGTTTTCGGAATAGAAGCTCATGATGCATATAACAATAAATTAATTCAAGATCAAGCGTACCTTATTTCTTGGATTCCGAAATTGCTAGAGCGTTTGACCAACGTGTCATCTCTACTATTCTCGAGTTCCACGTCTCAAAGTGTGTATGGGCACACGTTCTATGAATCCAAGCGATCGGTAATACATTCCGAAGTCTAGATCCCTCCTTCTCAATTCCGATGATCCTCGTTGAGAATTTGATCCAACTTCTTTCTTCAAAACTACAAAACAAGAACCGGTTAACCTCCTATGAAAAATTATCACTCGGTTTAACCTTCCTCGCAGTTTTGATTCAATGGAATTTTCTTTCCTTTTTCTATCTCACAAGAAAGCCGAATTTTTGATGTGGAAGAAAAACAAAATTTTTTTATTATTAAAAAACGTTTTTCCCCTTTAAGAAAATCAAAAATTGGTTTTTCAAGAACTCCTAGCCTTTATATAGTATTCCAATCCTTTTCAAAATTTATCTCCTTCTTGAAAAATAATTAATAATTATTTTTCCAGATAAATCTTGAACCAAAAGATCATACAACTTTAGGATTAGATTCATTGAACATAAAAACAATTTTCAAGAGGAAATCCCCTTTAAAAATTCAGCCACAAAGTGAGAGAAATCTTGATTGGTGGTTTAAATTTTAAATCAAGAATCTAGACTAGTCAAAAGATCCTAGTCCTATCTAGATTCAAACTTCTTTTAAACCTTTTCGAATTTAAATAGGATTCACATATTTGAATAAATATTTTCCATAAACATTATCCATATTAATTAATTTAAATTAATGAAATATTTCAAATTTTCTTTCCTCACAAAAACCATGCACCTCTTTAATTAGGAAAGAAAAATTCATGAAATAATCTCAATTATTTAAACCAATTAATAATTAAATGTTAGGAATATATTTAAATAATTTTGAAACAAAATTTTCTTCCCTCCATACAATTAAAAAACGTGCACCACTTTTAATTAGGAGAGAAAAATTTTGTTTTCCAAAATTCAAACACAATCTTATTTTCAAAATTCAAATTAACCAATCACATGTTGACAAATCATTTGTCTACAAATTTCACATGTCCAATCCTTTCTGGATTGCATGTTAGAGAGTACCATGTCTTAATAGACATTACAAAATTCCATTTACAATTTACCGATCTCATTAGGAACAAATCCCGAGACGCTTCGATGGAAATATGTAAAGAGGCTCCTATAATTGTGAAAAATTAATCCCAGATTAATTATCCATCAATTATCAACTTCAAAACTATTCCACTAAAATTTTGAAGCTGAACTCCTGTTTACATACCGTATTACGAAAGCTCTCTCACATAGTGCTTCTTCCATGATTTATTCATCGCTTGCTTAATTCCTATATGTTATCCATGATTGAATTAAGGACTTTTTCTGTTTTACCTTTTCAATCATTTTAACTTAAAGTTCAATTATTCTCCATTGAAAGAACCACCAATTGTAAAACGATACAATTGGTAAACCATCAGAGAACACAAAGTAAACCGATGGTCAAGATCTTGTTATACTATCTTTCAATCCCCGAATAATGCCTTTAAGTAGATAACATTTACTATCGTTTAGATAGCTATGGATTCCGTATCTATGAATCTTGATTTCTCCATCCATAAGTCATGCACCTAAAACACAAGTATGTTGACCATGAATTAACAATGTCTCACCTTTAGTGCATCAAAGTACATAAGTCATTGATGCGAACTCAAGTAATCATTTCAGGATTAAGATTAATGCAGGATGATAATCAAAACATCACTGATTCTTATAAACGGAATTATTAAACCGAATCAAATGACACTTTAGGTCCAATCCAATGTCATACCTCAATACTGGTACACATTAAAGTTTCTACTCAGAACCTATCCGATGGTCAAGACAAACCATCCCTCCAAGGAAGTAGACAACTTTTACAATCTTATCATGAATAAGATCCCCAAATCTTATTCCGTTGATTGCGGACTATTTATTTAGACTGTTATCAAATTACCACGTCTTCTATGCATACGCCGTATACATATGATAATTCGATATATATTACCAACAGCCTAGGAGTATTTTATGTTTGCTCAAAATAATCATACAATCAACAAATGAAAGTAAATAGGACACAACTTATTAAACATGAATAATTTCCTCTTATTAATATCAAAATGTCATATTTACAGAAAATCCCTAATATTGATTTTCTATCCTTATGGCACATATAGATCCCAACAATCTTCCACTTGCCCTAAGCGAGTAAATGTGACATATTACGCATCCCCATGCCTTCGACGTGTTCTTCGAATCTTCTGGCCACCAAAGTCTTCTGAACGGGGTCAGCAAGATTGTCCTCCGATACGATTTTGCAAACTGTCACATTTCCACTCTCAACAAAGCCTCTGATAATGTGATATTTTCTATCAATATGCTTACTCCTCTTATGATGCCTAGGATCCTTGGTATTAGCTACTGCTGCACTGTTGTCACAGTAGAGCACCATAGCTTTATCCATACCAGGAACGACCTCAAGGTCACTAAGGAACCTGCGGAGCCAAACCGCTTCCTTTGATGCCTCACTGGCTGCCACATACTCGGCTTCCATGGTTGAGTCAGCAATACAAGATTACTTAACACTCATCCACACAACGGCACCACCTCAAAGGGTGAAGACAAATCCTGAAGTCGATTTCCTTGAATCCTGATCTAATTGAAAATCAGAATCTATATATCCTATAAGAACAAGGTCCTGACTAGAATACACTAGCATATAATCCCTCGTTCTCCGTAGATACTTGAGTATATGCTTGACCGCAGCCCAATGGTTCGGTCCCGGATTCGACTGATATCGACTTACCATTCCAACCGCAAAACAAATGTCAGGCTTAGTGCATAACATAGCGTACATAAGACTACCTACCGCTGATGCATAAGGTACATTTTTCATACGCTCCCTTTCTTCCGATGTCTTGGAACAGTCATCTTTAGAAAGTTTGATTCCAATCCTGAAAGGTTGAGCACCTTTCTTGGAATCTTTCATAGAAAACCTCTCAAGTACTTTATCAATGTATAAAGCTTGGGAGAGTGCTATCGTTTTGTTCTTTCTATCTCTAAAGAGTTGAATACCAAGAACATAACTAGCTTTTCCTAAGTCCTTCATGTCAAACTGTTTGGCTAACCAAACTTTAACAGATGATAGTATTGCCACATCGTTTCCAATAAGCAATATATCATCCACATAAAGTACAAGGAACACCACTTTCTCGTTCTTGATACATTTATAAACACATGGTTCATCAATGTTTTGTTCGAATCCATAAGTTTTGATCGCTTGATCAAACCTAATATTCCAAGAACGAGATGCTTGCTTTAATCCATAAATGGATTTAAGCAACTTGCATACTTTGTCTTCTTGGCCTTTTGCCTTGAACCCGTCTGGTTGTATCATATAGATATCTTCCTCAAGAGAGCCATTCAAGAAAGCTGTCTTGACATCCATTTGCCAGATCTCATAATCAAGAGCAGCCGCAATGGATAAAAGAATGCAGATTGACTTAAGCATTGCTACAGGCGAGAAGGTTTCTTCATAGTCGATTCCTTCTTCTGCGTATAGCCCTTCGCTACAAGTCTTGCCTTGAAAGTTTCCACTTTCCCATCCACACCTCTCTTCCTCTTGTATAGCCATTAACACCCAATCGGTTTTATGCCTTGGGGTAAGTCTACAAGTTTCTAGACTCTGTTGGAATCCATAGATTCCATCTCGGCGTTCATAGCCTTTTGCCAAAGACTAGAATCAACATCCTCCATAGCTTCCCTGTATGTAGCCGAATCATCAATATGCTCTATGGATTCTGCTTCATAAACTTCACCACTGAACATGTACCTTTCAGGTTCCCTGATAATCCTCTCACTACGACGAAGCTCCTGTGGTTGTTGATTCTTTAGTGATTTTTCCGCAGGGTTTTCTATGACTTTAGGAACATCCAAACCCGAAGTCATCTCCTCAAGCACTACTTTGCTACGAGGTTTAAAGTCTTCCATGTAACTTTCCTCCAGGAATGTTGCATGTGTTGAAACAAAGACTTTATTTTGCTTTGGATTATAGAACAGACCACCTTTTGTCCCTTTTGGATAGTCAACAAACAAGCACACTTCTGATTGTGACTCCAATTTCTTCGCTTCCTTATCCAGGACGTATGCCGGACAACCCCAAATTCGAATATGATTCAAATTAGGTTTCCTACTCGTCCATAACTCATAAGGAGTTTTAGGAACCGATTTGGAGGGAACGTTATTCAGAAGATAGCATGCAGTATGTATGGCGTGCCCCCAAAATGATAAATGTAAAGTGGAATAACTCATCATAGATCGAACCATATCCAATAGGGTCCTATTCCTTCTCTCAGCTACACCATTCTGTTGAGGAGTACCAGGTGCAGTCAACTGGGATTGTATCCCATTCTCTATCAAATATCCTATGAACTCATCCGATACGTATTCCCCACCTCGATCCGATCGAAGTGTCTTAATAGACTTGTCTAATTGTTTCTCCGCTTCAGCCCGAAACTCTTTGAACTTGTCAAAGGCTTCGCTTTTGCGGGTCATCAAATAGACATATCCATACCTTGAGTAATCATCAATAAAAGTGATATAATACTCATACCCACCACGTGCTTCTATGTTCATGGGGCCACAAACATCTGTATGCACAAGTTCTAAAAGTTTCTCGACACGACCATCCTTGGCAGCAAAGTGCCCGTTTAGTCATTTTGCCCTCCAAACAAGATTCGCATTGTGGCCAAGGTTCAACCTCGTACAAGTCGAGGCATTCATCTTTTACCATCCTTTGAATTCTGTTAAGGCTTATGTGACCAAGTCGTAAATGCCAAAGATATGATTTGTTAGAGTGAGAAGACTTATGTCTTTTAGAGTTCTTTTCCAATTCTGTATTAAGCAGTGAGTGCATCTTAGGTTTGATAAAATAAAGATTTCCATGCATCCATCCATTACAGATAAGAGAATTGTTTTTCCTAATAACAACTTTATTATTAAAAGAAACTGAATAAGAATCTTTAATTAAACAAGCTACCGAAATTAGGTTCCTCTTAAAATTAGGAACATAAAAACAATGTCTCAAAGCAATAAACCTAAATTCATCAAAATAAAGATGTACTTCTCCCACTGCTTCAGCTCGCACCAACGTCCTATCGCCGGTTCTTAACGTAAAGTCCTCCTCATGCAGACTTCTCGTTACCTTGAACCCCTGTAGAGAAATACAAATATGGTTAGTAGCTCCAGAATCTATAACCCAATTGTCTTTAGATTCTTCCACCAAACAACCCTCAAAATACAGGACATTGAAATTACCTTTCTGCTTTTGCAAAGCCAGGAAATCTTGGCAATCCTTCTTGAAATGTCCTTTCTTCCCACAGTGAAAACACTTAACCTTTTTGGGGTCCACCTTTCGCTTCTTAGTCTTGGTAGACTTCTTAGAAGCAAGTGCATTCACCGCAGGCTTATTCCTCTTGTTCTTCCCTTTTTCCTTCTTCCTTTTGGGATTAGGAACAGACGAACTAGGTTCAGCCAAATTTGCCTCAGCCTTAGATCCAGAACCCTTAAAAATGTTCTCAAAGGCTTGCAACTCCTTCATCAATTCCGTTAAAGACATCTCCTTCCGGTTAAGGTTGTAGGATGCCTGAAACAAATCGAAATCCTTGGATAAGGTTTGAAAAACCATAACTAGTTGAGTTGCAGCATCGATCTCAGCCCCATTTGCCTAAGCTTCAGACAAATAAGCCATGACTGTCATCATGTGCTCCTTGATGGGAGTTTCAACCTTCTGCCTGCAGTTCATGAGACCTTTGATTGCATCGGTCTTAGCCTGGATAGTTTGTTCACCAAACATTTCCTCCAGGTGATCCATGATCTGCCTAGCAGTTTGATGTTTCTCATGCTGTTTCTGGAGCACGTTAGACATTCTCGCCCGAATATAGCACATGACACTAAGGTTGGAATTGTCCCAGTGCTCATGCGCTACAAAATCCCTATCAGGATCATCGATCGCAGGCGTAGGTGGTCGAGGTTGGGTTAGGACAAAACTGAGTTTCTCAAAGTTTAGGATGATTAGCAAGTTCCTTTTCCAGTCATTAAAATTCTCACCAGTTAATTTGTTTTGCGTAAGTATCACAGATAAAGGGCTTGACATTTTGATCTATAATAAGAAAACATGTAATAAGTATGAGCAAACATCCTATCAGTTTATAAAATATGATTTTGTAATGAAACAAAAAGATCTATATGCAATCTAAATGTTCATATGTAAAACCCTTAAAACACATACCTTACAACGACAATTCCTAGCTACCGCTTTCTAAGCTACCGAGGGGTAGTCATAGAATAACTAGCCAAGAACACGGATCTCTTCCGATTAATACATATTCGTCCATGGAGCAAACTCCATTAAATATATATTAACTATCGTTTATTTGGCCACTACTTTACATAACAGAGCCTCGAGGGAGGGTTAATAAATAAAGTAGTATGAGTGTGTAACTATCGTTTCCAATTTTGAATCCATATTTTACATCCACCACCGAGGGGTGATCTAAACATAAAATATGCCCAAAATTGTTATCCTTTCGGAAATCCAAATCAGTGTGCGCTCTAGGTAAGATACCTATCCGAAGGGAATTCCCTGATCGAAACCGAGTAGTAGGCACTACCATGCGTAACTATTGGACCAACGATGGAGGCCGTAGGTCTTAGTGTGTAAAACCTTCTCCCACTCAATCTTTTAAATTAGGGTTTTTGTTTTTCATGCATAAACAATATTTATTGAGTGGCACTACCTAGTCTATATGGCATGTTATCAATACATCATGAAATAGTATAACATATTCATCTAGCAAGTCATCATCTATGGTTTGCAAAATATGTAAATAGCCGTAGATCATGATTCCATCCCAGAGAAAAGAAAATTGCAAAATTTACAAAAATTAACCGAAACATTTATCGGCCTTCATTTGTAGATCCATGCATTGTATCCTTCTTCAATGTGTCTTCCTTCTCCAATTTCACATCTTTTTAAATTTAAAATTAAATTTAAATTTCAAAAAAGATTATATGTGATTTTTAATTTTAATCAAAATTACAAAATATCAATATTTAAATTAAAAATTCCGGTTTCTTAAATTTCAAAATTTAAAATTTGAAATTTGAAATTTCCAAATTTCAAATTTAAATTACAAAATTTTAAAATTCATAATAATATCCATTAAATTTAAATTTAAATTTTCAATTTTGATTTCCAAATTATCAAGATCACATATCGTTGGAAAATTAAATTTTCAAAATATTCTTGTGATTTTTTTTAATACAAAAAAACGTTTTTTAATTAAAAAAAATTCCAAAAATAAAAAAAATCACATTCTTTGAAAATTTCCATACCTTCGTTCATCTTCAATCTCCTTGAATCCATTGTAGCCCGAATTTTACAAAAAAATTCTTATGCTGTTTCCGGCTTACAAAAATTCTAGGAATTGAAAGAACGACCGAGCGGTGATAATAGACCGCATCTATTACACTTGAAAAACCTATATACAAATTCTAACCTCTATAGAATCATGACCGACAAAATTAAACAAGCATCATATATTATCAAAATAATATAAAGCATTCATTCATCCATACATCCATTCATAATATATTTAACATACTCAAAATAAAACCTAGAGTGCCAACTCTATAAAATATTTCATTAATGCATAGAGAGAAATTTATTTGATCAAATAATTTATATTATATGCATGATCATGAGTTGGCTCTGTTACCAATTGTTGGAAAAATCGGATCCGGTATTGGAGTTACGACGCAGCGGAAGTTTTAAAAATTTTATGCCGTTTCCGGAATAGAAGCTCATGATGCATATAACAATAAATTAATTCATGATCAAGCGTACCTTATTTCTTGGATTCCGGAATTGCTAGAGCGTTTGACCAATGTGTCTTCTCTACTATTCTCGAGTTCCACGTCTCAAAGTGTGTGTGGGCACATGTTCTATGAATCCAAGCGACCGGTAATACTTTCCGAAGTCTAGATCCCTCCTTCTCAATTCCGATGATCCTCGTTGAGAATTTGATCCAACTTCTTTCTTCAAAACTACAAAACAAGAACCGGTTAACCTCCTATGAAAAATTATCACTCGGTTTAACCTTTCTCGCAGTTTTGATTCAATGGAATTTTCTTTTCTTTTTCTCTCTCACAAGAAAGCCGAATTTTTGATGTGGAAGAAAAACAAATTTTTTTTATAATTAAAAAATGTTTTTCCCCTTTAAGAAAATCAAAAATTGGTTTTTCAAGAACTCCTAGCCTTTATATAGTATTCCAATCCTTTTCAAAATTTATCTCCTTCTTGAAAAATAATTAATAATTATTTTTCCAGATAAATCTTGAATCAAAAGATCATACAACTTTAGGGCTAGATTCATTGAACATAAAAACAATTTTCAAGAGGAAATCCCCTTTAAAAATTCGGCCACAAGGTGAGAGAAATCTTGATTGGTGGTTTAAATTTTAAATCAAGAATCTATACTAGTCAAAAGATCCTAGTCCTATCTAGATTCAAACTTCTTTTAAACCTTTTCGAATTTAAATAGGATTCACATATTTGAATAAATATTTTCCATAAACATTATCCATATTAATTAATTTAAATTAATGAAATATTTCAAATTTTCTTTCCTCACAAAAACCATGCACCTCTTTAATTAGGAAAGAAAAATTCATGAAATAATCTCAATTATTTAAACCAATTAATAATTAAATGTTAGGAATATATTTAAATAATTTTGAAACAAAATTTTCTTCTCTCCATACAATTAAAAAACGTGCACCACTTTTAATTAGGAGAGAAAAATTTTGTTTTCCAAAATTCAAACACAATCTTATTTTCAAAATTCAAATTAACCAATCACATGTTGACAAATCATTTGTCTACAAATTTCACATGTCCAATCCTTTCTGGATTGCATGTTAGAGAGTACCATGTCTTAATAGATATTACAAAATTCCATTTACAATTTACCGATCTCATTAGGAACAAATCCCGAGACGCTTCGTGGAACTATATGAGCTAATAGAGGGACCCGATGGAAATATGTAAAGAGGCTCCTATAATTGTGAAAAATTAATCCCAGATTAATTATCCATCAATTATCAACTTCAAAACTATTCCACTAAAATTTTGAAGCTAAGCTCCTGTTTACATACGTATTACGAAAGCTCTCTCACGAGTGCTTCTTGCATGATTTATTCATCGCTTGCTTAATCCCCATATGTTATCCATGATTGAATTAAGGACTTTTTCCGTTTTACCTTTTCAATCATTTTAACTTAAAGTTCAATTATTCTCCATTGAAAGAATCACCAATTGTAAAACGATACAATTGGTAAACCATCAGAGAACACAAAGTAAACCGATGGCCAAGATCTTGTTATACTATCTTTCAATCCCCGAATAATGCCTTTAAGTAGATAACATTTACTATCGTTTAGATAGCTATGGATTCCGTATCTATGAATCTTGATTTCTCCATCCATAAGTCATGCACCCAAAACACAAGTATGTTGATCATGAATTAACAGTGTCTCACCTTTAGTGCATCAAAGTACATAAGTCATGGATGCGAACTCAAGTAATCATTTCAGAATTAAGATTAATGTAGGATGATAATCAAAGCATCATTGATTCTTATAAACGGAATTATTAAACCGAATCAAATGACACTTTAGGTCCAATCCAATGTCATACCTCAATACTGGTACACATTAAAGTTTCTACTCGGAACCTATCCGATGGTTAAGACAAACCATCCCTCCAAGGAAGTAGACAACTTTTACAATCTTATCATGAATAAGATCCCCAAATCTTATTCCGTTGATTGCGGACTATTTATTTAGACTGTTATCAAATTACCACGTCTTTTATGCATACGCCGTATACGTATGATAATTCGATATATATTACCAACAGCCTAGGAGTATTTTATGTTTGCTCAAAATAATCATACAATCAACAAATGAAAGTAAATAGGACATAACTTATTAAACATGAATAATTTTCTCTTATTAATATCAAAATGTCATATTTACAGAAAATCCCTAATATTGATTTTCTATCCTTAGGGCACATATAGATCCCAACAAAACAACCATACAGTCGTTCCTTCTAAATATTGACTTATTATATTTTTTATTTTCCTTTAATGAACAGCAAAAATAACCATATGCGATCTTTATTCTTGTATGATTTGCCTAAAAATAAAATAAAAAATAAAATAAAATACTAAAAATCAAATTAATGACTTTCTCAAACATATTTAATGCATTTCACAAATAACTAAAATTCATAAAACGAAATCACCATGATCAGTGACTTATAAATTCATTTTTTACCCTTAAACGAAAAGCAAAAAGCACCATGGTCAGTGACTTTTGTCACGTATGATTTTCCTCAAAATTTACGGAACGACCACAAAAAAAAAAAAGGGAACAACCACTAAAATTTCAAGAACAACCATACAGTGGTTCTTTGTAAATATTGATTTCATTTTTTCCCCTTAAACGAAAAGCAAAAAACACCATGGTTAGTGACATATGTCATGTATGATTTGCCTCAAAACACACGGAACGATCATAAAAGAGAAAGAACAACAACTAAAATTTCAAAAACAACCATATAGTCATCCATTCAAAACATTGGCTTTTTTTATTTTTTTCCTTTAACAAAAAACAAAAATAACCATATGCTATTTTTGTTCTTATATGATTTGCCTAAAAAACAAAAAAAAAAAAACCAAAAAAAAAACCAAAAAAAACAAAAAACAAAAAACAAAATAAAAACAAAAACAAAAAACAAATTACCAAAAACCAAGTTAAAGACTTTCTCAAGCATACTTAATGACTTTCACAAATTACTACAATTTATAAAACGAAATCACCATTTTCAGTGACTTATGACTTCATTTTTTTCCTTAAACGAAAAGTAAAAAGCACCATGATCAGTGACATTTGTCCTGTATAATTTATCTCAAAACACACGGAATGACCATTAAAGAAAAGGAACAACCACTAAAATTTCAAAAATAACCATACGGTCGTCTATTCTAAAATTGACTTTTTAAATTTTTTTCCTTTAACAAAAAACAAAAAAACCCAGATCCTATTTTTGTTCTTATATGATTTACCTAAACAAAAAAAAAAAAAACAAAAACAAAAACAAAAACAAAACAAAAACAAAAACAAAAACCATAATACCAAAAACCAAATTAAAAACTTTTACAAACATACTTAATGACTTTCGCAAATAACTGCCATTCATAAAACGAAATCACCATTGTCAGTGACTTATGACTTCATTTTTTTTGCTTAAACAAAAAGGAAAGAGTACCATGGTCAGTGCCATTTGTCATGTATGATTTGCCTCACAATACACGGAACGATCATAAAAAAGAAGGAACAACCACTACAATTTCAAACACAACCATACGGTCATTCCTTGTAAATATTGACTTGATTATTTTACCTTAAACGAAAAGTAAAAAGCACCATGGTCAATTACTTTTGTCATGTATGATTTGCCTCAAAACACACGGAACTATCACAAAAGAAAAGGAACAACCATTAAAATTTCAAGGGAAACAATACGATCGTTTCTTGTAAATCTTGACTTCATTTTTTTTCCCTTGAACAAAAAGCAAAAAGCACCATTTAAAGTGACTTTTGTCATGTATGATTTGCCTTAAAGCACATGAAACGACCACAAAAGAAAAGGAATAAACACTAAAATTTCAAGACCAACCATACGGTGCTTCTTTGTAAATATTGACTTCATTTTTTTTTTCCTTAAACGAAAAGCAAAAAGCACCATGGTCAGCGACATTTGTTATGTATGATTTGCCTCAAAACACACAAAATGACCACAAAAGAGACGGAACAATCACTAAAATTTCAAAAACAACCATACAGTTGTCCGTTCAAAACGTTGACTTCTTTTTATTTTTTTTCCTTTAACGAAAAACAAAAACAACCATATGTTATTTTTGTTCTTATATGGTTTGCCTCAAAAAAAAAAAAAAAAAAAAACACAAAACAAAACAAAACAAAAACAAAAACAAAAGACAAAATACCAAAAACCAAATTAATGATTTCTCAAGTATACTTAATGACTTTCACAAATGACTACAGTTTATAAAATGAAATTACTATTGTCAGTGACTTATGACTTTATTCTTTTCCCTTAAATGGAAAGCAAAAAGCACTATGGTTGGTGACATTTGTCATGTATGATTTGCCTTAAAACACACGGAACAACCATAAAAGAGACATGACAACCACTAAAATTTTAAAAACAACCATACGGTCGTTTCTTGTAAATATTGACTTGATTTTTTCCCCTTAAACAAAAAACAAAAAGCACTCTGGTCAGTGACTTTTGTCATGTATAATTAGCCTCAAAACACACGGAACGACCACAAAAGAGAAGGAACAACCACTAAAATTTCAGGAACAGTCATACGGTCGTTCCTTCTAAACTTTGAATTTTTTTATTTTTTTTATCTTCCTTTAATGAATAGCAAAAATAACCATATACGATTTTTGTTTTTGTATGATTTGCTTTAAAAAAATATACAAACAAAAAATAAAATATCAAAAACCAAATTAATGACTTTCTCAAATATACTTAATGCGTTTCACAAATGACTAGAATTCATAAAATGAAATCACCATGGTCAGTGATTTATAAATTCATTTTTTACCCTTAGACAAAAAGCAAAAGGCACCATGGTCAATGACTTTTGTCATATATGATTTGTCTCAAAACGCACGGAACGACCACAAAAGAAAATGAACAATCACTAAAATTTCAAGATCAACCATACGGTGGTTCTTTGTAAATGTTGACTTAATTTTTTTTCCTTAAACAAAAAGCAAAAAGCACCATGGTCAGCGACATTTATCATGTATGATTTGTCTCAAAACATACGGAATGATCATAAAAGAGAAGGAACAATCACTAAAATTTCAAAACAACCATACAGTCGTCTATTCAAAACATTGACATTTTTTTTAATTTTTTTGTCTTTAACGAAAAACAAAAATAACCATATGCTATTTTTGTTCTTATATGATTTACCTCAAAAAAAAAAAAAAAAAAAAAAAAAAAAAAAAAAAAAAAAAAACAAAAAAAAACAACAACAAAAAAAAAAAAACAAAAAAACAAAACAAAATCAAAAACAGAAAACAAAATACCAAAAACCAAATTAATGACTTTCTCAAGCATACTTAATGAATTTTACAAATTACTACAATTTATAAAACGAAATCACCATTGTCAGTGACTTATGACTTCATTCTTTACCTTAAATGAAAAGTAAAAAGCACCATGGTCAGTGACAATTGTCACGTATAATTTACCTCAAAACACACGGAATGACCATAAAAGAGAAGGAACAACCACTAAAATTTCAAAAACAACCATACAGTCGTCCATTCCAAACATTGACCTTTTTAATTTTTCTCCTTCAATGAAAAACTAAAAAAAACCAGATGCTATTTTTGTTCTTATATGATTTACCTCAAAAAAAAAAAAAAAAAAACAAAACAAAAACATAACAAAACAAAACAAAAACAAAAACAAAAACCACAATACCAAAAGCCAAATTAAAGACTTTTTCAAATATACATAATGACTTTCGCAAATAACTACCATTCATAAAACGAAATCACCATTGTCAGTGACTTATGACTTCATTTTTTTCCGTTAAACAAAAAAAAAAACAAAAAACAAAAAGCACCATGGTCTGTGCCTTTGTCATGTATGATTTGCCTCAAAACACACGGAACGATCACAAAAAAGAAAGAACAACCACTATAATTTCAAAAACAACCATACGGTCATTTCTTGTAAATATTGACTTGATTATTTTACCTTAAATGAAAAACAAAAAGCACCATAGTCAGTGAATTTTGTCATGTACGATTTGCCTCAAAACACATGGAACCACCACAAAAGAGAAGGAACAACCACTAAAATTTCAAGTGAAACCATACAGTAGTTTCTTGTAAATCTTGACTTCATTTTTTTTTCCCTTGAACAAAAAGCAAAAAGCACCACGGAAAGTGATTTTTGTCATGTATGATTTGTCTCAAAACACACGGAACGATCACAAAAGATAAGGAAAAACCACTGAAATTTCAAGAACAACCATACGGTCATATCTTTAAAATATTGACTTCATTTTTTTCCCTTAAACGAAAAGGAAAATGCTCCATGGTTAGTGAATTTTATACTGTATGATTTGCCTCAAAACACAAGAAACGATCACAAAAAAGAAGGAACAACCACTAAAATTTCAAGACCAACCATACGTCGTCCCTTCTAAACACTGACTTTTTTTTTATTTTTGTTCTTTTAATGAAAAACAAAAATAATCAATTGTTATTTTTGTTCTTGTATGATTTGCCTAAAAAAAAAAACAAAAACAAAAACAAAACAAAACAAAAACAAAAACAAAACAAAACAAAACAAAAATAAAAACAAAAAACAAAACACCAAAAGCCAAATTAATGACTTTCTCAATCAAACTTAACGACTTTCGCAAAAGACTACCATTCATAAAACGAAATCACTATTATCAGTGACTCATGACTTCAATTTTTTTCCCTTAAACGAAAAGCAAAAACCACCACGGCCAGCGACATTTGTCATGTATGATTTGCCTCAAAACACACGGAACGACCACAAAAAAAATGATCAACCACTAAAATTTCAAGATCAGCCATACGGTGGTTCTTTGTAAATATTGACTTCATTTTTTCCCTTAAACGAAAAGCAAATAGCACCATGATCAGCGACATTTGTCATGTATGATTTGTCTCAAAACACACGGAATGACCAGAAAAGAGAAGGAATAACCACTAAAATTTCAAAAACAACCATACAGTCGTCCATTCAAACATTGACTTTTTTTTTTTCCTTTAAGGAAAAACAATAATAACAATATGCTATTTTTGTTCTTATATGATTTGCCTCAAAAACATAAAAAAAAAAAAAAAAACAAAATACCAAAAACCAAATTAATGACTTTCTCAAGTATATTTAATGACTTTTACAAATTACTACAATTTATAAAACGAAATCACTATTGTCAGTGACTTATGACTTCATTTTTTACCTTAAACGAAAAGTAGAAAGCACCATAGTCAGTGACAATTGTCATGTATAATTTACCTCAAAACACACAGAATGACCATAAAAGAGAAGGAATAACCACTAAAATTTCAAAAACAACTATACGGTCGTCCATTCTAAGCATTGACTTTTTTAATTTTTCTCCTTTAATGAAAAAAAAAAAAAAAAAAAAAACAGATGCTATTTTTGTTCTTATATGATTCACCTCAAAAAAAAAAAAAAAAAACACAAAAAACACAAAAAAACAAAACAAAACAAAACAAAAACAAAAACAAAAACCACAATACCAAAAATCAATTTAAAGACTTTTTCAAACATACTTAATAACTTTTGCAAATAACTATCATTCATAAAACGAAATCACTATTGTCAGTGACTTATGACTTCATTTTTTTCCTTTAAACAAAAAGCAAAAAGCACCATGGTCAGTGCCATTTGTCATGTATGATTTGTCTCAAAACACACGGAGCGATAATAAAAAAGAAGGAACAACCACTATAATTTCAAAAACAACCATACGGTCGCTCTTTGTAAATATTGACTTGATTATTTTACCTTAAATGAAAAACAAAAAACTCCATGGTTAGTGACTTTTGTCATGTACGATTTGCCTCAAAGCACACGGAACCGCCACAAAAGAGAAGGAGCAACCACTAAAATTTCAAGTGAAACCATACGGTCGTTTCTTGTAAATCTTGACCTCATTTTTTTTCCCTTGAACAAAAAGCAAAAAGCACTACGGAAAGTGATTTTTGTCATATATGATTTGTCTCAAAACACACGAAACGACCACAAAAGATAAGAAAAAACCACTGAAATTTCAAGAACAACCATATGGTCATTTCTTTAAAATATTGACTTCATTTTTTTTCCCTTAAACGAAAAGGAAAATGCTCCATGGTCAGTGAAATTTGTACTGTATGATTTGCCTTAAAACACAAGAAACAATCATAAAAGAGAAGGAACAGCTACTAAAATTTCAGGAAGAACCATACGGTCGTCCCTTCTAAACACTGACCTTTTTTATTTTTTTCTTTTAACGAAAAACAAAAATAACCACATGTTATTTTTGTTCTTGTATGATTTGCCTCAAAAAAAAAAAAAAAAAAAAAAAAAACAAAAACAAAAACAAAAAAAACAAAAACAAAAACAAAACAAAACAAAAAACAAAAATAAAAACAAAAAACAAAACACCAAAAGCCAAATTAATGACTTTCTCAATCATACTTAATGACTTTCGCAAAAGATACCATTCATAAAACGAAATCACTATTATCAGTGACTTATGACTTCATTTTTTTCCCTTAAACGAAAAGCAAAAACCACCACGGTCAGCGACATTTATCATGTATGATTTGTCTCAAAACACACGAAATGACCATAAAAGAGAAAGAACAATCACTAAAATTTCAAAAACAACCATACAGTTGTCCATTCAAACATTGACTTTTTTTAATTTTTTTCCTTAACAAAAACAAAAATATCCATATGCTATTTTTGTTCTTATATGATTTGCCAAAAAAAAAAAACAAAAAAAAAAAAAAAAAAAAAGAAACAAAAAAAAAAAAAACAAAAACAAAAACAAAAACAAAAAACAAAATACCAAAAACTAAATTAATGACTTTCTCAAGCATACTTAATGACTTTCACAAACGACTATCATTTATAAAACGAAATCACCATTGTCAGTGACTTATGACTTTATTTTTTTCCCTTAAGTGGAAAGCAAAAAGCACTATGGTCGGTAACATTTGTCATGTATGATTTACCTCAAAACACACGGAACAACCATAGAAGATAAGGACAACCACTAAAATTTCAAAAACAACCATACGGTGGTTCTTTATAAATATTGACTTGATTTTTTCCCCTTAAACGAAAAGCAAAAAGCAACATGGTCAGTGACTTTTGTCATGTATGATTTGCCTAAAACACACGGAACGACCACAAAAGAGAATGAACAACCACTAAAATTTCAGGAACAACATACAGTCGTTCCTTCTAAACATTGCTTTTTTATTTTTTACTTTCCTTTAATGAACAGCAAAAATAATCATATGCGATCTTTGTTCTTGCATGATTTGCCTCAAAGAAAATATAAAAACAAAAAATAAAATACTAAAAACCAAATTAATGACTTTCTCAAACATACTTAATGTCTTTCGCAAATGACTAGAATTCATAAAACGAAATCACCATGGTCAGTGACTTATAAATTCAATTTTTACCCTTAAACGAAAAGCAAAAATTGTGACGACCCGACATCCTATGACGTAGGGCCGACCACGCGAGCGAGGGACCGTCACCTTCATATATAACTTACTATACTTTGAAAATTCGGCACAAAATTTTTTTTTTTTTAAACTTCTTTTTGAAACTTGTAAACTTGAACTTCTCATTCTTTTAAAACTTGAGACTTCATCTTAAAATCTTGACTTGAAGTCCATGCACAAACTTGTGCATCGTACTTTAAAACATTTCATACATAACTTAACTTGACATTTAAACATACATGAAAAACGTCATAACTTAAACATAACATAATGCGGAAAATTATGCGTAGTGGTATCCCACACCGCTCTTCACTTGCTGCATCATCTCCAAGCCCACCAAGTAAGGCTACAAGCCTTTATATCTCTACCTGCAGTATGTAATATATCTGATGAGCTTGCGCTCAGCAAGTACAAACGCGATCTCACAAAACATTTTCATTTAAACATCTTGAAACATACTTCATCATAAAACATATGCATGAACCATTTATGTTCATTTATGCATTTCCTTTTTACTTGTACTTATCTTTCATATGAGCCCCATAGTGTACGTACCCTTAACATATAGCGCGCCTCCAAATACAGTTAGGGTTTGCAAGGTCCCCAACTGCGCTGGGAAAACATGAGTGATTACACCCTCCCGCATCAACGAGAGGGCGAATCCATAATTTGAACATAAAAATCCTCCACCTTGGGGGAGGTTGGTACGACACTTTACTTGTGTATTTTTACCAAGTGGTTTATCATTAGTGAACATACCTTATGATGTCACAAAAATCATAACTTATAATGCACATGACATATTTTAACATAAAATGGCCGCTTTAAAATATAGCATCGTTAAAATATGGTAGTCTTTAAAATTCTTTAAATCATGACCTCATTAAAACATAATAGCTTTAAAACATAGCATCGTTAAAAGCATAGCATTTAAACATGGCACTAAAACATAGCATTTTCATATTTGAACATACATTATTATTTCTCCATATCACAGGTGAGGTTTGTACTTATCTTTGGTCCTACGCTCTTGACGTAACATTCCTCGCGATATCTCAACATGTTCCTATTCCTGTTTCAAAGGAGGTGTAAGATAAGGTTAACTTATCTTACCATAAACCATGGTATATAATGTTGGTATCCTAACCAACATCCATGAGCAATCCTAGATGTATGTGTTGTATGTCCCCTTTAATATCTCTTGTAAACCTGATTGGTTACTTTCTTCTTCATGGGCTTATACTTTACTTTTTCTTGGTTCATAATCCATTGGGTTATTATCTCTTCAATAACCCTAGGTCTTAGCCCATTTCATTTATCTTGGTATCCTTTAGGGTTATATTGGGTAACCCTAGAGGTCAAACTTATGGTCAACCGAAGTTAACATGTGGTCAACTAGGGTCAACCCCCTTTGGGTCAAACGTTGGGCTTTGAGCTTAGCCCAGTAACTCGGATATAACCCCGGTTACCGTCCGTAATCGGCTTGTTTACCTATTTTACTTAAAATTCCTTTTCCTTATTTTTGGAAAACATTGTATAATTATCTTCAAAAATTCTCATTTATGTGCTTTAACAACTCTTACTTCCTTTACCTTGAAAATACTTGGCTAAAATCTCATTTTTTTACTTCTTGGAAAAATGTGGAATTTCAAATTCTGAACCTTTAAAATTCCACTTCTCCTCTTGAAAAAAAATCTTATTTTCCTTTAACTTGGAAAATTTTATTTTTCTTCAACTCGATAACTTTGGGTGAATAATCCCAAAACTCTTAAAATTTCATTTCTCTTCTTAACATGGAAAAGTTGAGGAAATTTTCAACTTTAAAATCATTTGATCTCAATACTTTAAAATCTCACTATTTTCTTATCTTGAAAGAGTTGAAGAATAACTCTTGAAACTCTTACTTTTACTTGTAAAAATTCACGTTTTCAAAACGGATCTTCATAAAAATCGTTTAAGGTCGGAAACTACCTTTGGAATAGTTTTCATAGTTAAAACAACGGTTTAAAGACAATTTTAGGAATTTTAGAAAGCATTTGTAAAACTAAGGTGCTATAATTTTTGGATTCCCTGCGCACCCTTTGTAAAACAAACCGAGTTTAAAAATCTGTTCGTAATCCGAAAAACTTGTCTTCACAAAAGTTGTAGCTAACGAAAAATGCTAAAACTTTTGTGTTTTACGTAAAATCCAGTTTGGCCTAGATTAGTACCAATTTTCATTTGAAACTGGCTGATCTTGAAAAACGAAGTGAAAACTGGCCCCAGGGATCAGCCACAGGTTTTCATAAAAATGAAGGCCTTTAGAGCCTTATTTCGAGATTCTGTTCATGTAGCTCTCTAGTAAAAGTTGTTCTGAGCAACTTTCATGTTTTAACTTTTATCCCGTTCGGCCTCTAAGGGCCTCAAAATTCCACTTTCCCGAAACTGGCCAGTTTCGACTCCGAAATGGCAGTTTCGGTTGCTTAGTCCGGTTTACGTCCTATTCCGCGGATTCTAACTCGACCAATCACATCGGGAGCTTATACATAAATCAAGCTACGTTTCTAACGTCCCATACATTCATCCATGCCCATCCATCATACCCATGCAGCCCTTAAAAACCGAAAACCCTAGACTTGGCTGCATGGTTTCTAGCTAGCATTCTATCATCACATTCATCCTTATACAAGCAGCCATACATCCACTGCTTGGGCAGATTTTTGACCAAAACTTAGGGGATATTACCATCACATCTAACATGCATCCTAACCATTTTTCAAGCATAAAAATCATGCAAGCAAACATCATCAACAAGCCAACCAAACTCTAACTCCTAATCAAGCACATACATCGAAATCAAGGGCTGAAAAAGAGATGGACTTATGTCCTTACAAACCCATCTTGAATCACCATAAACATGCTTAAACGGAACTTAATTTAAGCTTGGTTCAAGAAATACCTTAACCCAAGTTAGGATTTTGAAAATCCCAAAACTTCTTGCTTGGTGGCTCACGGATTTTGGCTCCTCCATGGCACCCGAAATCTTTCCTCTTGGTTCCTCTCAAGAACCGAACTTAACCTCATGATTTCTCTCAACAAAAATCCAGATTTCATCTTCTTTTTCTCTCCCCAAAAGCCACAGTTTTGGTGCCCAAAAATGGGTCTCCATGGCTTCAAAATCTTTCCTTGTTCCTCCCTAGCAACCCGAGCAACACAAGCACAAGTCCTCTAGCATTTTTTTCCAGATTTCTTTCCTCTTTCTCTCCCTCTCTCCCACGGATTTTGAGCTTGAAATTGGGCAGAGTTTGGCTGCCTTTTGTCAATAAAATGTGGGTTTTCTTGAGGGGTATTTATAGAGGAAAGGGGGAGTATTGAACACACTTTCTTTTCCACAAAAAGTGGCTTTTTCCCTCACCTTGCTTGCCCCATTTGCTGCTGCCGAAAGTGAAGGAGGAGTGGGGGACAAGCAGCCAGATTTTGTGGAGGAAAAAGGGGAGAGGTTAGCTTGCATTTGTGGCTTTGTTGACCAACTTTTTCCCTTGATTTATGGCTTTGTCCTTGCTTGTCCTTGAGCTGCCAAATATTGAAGGAGAGGGGGAGGTGTTGGCTGCACTTTTTGGAGGACAAATGACACTTGATTGGGTGATGGAGAGGACACCACACCTTATCAATCTAGTTCACATCTAGTTAGATCTCAAAGGGGACATTATTCCTTAATTTATGGCTTTATTCCATGCCTTCTCTTTTCCCTTTGGTGCAGCCGAATAATTAAAGGGGGAGTGGCTGTCTTGTGGCCAAACATTAAGGGGAAGGAAAGGGGGCCTTGGATGCTTGATGAGTTGGCCCTTGATTCATGGCTTTTCCTTCCTTTGACTCCTTGATTTAAGGCCTTGTGATTGCCGAATTTCTTGGGCATGTGGGGAAGCTTGTGGCCGAA
This sequence comes from Ficus microcarpa, assembly GCA_025413485.1. Taxonomy (NCBI): domain Eukaryota; kingdom Viridiplantae; phylum Streptophyta; class Magnoliopsida; order Rosales; family Moraceae; genus Ficus; species Ficus microcarpa. The sequence goes on from CM046387.1 coordinate 11,876,229, forward strand.
CTTTTGGAGCCAAGGGGAAGGCTAAATGGTTTTAGAGTCCTTCTAGAATTTCTTTCAAAGCCACCTAAGGCTTGTGATGTGTCACACACATGTGATGATCCCTTAAATCATGGGTTTTGTTTGTCATTTTTCTTCTTCAAAATTAATTCATTCTCCTTTCCTTTGTGTCACACAGATATTAAAAATACTGTGCTCCGTAATTTGGTCCAAAATCCTTCCGTGTAAAATTGGACCGAAAAACTTTATTTCTCCAATTTTTCGGAGACCTTTTTGCCATTTAATTCTTAATTCGGTGTGCTTGATTTCTAGGGTGGTTTTTACGGCTTGTTCTTACTTTCTTGACCATAAAAAGTTTTTGCAGTTCTTCTTATACTGCATTTCATCATTTTTCGAGGTCAACATTTTGACCCGTCCTTGGTCAAACTTTGACTTTTCGGTCAATGTTGACTTTTTTGGTCAAACCTTTGACTTTCTTAAAATTTCATCATTTTTCATCCTTTTTCTTTCCTTTTCGTTCTTTTTGACTCAAAATGCCGTTTACCAACCTCGGCATTCTATTCCGAGTCTCATAGCCGGTTTAAAAGAAAATTCTAACCTTGGCTAATAAAATTACGAATTTCACATGTGATTCATAATTTTTTATGAAAACATCTTGTAAACATATCATGCGGACTTCTAATTTCTAACAAAAAGAGAAATCTTAAGTCCATGAAAATTCCGGGTATTACAAAAAGCACCATGGTCAGTGACTTTTATCATGTATGATTTGTCTCAAAATACACGGAACAACCATAAAAAAAAAAAAAAAAAGGAACAACGACTAAAATTTCAAGATCAACCATACGGTGGTTCTTTGTAATTATTGACTTCATTTTTTCCCTTAAACAAAAACTAAAAAGCACCATGGTCAGTGACATTTGTCATGTATGATTTGCCTCAAAACACATGGAACGATCATAAAAGAGAAGAAATAACTACTAAAATTTCAAAAACAACTATACAGTCGTCCATTCAAAACATTGACTTTTTTTCTTTTTTTCCTTTAACGAAAAACAAAAATAATCATATGCTATTTTTGTTCTTATATGATTTGCCTAAAAAAAAAAAACAAACAAAACAAACAAAAAAACAAAAAAACAAAACAAAACAAAAACAAAAGCAAAAAACAAAATACCAAAAACCAAATTAATGACATTCTGAAACATACTTAATGACTTTCATAAATGACTACAATTTATAAAACGAAATCACCATTGTCAGTGACTTATGACTTCATTTTTTACCTTAAACGAAAAGTAAAAACACCATGATCAGTGACATTTGTCATGTATAATTTATCTCAAAACACACGGAATGACTATAAAAGAAAAGGAACGACCACTAAAATTTCAAAAACAACCACTAAACATGGCATATCATGTAAATTATGGCATACATGTAAACATGTCATACTTGAAAATAATTTACTATTTTTCATACTGTAGGTGAGGTTTGTACTTACAAATTGTCCTACACTTTTGCTCTATCGTTCCAACAAGGCATGACAACAAGTTTAATATTTCTGTTTTCAAAACGGGGCATTAGATAAGAATCATCTATCTTACAATAAATCATAATATAATAGATCGGTACCCAATCCAACTACCATTGGTAACTATAGATACCAACCATAACATAATAAATCAGTCTCCAATCCGATTACTATTGGTAATCATAGATACATGCTCTAACATAATAAATCGGTATCTTATCCGGTTACCATCACTCATACACTTGTTACCACATTCTTACATTTTTAAAATATTATAACTTTATAAATCAAGTATTCCTTATCATAATACTTGAAATTACCTTTCATAAAACATAGTACGTTTTTAAAAATCACTTGGAAATTCCATTGGATTTAAACTTGTGGGAATATTCGGTTGATTACCGAATTCTCATCTTTCCATATATGGGTTGATTGAATGTTTCCCAATTGTTTTTGGGTAATTGCTGTATAGCTGTATAGCTGATTTTAGGGGATTAGTTTCTGTTTTTCTTCCTATAGAAACTGAAGGATGTGTATAAATATACTTGTATTGTATCATTCAGAAATAAGAAAATATAATCAGTTTTTCCCTAATCTCTTTTATGGCATCAGAGCCTGGTTAAAACCCTAGCCTCCATCCCGAAAATCTTAGCCTTCTTCTGCAGACCCAGCCTTCCCATTTCTTGTTTCATTGTCGCGAAACCTGCCCAGTCCAGAAAGCTGTCCCACTTCTCATTCCCACAGTTTCGGAATCTGCCCAGTCTAGAGAAGCCATCCCACTTCTCATTCCCACAGTTCCGAAACCTGCTCAGTCCAGAGAAGGAGATAATCGGCGTGCTCTTCCCGAATGTTGTTCTTCCCGACAATGAGTTCAGAGAAGGAAATAATCGGCGCTTCTAAGGATGGTTCTTCCTATTCCACACTCAATCCAGTCATACCGACGGTGGCTGCACAGTCCTTCAGAGAGGCATCATCACTGCAGATCACAAATCACAGGTTAAATGGCAAGAATTTCCTCCAGTGGTCCCAATCGGTTTTGATGATGATCCAAGGTAGAGGAAAGATCGGCTACATCACAAGCGAGGTTCAGCGGCCCAATCCGACGAATCCGACTTATGGTAATTGGGAACTTACTAATTCTATTGTTATGGCATGGTTGATTAACTCGATGGAGCCCTATATCAGCTCAACGTACTTATTTCTTCGCACCGCCAAAGCTATCTGGGATGCTGTAAAAGAAAATTACTCAGACCTTGAGAATGCTTCACAAGTGTTCGAGATTAAAAATAAACTCAAGGAGATTCGGCAAGGTCAGTTGGATATCACCGAATATTACAATGTGTTGCAAACTCTATGGCTGGAATTGGATATGCACTATGAAGCAGACTGGGGTGACCTCGAAGGCAACATGAAGTTTAAAAATCATTTAGAGAAAAAGCGGTTGTATGATTTTCTTGCTGGGCTCAACAAAGAACTTGACGAGGTGAGAGGACGAATTTAGGCCGAAGACCACTGCCTTCCATCGGGGAAGCTTTTGCTGAAGTGCGCCGAGAGGAGAACCGACGCCGGGTGATGCTTGGAGAGAAGAGGGATTCATCTGTAACTTTTTCTGGAGAAAGACCGGCTGAGAACACTACACTTATCACAAAGAGTAGTGTTAATCAACCTGGTGATCAGAAATCAACTCAGCGCCGACGATGTTCTCACTGCAACAAACTTGGCCATACCCGAGACCGGTGTTGGGATATTCATGGATGACCAGCTGATGTAAGACCAAGGAGACAACCTCAAATCAAGGGGTTTCAGGCTACTATAGGGGAAAAAATAGAGGAAACCGGCAATAATGGGATTTCTCTAATCAGGATCAGCTGGAAGAACTCGTTAAACTTTGGAAGCAGCAAACCGTGACCAGTCCCAAGACAGCAATAAGTAGTTTTGCTCATCAAGGTACTGTCTATCATGTAGAAAATCACATTCCTTGGATACTTGACTCTGGCGCATCGATCACATGACAGGTAACTCATCTCTGTTTCATTCCTATACTCCATGCCATGGGAGCTCAAGAGTGAAAATTGCAGATGGAACATTCTTGTGTGTTGCTGAAAGGATCTATCCGACTATCCGATAAACTTGTCCTGAACTCAGTTCTCCATGTTCCAAAATTAGCATGCAATCTGGTGTCTATAAGTAAACTCACACATGACCTTAATTGCACTACTAATTTTTCTGTTACTTTATGTCACATACAGGAGTAGGGATCGGCGAAGATGATTGGCATTGCTAAGGAGGATGGTGGACTCTACTATTTCAAGAATAATGAATGTGTGAATACACACGTGCAATTGCTGAGAATGTATCTTCTGATCCCAATAAAGATGTAATGATGTGGCATCGTAAGTTAGGCCATCTAAATTTCCATTATCTTAAATGATTGTTTCCAATCTTATTCAGTAATAAAAATCCTAGTTCATTTCATTGTGATATTTGTCAATTAGCCAAACACACACGTACTTCATATCCTGCCAAACCTTATACAAAATCTCATCCATTCATCTTGATCCATAGTGATATTTGAGGGCCTTCTCGTGTTAAAAATGTTACTGGAACTAGATGGTTTATTACATTCATTGACGATCATACTAGAGTATGTTAGGTCTATCTTTTCAAAGAAAAATCCGAGGTCTCATATATCTTTCAAAATTTTCACTCCATGATAAAAACCCAATTCCAGACCGAAATTAGAGCCTTAAGGATCGACAATGGAACAGAGTATTTTAAATCCATCTTAGGTGATTATCTAGCAACCAATGGCATCATTCATCAGAGTTCCTGTACTGATACACCACAGCAAAATGGTATAGTAGAAAGGAAAAATTGTCATCTATTAGAAGTTGCTAGAGCTCTAATGTTTACTATGCATGTTCCAAAGTACCTCTGGGGTGAAGCCATCTTAACAGCTTCACATCTGATCAATCGAATGCCTTCAAAAATCCTCCAATTTCAAAACCCTATGTTGGTTCTTCTGCAAACCTTTCCAATGTTTCGCTTTTTCTCCTCTGTTCCCCTTAGGATTTTTGGTTGCACAGCATTTGTTCATGTTCATTCTCAAAATCGTTCAAAACTTGACCCAAAGGCAACCAAGTGTGTTTTTATTGGGTACTCTTCAACACAACGTGGGTATAAATGCTACTTACCTTCTCTTCGTCGTATGTTTGTCTCAATGGATGTTACCTTTCATTAAACTCAACCGTATTTTCCTAGTTCTCATCTTCAGGGGGAGATTCTAGGAGAAGATGGATCTCGGGATGATTCTCCAACACCTTTGCCACAGCCCACCTTGCCTCAAATTACCGAGCCATCAACTTTGTCCAACCCAACCGAACCTAGTATGCCACATTATGATCACATATTGGAAACAGAGGAACATAACTCAGTGGGAGATAACTCCCAAAGACCCCAATTGCTTGTTTATTCGCGCACGAATCATTCCCAAACTAGTAGCAAGCCTGATGCCCAGCAAGGTCAAATGTCTGAACCGGTCCTTCTCCCGGGTCCAAGTCTACTAGTAGTTCGGCTGATATGACATCAATGATAGCTCAGATCTGGATTTGCCTATTGCTCTTAGGAAAGGTACACGGTCCTGTACACAGCATCCAATCTCGAATTATGTCTCATATGAGAATTTGTCTCCTAGCTTTTCAGCCTTCACCACTACTCTAACAAGTGTTAAGATACCACGAGATATTAAGGAGGCTCTAGCAGATCCCAAGTGGAGATTAGCAGTTCAAGAAGAAATGGGAGCTTTGGAGAAAAATGGCACATGGGAGATTGTGAAACTGCCTAGCAGAAAAAAAACTGTGGGGTGCAAGTGGGTGTTCACAGTTAAGTTTAATGTAGATGGTAGTGTCAACAGGTACAAAGCGAGATTAGTCGCCAAAGGATTCACTCAAGCATATGGTATAGACTACAAAGAGACATTCGCTCCAGTAGCCAAACTCAACTCAATAAGAGTACTCCTATCCCTAGCAGCCAATCTTGATTGGCCACTTCAGCAGTTAGATGTAAAAAATGCTTTCCAAAATGGGGATTTGCATGAAGAAGTATATATGGATCTTCCTCCAGGGTTTGAGGAAAAAGGAGAATCAGTGTGTGACCTGAAAAAGTCTCTTTATGGCTTAAAACAGTCTCCAAGGGAATGGTTCGGGAAATTTACTCAAGCTGTGAAGGACAGGGATTTGTACAAGCACAATCAGATCATACTATCTTCTACAAACACTCTAAGGATGGCAAGAGAGCAATTCTTATAGTATATGTAGATGATATAATTGTTACCAGAGACAATCAACCTGAGTTGGAATCATTAAAGGAGTATCTCGCCAGCAAGTTTGAGTTGAAGGATCTAGGTGCTCTCAGGTATTTCTTGGGTATGGAAGTAGCCAGGAGCAGTTCTGGAATATCTGTTTCTCAGAGGAAGTACGTTCTTGATCTTCTTCAGGATACAGGCATGTTGGGATGCAAACCAGCTGAGACACCTATGGAACCTAATGCCAAGCTTGGGATTGATGGTGGAAAAGAGATTGATAGAGAACAGTATCAACGGTTAGTGGGCAGACTTATTTACTTGTCACATACCCGTCCTGATATAGCCTTTGCAGTGAGTGTTGTTAGTCAATTTATGCACTCACCCAAAGAGCGACATCTTGAGGCAGTCTATAGGATTCTGAGATATTTGAAAAAGACTCCTGGTAGGGGATTATTCTTCAGAAAAGATGATCACAAGGCTGTAGAGATTTTTATTGATGCAGATTGGGCAGGTTCTTCAATAGACAGAAGATCAACGTCAGGATATTGTACTTATGTTTGGGGCAATCTTGTAACATGGAGAAGTAAGAAGCAACCAGTGGTAGCTAGAAGCAGTGCAGAGGCAGAGTTTCGAGCATTAGCACATGGTATGTGTGAGGGAATTTGGCTTGGAAGGCTACTGGAAGAGTTGAAGATCTCAAGGAATTCTCCTATGAAGCTCTATAGGCAGCTGTGAGTATTGCCCATAATCCAGTCCATCACGATCAAACAATGCATGTAGAGGTGGATCGTCATTTTATCAAAGAAAAAATTGACAATGGAAGCTTCTGCATGATATACATTCCTACTAAGGAATAGACTGCCGACATCCTAACAAAGAGTCTTCACAAACCGAATTTCGAAGACATGGTGAACAAACTGGGAATGACAAATATTTAAATTCCAGTTTGAGGGGGAGTGGGGAATATTCGGTTGATTACCGAATTCTCATCTTTCTATATATAGGTTGATTGAATGTTTCCCAATTGTTTTTGGGTAATTGCTGTATAGCTGTATAGCTGATTTTAGGGGATTAGTTTCTGTTTTTCTTCTTATAGAAACCGAAGGATGTGTATAAATATACTTGTATTGTGTCATTCAGAAATATGAAAATATAATCAGTTTTTCCCTAATCTCTTTTAAAATCTTTTAAAACTATTTTTGTAAGGCTGTAGTTCCTTTTTTAAAAGAGATCGTAAAATCTTAAAAACTACTTTTAAAATAACCTTTTAATTTACTAGAATGCATGTGTGCAGAAAATTTCACTTATCATGCATAGTTTTGAAAGTCCCATTTTATCTTTAAATTGGTTTAAAACTTGGGAAAACATTCTTATAGAAGTTGTAGATCTCGTCAAAACCTATAACTTTTTTTTTTGTCCAAAACTTAATTCTGCCTTTAACTTACCCTTTTTTTTCTTTGAAAAGTTCTGGCCGTATATAGTACTTGGGACTGGTCAGTTTTGAAAACTCATAAAAACAGAGGCTTTTGGAGCCTTTGTTCAAAAATTGTCTACGTTACCTCTTAGGATTTTCTATTTTCTACAACTTTGTAGTTAGAACATTTTCCAAATTCAGCCTCTAAGGGGCTCAAAATTGGGTTTCCAGAAAACTGTCCAATTTATTTTTAAAACCAGCAGTTTATATTTTGTTGGTTTTCATTTAAAAATTCACACATACTACTACAAACGGTCACAGCCACAAGATCAATTAAACCAAATATAAAAAAATGAGAGGCCCTTTTAGAAAGGTTAAGTGCAGCAAAATTACAAAGTCTATAAACTTTGGACATTTCCCGGTAAACAACTTCCTTTAAGCGTTGGAGCAAAGAACCAATTGTATTTTTAATGAGCTAAGGAGGATGATGATTAGCATAATCCAACGATGATTTCAGAGCTGAAACCAACACAATCGAAGTGTTTCTAAGTAATTTACATGGGTATAAATTCACATTTTATTAAAAAGCAAGGTTTTGAGTCAATATAGTTTGCTCCATTTTAGTTTTTATGAGCAACACCATCTTTAGTGATTGATCTCTCATTCAAAGGTTTTAGTTTTTTACCCCATCCACGGGAAAAAAAAAAAAAGAATCCCCCAATGATGGAAGACACTTTTTTTTTTTTTTTGGGCTAAAACATAACTTTTATATTATATCAAAAATCACACCATATAGCAAATTTGACAACTACTATTTGAATAAGTTGTTACAAAACATAATAAATTATAACATATTTTTATTTTTCAATCAAAACAGATTCATTTATGTATATTTTTACCCTTTTTATCTCTCTCTCTCTCTCTCTCTCTCGTCAATTTACCATCAGAGGTGCTCAATGGCGAACTATGGTGACAGTGAAGGATCACGATGGCTACGATGCTACTACAGACAACGCCTTGGATCTCCTCGGTGCGGCGATGAGGTTCGCAAGCAATTGATCTACGAGCTCAGGGAGGGTGGCGATATGTGAGCTTCGATCGCTTCGTAACTTCTAATATTCACAACCGATGAGGAACTAAGCTTTGATCTTTGCAACAACCGATGAGGACCTGTGGTTCGCTAGATCGAATGCAAACTCACGAGCTCAATCGTAATTCTAGAATAGTCACACGTATCTCTTTGGAGATATGGTAAGTATGACAAATCTCGGTGGCGGCGACAAAGCTTCAAATCCGTAACCTCACTTCGACGTTTGCCACCGTTGCTCTTCTTTTCTGGCAACGGGAGTGGTGGCTGTGGTTGTTTCAATTTCCTAGGGTTTCCAATTTGGGAAATATTCAATTTGGACCTTTTTTTTTTTCTTTTTTTTAAATCAGTGGGAGAATTATAATTAATAAATTAATAAAATTCTCTTTTTCACCTCAATAAATAGTTTATTTACAAGAAAATAACATCTAAATGAATAAATCCAATTATTTACCTATAAATCCTTAAAAAATTGTAAATCCCATAATTTACTACTATATCCTTTGTATACTTTGATTTAAAAAAAAAAAAAAAGAAACTGTAAATCCAATTATTTACTAATGAATTGTTAAAAAATTCTTAATCCAATTATTTATTAGTAAATCCTTTATATACTCTGTTTTGAAGAAAAAAAATGTAAATCCAATTATTTACTAGTAAATCCTTTATACACTTTGATTTTGACAAAAAAAAAAAAAAGACTATAAATCCAATTATTTGTTAGTAAATCCTTTTTATATTCTGATTTTTTAATCTGATTTCGAAAAAAAAATTGTAAATTCAATTATTTACTTGTTACTCCTTTATATACTCTGATTTTTGAAAACAAAAGAAAACAAAAACAAAAAAAGGAATTATAAATCCAATTTTTTTTTACTTGTACTGATTTTGAGGAAAAAAAACTGTAAATCAAATTATTTACTAGTAAATACTAGTATTTACCAAACTATAAATCTAATTATTTACTATTAATTACTAGTATTTACCAATAATATTTTTCATGAAATAGTATATCAATTCTCTCTAATAAAATTATCTAAAATAAAAAACTCTCTAATAATTATAGTAAATGTAGTCTCTAATAGAAAATAGAACTGGTAAACTTTATTATTTTCTTAGAAATACCATTATGTTTGGTAAACACTATTTAGTTATAAATACTATATTGATATAATACGGTAAATATCATTATTTACACATTTTTTTCATTTTTTTATTTCAAACCCCACAATCTAGATTAAAATTTTTAATAAACCCCAACTAATTGAAAATCTCAAATCTACCCCAAATTATGAACAAACCATAACTTAAAAATCCCACCCCTAAATCAGTGTTGTATCTCGTAGATGGTGAAATCGACGACCAACGTGGCTAGAGATTAGTTAGGGGGGGTGATCGTCATGGTGCTAACAGCAGAGTTATTTGAGATGGGTAGTGATTTTTGAGACGGTGAGAGAAGATTCGACATATAAAAAACCAAAAAAAAACCACAAAATCATATTCATCATCATCAACCAAAAACATTCAACCAAAATGCCCAAAAAAAATGAAAAGAAAAAAGAAACTCACAAAAACTAAACCCACTAGAACGGGGGTCAGAATTGGCGGCAAAGGGGGGAGGCTCGATGGGCTCGGCGGTACCGGAAAGGTGGCTCAGCGGCAAGGGAACGGTAGTGATGGGGTCATTTTTTTCCAGTGGAGGGGGATTGGAAACGGCCGAGAGGGAGGGGATGGATATATTTGAAGTTTTTTGGGGCAAAATGTGGGAAAGAAGGAAAGAATCAGAGAAGGAGAGTAAAAGAATTAGAGGGGAGAGTGAGAGTCAGAGATGGAGGAGAAAATTGCAAGGAAAATGGAGAAGAAGGCCGTCTAATCTGGGTTATACTCATTTTTATTTCTGACGACATGTCATTGCTAACAATCTTAATTGTCATCACAAATTGTAACGACCCGCTTGCATAATTACTTAGCTTATCTTATCTCAGCGGAAGTATAGAACACAAATTTTTCGACCATATATATACATATATTTATACAAAACAACAAGTAAACAACTTGGGAAGGTCAACTTATTTACATATACATATAGCACAATCTTTTTAAAGAAGTATTTGAGTCTCATACAATATAAGTGTGTACAAAATATCATAACTATCATAATCCAAAACATGTAGCGGACTTCATCCCAAGTTTCACAATTCGCCCTGCCCAGCTCCTCCGTCTTGTATCAAGCACTACCAATAGGTTGCTTACCTACAGCATAGACGTAAGTTATGAGCTTTCGCTCAGCAAGTACAACTATTGCATCGCAAAACATTTCATAAATAATAATGCATGAACCATTTATGCTTTTCTTGTGCTTTCTTATCATAACATAATCTTTTAGGGCCCTTACATAACATAAGTGAACGTACCGTGGCATGTAGCCATGGAGTGGTTGGGGCGGCCAGCCTGTCCAACTCAAACTATGGACCAAACCAGACCTAGTGCAGGTCGATACGACACGAGAGAACTTGTTTCACTTGATTCTTGAAAACTTGTTCTTACATACTTGAAAAATCATTTCGTACTTGAAATCTTTTCATGCTTTTAAACAGTTTCTTACTTGAAAATGGGTTTGCATTCTTACCACATGACTTAACATTAGTGAGCATGCTTCATGATGCTACAATAATCATATGCACTTCAACAATCATGTATGCATGAGCTTGAAAATAAACAAGTAGTGAAAACATTTTTCGTCTATACTGTAGGCGGAGTCGTATTTACCACTTATGCTTACTCCTTAATCTTGTGTTCCGCCAAACATGAAAACAGGTTATCTCCCTGTTTCCAGAAAAATTGTGAATATAAGAATCATTCTATCTTTTCTATAATTCAAACTAACTTAGTCCTATAAACTTGGTTGTATGGAACTAGACCATACCTGCACAGTCTTGGAAGTCTAGTGTTTTCTTTAAAATCTGATTTGAATTTCATAAAATTTCCTTTATAAAAGTTGTAGCAACATCAAAATCTAAAACTTTTGTTTTTGGGCAAAACTTTGAATCTGCCTCTAACCTACTCGTTTCTTCCTTTGACAACTTTTGACCATATTTTCTAACCCTAAAAATTGGCCTCGGGTTTTGATAAAAACAGAGGCCTTAGGAGCCTTAATTTTAAAAACGGTTCACGTTGCCCCCTAGGATTTTTCATTCCCTACAACTTTACAGTTTTGACTTTTTACAAATTCGGCGTTTAAGGGCCTCAAAATCTTGTTTTCAGAAAACAGTTCCTTTTGAATCCGAAAGTGGCAAAATTTCAATCGAACGAGTTCTTATGTAAGACTACATGCGTACAAACTCGAGCGGTCAAAACCGTGAGTCTATCATAAGCATGCAAGGTGTTTCATAATGATCATACTTTCATTTCTCATCCATATCATCTTTGTGCAATCCCAATTGTTGATCCATAGCAATCTAGGGTTTTTAGGGTTTTCTCAAACCTTAATTGCACATAAACACATACTTTTTCTCATTCATGCATAAGATATTATTTTTGAGCATACATAGACATAGCAAATAGGTAATAGGCATCCTTACACAGCCAACAAACCTCTAACTCAAAAATTATAAACTTGCAGCCAATAAATACTAGAGACCACCAACTTCTAATTAGGCAAAATCAAGCACTTACGAAAACCCTAGTGCATGAAATTTAAGAGTGAGCTTATGCTCTTACATTTTCAGCACATAATACACTTAAATCCTTAATCCAAAACTCACTTGAGAAACTAGAGGGTAATAGGCTTACCTCAAACTTCAAGAAGATAAACCAAGGCTATGGTTGCAAAGTTTTTCCCTCACACACTACTAGCTCCAAAACCGACGTCACACTTAGCTCACCTTGTTTCTCTTTTTCTTTTCTTTGGTTTGGATCCTAAGGGAAGGAGACTGGAGAATATGCTGTACACTTTTGAGGTTACTAAAAGTTCTTCAAGTGATTTTACTTTCACCTATTTATAGGTGAAATCACTTGTTTCTTGAACCTCCAAATTCGTAGAATTGCACAATGACCCTAAGGAGCACATTCTTGTCCATGTGTCTCATGTGGTGGCCGGCCATGCTTAACCTAGGTAGCCACTTAAGCAAGGCTAGAGGTTACTCATCAAAGCTAGGAAGCATGACATGTCTCTTGCTTGTGATGGCCGGCCATGAGGTAGTGAATCATGCTTGCTCTAGCTCATCAAGTAAGTAAGGCTAGCAAGCTTACTCACCAAGGCTATCTATGCCACTTGTCACTCCCAAAAATTTTAGGAAAAATATTTTTATTTCTAAATTGCCTACTGATCCTTAAGAGAAAGATATTTGCTTAGGAATCCCTATGTGTTGGCCGGCCAAGGTTGCATATGCTAGCCAAGTAAGCAAGGCTAGGAAGCTTGCTCACCAAAGCTAAGCATGTGGTGTCACTCCTTGGTGTGGCCGGCCATGGTATGCTTGCCTTGGCTAGCCAAGTGAAAAAGGCTAAGGGCTTGTTCATCAAGGCTAGAAAGCATGAGGTGCCCTTTTCTTGGTGTGGCCGGTCATGTGGTGTGTCTTGGCTAGCCAAGTAAGCAAAGCTGGGATTACTCATCAAGGCTAGTAAGCATGAGGTGTCTTACTCACCATAAGCCACCTATCTTCTTATTTGCTCATGTATCACTACACACACAATCTTACTTGTGTACCACAAAGGGTGGTCGGCCATGACATGCTAGTAGGGGGGCATTGATGCACAACACACAACGCCAAGTAGCAAGGCTACCAAGCTTAGTCACTACCCTAGAAGCATGAGGTGTCCATCCTCATAAGAGTCCTTATTTTCCTTCTTGCTTGAGTCCTTAAAAAAAATGAATGTTCAGCCAAAGAACCATGAGGTGGCCGGCCCTATTGACAAGTGGAAGCTTGAGAAGGAAAGACAATTTTAAAGCCTAATCCTAACTAGCTCATTTTATTGGTTTCTAACCAAGCTAACCAAGCTTGTAATTTATCATTGGCTTAATTGGATTTGAAACTCTAGTTAGAGGAATCTACGACTCCAAAATTTTCCAGATTTATCTATAATCACAAAATTTCTCAAAATTGCACTTTGACCCCCAAAGGCAAGAATATTTGCACTTTAATCCATAAAGACAAAGTGTTTTGCACATACATCCTTGTGAGGTGGCCGGCTATCAAGGAGGCATTTGGCTTCCAAATCCTTGCTTAATCATCTTCTTAATGCATTCTTAACTTTCTAAAAATCCATCCTTACTCAATTTTTCCAAAATTGCATATGGCCCCTAAAAATAAAATATTCGCATTTTGGTCCCTATGAGGTGTTCGTTCATAAGGAATGCTTAGTGGCCAAGAATTTCTCCAATAATCATCCATTTTGTGTCCAAAAACAAGGTTTCCTTCCATTAGACACCGTTTGGCCATTTTCTTAAAACTTAAACTGCTTTGTTCATATTGTGCTTGATTTTCCTATTGTGGTCTCATACCCTATTCTTGATTATTCATACTTAACGACGATCTTTCTCACAGTATAATTTTCATTCTGCAATTATACTGTAGCATCGTCTTATCCTTATATTTGGTAATTTCGGTCAAACATCGACCGACATAGGATCGTAAATCCTAATTGCACCCTTTTCTCACAAAAGGTTCCATACTTGAATAAATAACTTATCATTGAGTCAATAATGCTCTGATAAATCAACCCGAGCATTTCACATAAACATAGAAATTACAAACTTTGATTGCTAAAATGGGAAATCATAAAGTTGCAGAAAATTTGGTCATTACACAAATAACCTTTGAAATGATGTCATCTTCATATAATTCATTAAGAAGCTTCTCGATGCTCGAGTATTTATGGTGATATGTCATCTCATCGCAAATACTTTCAAAATTTCCAAAATTTTTAGAAAAACAGCTTTAAATTTGAGGAAGATTCTCGAAGCATTATTTGCGATGACAATTTTCACATCTCGTTGCAAATAATATTTCAGGAACCGCCATTTTGACCACCTTTTTTGCATAAATAAATTGATTCATAGATGTTGCCATCTGTAATGTGTGAAATTATTTATGACGACATTATCGTCGCAAATGGCATCTATTGGTGTAAAAAACTCCCGCCATTCGTTATTTGGCACGCAAATGGTTATTTGTGACGATGATATATATATTTTTGCTACGGCATTGTCTTCACAAATTAGTTGTTTAAGCGACATCAATTCGTCACAATAACTAATTGCGACGACATTTTTTTTAAAAAACGATTGACAGTTTTAGCGACGATAAGTCGTAGTAAATTGTCATTTGTTAGCGACGACAATTGTTGTCGCCAAAAATATCGTCACTAAATAGGTAAATTGTAGTAGTGGTACATTGGTTTTGGAGAAAGAATACTCTATTGAATTATTAGTGAGTTGATGTCAATTCTCTACTTTAATTAGCAGTGCAACTACGCCTAATAGGTAATAATTCTTTCTGTACTAGCAGTCTTGTTACCAATATTTTTTTGTTTAAATTTTATGGATATTCAAAATCATCTTTTGATGAAATGATTAATTCTCCATTTGTTTACTAAAACAATTTTAATTCAATCATTCTACATCTCTACATGTGGCGACCCACCTTACGTGGCCTCTACTTACTACTTAAACTTACTCTTATTTTTTGTAAAAATGTGAAAATTTATATATTTTTAAACTCAAATTTTGAAAACCTAACTTGATCTCACACTTATATATATATAATTACGTACTAAGTTCTCAAACCATCTTAACATATTTTACAAACCATGCTAGCTACCACAATAGCAATCATAGTTCCAGCTCTAAGTGCTGGTACCATCAAATTATCATAACATAACATGAATACAATTTACAAAATACGTGACGGTGTCTGACCCAAATTTCACAGTCCACCATGCCATTTCTCCATAGTCCTCATCAAGCATTACCGGTAAGTTATTTACCTATAGCAAGAACATATGTCATGAGCTTTTGTTTAGCAATTACAACTTCCTAAACTGCAAAATGATCTTAGTAAAAGAATGCATGAATCAATTTTTCTTATATTAACTTAGTTTTGGGCCCCTTACTTAATTTGGGTGTACTTACTGTGGCGCACAGTCATAGAGTGGTAGCGGCGGCCAGCCCAATCCAACTTAAGCTATGGACCAAACCCGCTCTTGTGGCAGGTCATACGACACAAGGAAACTTACTTGATTTAATACATGAAAACTTGTTCTTGATCTGATCATACTTGAAGACATGAATCTTAACAGTTGCTTATTTGAAAGCTTGATCTTGTTCTTATCATGTGATTAATTATTAGTAAGCATATTTTCATGATGCCACAACAATAATAATCAAAATATAAAGCATATATGCGTCATATAAATCAATGCATAATTTTTAGAAAATATATAAAACAATATAAATACTTTTGCCCATGTTGAAGGTGGGGCTGCACTTACAAGCTGTTCTATGCTATTGTTCTAGCGTTCTAAAAAGACAGACAACAGGTTATATTCCTGTTTTCAGACATAGCGTAAGAATTATTATGCATTACTACTTAATAATCCATAACATACTAGTTAAATAATGAATCGGTCTCTAAACTGATTAATTATATTCTTAGTCACTACAAACTCAAGTTATTGAATTGTTATTATACTCTTAAGTAACTTCAGCTTATTTTGCTTTAGGTCAAAAACCATTGGCTAGATTAATTTTTATAAGAGTTCTTCATATTTTATTTCCTTTGCTAAAAAATACAATGTTTACTTAAAAAATATCGCAATTTCAAAAATTAAGCATTTCTTGATACAATACTTGAAATTGTATTTTATAAAACATAGTATGTATTTAAGGTTTAAAAATCACTTGTGAAATTCAAATGAATTTAAACCTCTTTAAAACTATTCTTGTAAAACCATAGTCCCTTTTTAGAGATCACAAAATCTTAAAAATTGATTTCAAAACATCATTTTAAGTTGATTAAATGTATGTGTAGGAATTTCCTCTTTCATGCATAGTTTTGAAATTTCAGTTTTATCTTTTAATCGGTTTAGAATTTGAAAAAGTTTTCTTACGGAAGTTATAGATCGTGTTGAAACCTACAACTTTTGGTTCTTTCTTGAAGCTTAAATTTATCTCTAACTTACCCGTTATTCCTCTTGAAAGGTTCTGGCTGTGTACAGTTATTGGACTAACTGGTTTTGAAAACTGATAAAAACAAAGGTCTCTGGAGCCTTATTTTCAAAAACTATTTGCATTATTCCTAGGATTTTTTGTGTTCTACAACTTTGCAGTTATAACTTTGTTCAAATTTGACCTCTAAGGGGCTCAAAATTGAGTTATCAGAAAACTATCCATATTATTCCGAAAACTAGCAGTTTATTTTTTTGTTGGTTCTTGTTTAAAAATCCGCACACACTACCTCAAATTGTCAAAGCCATGAGCCTAATTCATCATGTTGTCTATTTCATTTCTTAAAATTTAACTATTCACTTATATTGATAACTCACTTATTTACCAAATTGTGTTTTTATATTGATCTCTTAGCCAACATGCTTATTATCATCAAAATTGAACATATAAGAGCATATTCACATATACATAATCTTCAAAACTAATCTTAAAGTATAAAATCAAACCTAAGCTTAAAGCTAGCAAATCAAGTTAATCAAAACATAAATCAAGCATTAAAGGCTACAAAATAGAAAAATAAGATAACATGAGCTTATACTCTTATATCCCATAACTTAAAATACACTTAAATTCCATAAAACAAAAACTAATTAAAGTTTTAGTTAAGGGATCAAGAAATATACCTCTAAAATTGAAGGGGATGGGTTCTAAGTCTTGGATGAGAGAAAATCCTTGTCTTGTTTCTCTAACAAAAATCCGGCCACCAAGACCCTTGTTCTTTTATCCTTTTCCCCCCCCAAGAGCTAGAAAGGAAGAGAAGAGAAGATAGTAAAATGGTCAAATTCTTCACTACTTACACCTATTTATAGGTGAAAATTCTAAATTTTCCCACAATTAATTTTTTTTTTCTCAACTCTTCTTGGTTTACATTATTGGACTTAAAATACAATTTTTTTTTTTAACTTTCTTCTCCCTCAAATGGCTGGCCATGTGGAGTGTTGAGCCAAAAAAAAAAAAAAAAAAAAATCCTTTTATGCTTATTTCTTTAATTCTTTCCATTAAAACAATAAATCCAAAATTTTTGTGCAATTATCTTCAATTACTTAGCCTCCAAGTAATGCCATGTTTGGCCTTACTTCCTAATATGGAGTCCTTTTTCTTATTAATCTAAATAATACAAATATTGTTTCAACTATCTAAAGTCTGATGATATTGAACTGCAGTCCATAATTTATTGGCACATAATTGGATCGTGCATAGGTTTTTCTAAGGACTTGAAGTCACCAATTTTTACTGCTCCAAATATTGTTCCGGACTATTCTAGAATGTTTCTAATCCTTCTTCTTAATTCTGTATCTGTAAGACCCGAAATTTTGAAGACTTGTAATCTCCTTGTTCATAAGGAATTAGAGTCTAATTTATGTATTTATGATGTGTTATATGAAAAATTATGAATAATAATGAGAAATTCATAATTTTATTTAAACGATGCTCGAGTCCTCATTTAATGATTTTGAGACTCAATTAATGATTTACGTGCCAAGAATGAAGTTTTTAAAGGAAAAAGAACGAAAAAGGATGAAATTTTACAAAAGTCAAAGGTTTGACCAAAAAGTCAAATGGTTGACCGAAAAGTCAAAGGGTTGACCAAAAAGTCAAAGTTTGACCGGGACGGGTCACAATGTCGACTTCACAAGTATGATGAAGAAATATGGAAAGAATCTCCGAAAATGAAGTTTTATAAGCCATAAATCCACCATAGAAAAATCAAGCACATCGAAAAAGAATTAAGGGCAAAAAGGTCTCCGAAAAATTGGAGAAAGAGAGTTTTTGGTCCAAATTTATATGGAAGGATTTTTGGACCAAAATATAAAATAAGAATGCTCATCACAGTATTGGAAATAACTGTAGAGCGCGAAAAGAGCTGTGAAAGAACGAAATGGCCAAACAAGGCCTTGGAAGAGCTAGTGGAAGATGACATCAACCCTTGACATCGCCCTCCACTAACTCAAGACTACAAATGGCAGCCCATTCCCACTCAAAAAAAAATTCGGCAACTAGTTGGGAAAAAGGAAAAGAAATTGGTTAGTTTTGGGAACTAGATGACCAACTAAAGCCTAACCAAGTCAAGAACAAGCCCATGCCCATGACATCATTTCCCAACTAGCCTAAGATGACTTGTGAAGCTCTCTTTCCCTCCCCTTTTGGTCGACAGCAGCTAAGGGACAGCAAGGAAAAGAAAAAAAAAATGGGAACAAGGCTAGACATAAAGCCTTAAATCAAGGAAAAAGTTGAACCACTTTTGTCCATCAATCCTCTAGTCACTTCTTGCTTAAAAAATGAATTAAAACCCTTGTCTTTCCCTCTCCAAAACCGGCAGTACAACCCCTCTCCCACTCCCTTAATTTCGGCTGCAATGGGAAGAAAAAAAAAGAGATAAGCAAGATGTGACACAAAGCCTTAATTCAAGGGCCAAGAGGGAGAGTTAGTAGGGGAAATTTCTAGAGATCTATAGGGCCATACCTAGCTGCCCATATCCCTCCTTTTTCCCTTGGAAATCTCGGCAACACAACCCCCCTTAAGTCCCTTAATTTCGGCTGCAAGGAAAGAAAAGAAAGACAAGACTAAAGCCTTGAATTAGGGACAAGAAAGCAACCTCTCTAGTCATTCAAGACATCTCATCTTTTCCCTTCTCTTTTCCTTATCAAAGTAGCCAAAAGCTTTGCCATTTCCTTGGGTATACTCGGCAGCAAGAGGGAGAAAGAGAGAGAGAGAGTTTCCAAGAGAAATTTTTGGGTTTTTCCATCTCAAGGGTTTCGGTTTTTACAAGGGAGAGTGCTAGAGAAAGATTGGAAAATTTCTTGTGGATCTTGGAGTGAGTGGCCGACCAAGAGCAAGAGAAAAAGAGGTATGTGGATCTTGAAAAATTCTTGGTTTTCTTCCTTGATAGTGCTCGGTTAGAGATGAGAAAAAGCTAACAAAAAAAAAATCTCTTGGATCTCATTTTCTTGTACCAATCCGTGAGCCAAGCAAGGAAGGAGCACTTGAGAAAATTTTTGTGGATTTCTCCAAGACTTGGCCGAACAAGGAAGAAGAGAAGAAGGTAAGAGAAATTTGGTTTTTCTCTTGATTAAGGTTCGGTTGGTTAGAGCAAGAAAGAACTAACAACAAAAATTTTGGATGCCATTTTTCATGAAGAAGCCGTGGGCTAGAGCAAGCCAAGGAAGGAAGGAAATCTTTGGATTTTCAAAACCCTAACTTGGGTTAAGGTAAAATCTCTTAAACCACCTTGAATCTAAGTTTTATTTAAGTGTTTTTGAGGTTGATTCAAGTGGTTTGTAAGGACATAAGTCCACCTTAATTTTCTGCCCTTATTGTTGGTGTGTGTGTGCTTGATAAAGATTAGGGTTGGTTGGCTGATTTTTTATGCTTGATTGCTTTAAAATTTGTGCTTGAAAATGATGGATTTTTCATGCTAGAAATTAGGTTGTATGTCCCTTAAGATGAGGCCAAAAATCTGCCCTTGGTAGCCATGAGAGCATGCTAGATTAGGGATGGATTTTGTGATGCTTATATGTGATGATACGTGAGTTAGAACCAAGTAACCCTAGTCTTTTTAATTTTCGGATTTGGGGTTGCATGAGTTGAATGAGATGGATTTATGGGTTTCAATGGGACATTAGAAGCGCTGCTTAATGTTGTCTAAGCTCCCGATGTGATCGGTCGAGATAGATTCCGCGAATAGGACGTAAACCGAAAGGAGGAACCGAAACTGCCAATTCGGATTCGAATCTGGCCAGTTTCGGGAAAGGGTAATTTCAAGGCCCTTACAGGCCGAATGAGGTAAAACTTAAAACACGAAAGTTGTTCGGAACAACTTTTCCTAGAGGACAGTGTGGACAGAATCTCGAAATAAGGCTCCAACGGCCTCCGTTTTACCCAAAACCCGTGGCTGAACCCTGGGACGTTCTCCACCCAGTTTTTCAGAGTTAACCCGTTTTCAAATAAAAACTGGTACTGATCTAGGCCGAACTGGATTTTGTACAAAACATGAAAGTTTTAGCATTTTTCGATAGCTATAACTTTCGTGAAGACAAGTTTTTCAAATTCCAAGCCGATTTTTAAACTAGGTGCGTTTTGTGAGAGACGCGCAGAGAGTCCGAAATCTTGCAAATGAGTCTCACGAAAATATTTTCTAGAAAAATTGTGAAGTGTTCTTAAATGGTCATTTTAGCTTCGGAAACCATTCCAAAGGCGGTTTCTGACCCCAAATGATTTTATAAAAGATTTGTTTCGAAAACCATGAATTTTAAGGACTCGGGTTTGAAATTTCACATTTTTCTCCAAAGTAAAGAAAAAGAGGGTTTCATACCAAACATTTCTAAGTTAAAGAAAATAATTAGATTTAACCAAAGTATTTTCTAATTAAAGGAGTTAGAATTTTTACAAGTAAAATGAATGATTTTTGGAAGTTAATCACACAAGATTTTCTAAAAATAAGGAAGAGAAATTTTAAAGTAAAATTGGTAAGCAAGCCGATTACGAACGGTAACCAGATATTGTATCCGAGTTACAAACACAAGGATAACCAATGGTTGACAAAAGGTTGACCCAAGGTTAAATAAGGTTAACCTTAAGGGTTACCCAACATAACCCTAAGGGATACCCACATGTATATTTGGGCTAAGAATTAAAGGGTTAATGGAAATAACATACTAACAAGAATGTATGAGCAAAGCCCAATAAGAGAACAAGGCTCTAACTAAAAGGTTACCCAATGTAACCTCATAAGGATTTATCAAAGTTCAATAAAGAATGGGGATTTAAGTGGCCAAGATGGATACCATGTATAGGGGACATACAACCAAAAGTAGATGTGAGTGTTGGTAGGTCACCAACACCTTACGAAAAGATCCTAATCCTATATTTTTGGTATATCAGGAAAGTAAATTGCCGTTGCCGACAAATTTAAGGAACGCAATTTTAAGGATACGGCACTAGAGGTAAGTACAAACCTCACCTGCAGTACGAAAGCTAGTAAATTATGTTCAAGTATGTGGTTTCCAAATATGTTGCAATATGTTGTGTGCTATATCTATGAAATGCCATGATTATAAAAGGTGCTATTTTCATAAAATGCCATGATTATAAAAGGTGCTATTTTCGTAAAATGCCATGATTATAAAAGGTGCTATTTTCGTAAAATGTTATGTTTATAAAAAAGGTGCTATTTTTGTAAAAGATTATAAAGGTGCTATATTTACAAAATGTCATGTTTATAAAAATGTCATGTTTGCAAATGCCATGAATGAAAAGAATGCCATGCCATGTTATTAATGAGATAAAAAGTATGTTATCATATAGTGACATCATAAGGTATGTGCACTAAAGATAAATAACATGGTAAGAAATCACAAGTAAAGTGTCGTACCAACCTCCCCCAAGGTGGAGGATTTTTATGTTAAAGTTATGGATTCGCCCTCTCATTGATGCGGGAGGGTGTAATCACTTATGTTTTCCTGGAGCAGTTAGGGACTTACAAACCCATCTAACTGTATCTAGAGGCGCGCTATATGTTAAGGGTACGTACACTATGGGGCCCATAAGAAAGATAAGAAAGTTAAAAGAAATGCATAAATGGAACATAAATGGTTCACGCATATGCATATGATGATGAATGTTTTAAATGTTTTGTGAGATTATGTTTGTGCTTACTGGGCGAAAGCTCATCAAGTTATATTTCATACTGTAGGTAAGAAACCTGCATCGTAAATGGTGGGCATTGTTGGAGCGGTGTGGCGGCGGACGAAGGCGGTATGGATACCACTACGCATAGTTTCCGCAAATCTTTTGATAAGTAAAGAAGTTTTGTATATATAAGCATGTATGATAAAGACAAGTTATGGTATTTTGGAACCAAAGACCATAAGTAACGTTTGCTTAAGTAGTAATGATATATTACTAAAGACAAATGTTTTTATAAGTATGTTTCAAAAAAAAAAAAAATCATTTCTCATTTTCAAGTAAAGTAAGTAAGTAAGTAAGGCGTGACGGCTCTACGTAGTAAGGGGGCGTCACAGTATCCGTAATGAAGATCAGTTATAGAATAATTTCAATACTGATTAATAAAACCGCAGTATCACCCTAATCATGTTATAAGCTATCCTAGTTATTCATTGATCAGAACAACACCATAAATCATTATTTTACCTTTTTTTACCATAAGTCCTCTTACTTGATTTGATGAACTGTCATCGAGTATTATAGCACTATAAGAACTCAAACATATTCTGATAATAAGATTATGAATCTCATATTGATATACATAGCACAGAATTAAATTTCCTTTATATATAAAAAAATCACAAGTCCATCGAAAAGTTTGGTTATTACAATACAAATAATAAACTAGTGTCTCATTAAGCACTGTTGGGCCTTAATTAAATATGGATTTTACGCATTATTATTATTATTATTTTTTTTTTGCTTTGATTTTTTTTTTTTTTTTTTGCTCTAGGATTTTATTCATTATTTAGTAGTGAAAAATAATATCCATTAAATAGGTCAGATTATTGTCTTAATTTGATCAACTTTGGATATGTGAAACATAACTTAGGATAAATGAACCAAGCTTGTGTGTTTATTTCTTAGATTAACCTATCTTTCTCATCTTAATGCTTTTGTTAGATTAAACTAGAGAGCTTGTTCTAGGTTGTTTAATGGGAAGGGAATTAGGTGAATAGCTTGTTTTGCCTACCCATGAACTAAAGAAAGATTAGAGTAGTAGAGCTTGTTGTTATCTACGGTTGGTAGTTTCAATAGAAAGTTGGAGATAAATCTGTCTAGTGGTGGAGAATGTTTTCTTAACATATCTTTTATTATTCTTGAGTCTTTCTTTAATTTATTTTACAATTTCTTTTATTTATTTTAAATATCAAAAACCCCTTTATTTAGTATCTAGTTTTAGTATGTCTTAAATTTTAGAGTTGATAACTAATTAATTAGAACTAATCCCCTGCTGAAACAACTATTGCTCACTTTATACTCGATTACGACACTATTATATCAAGGCTTTAATTTGGTAACCCATTTGGAACCTTCTAGTCCTCCCTATTTAATAGAAGTTGCTAGATAGGTAAGGCATCTCGGGGTTGAATTTCATATTACATAAAATCACCCAATGTCATATCTCTCTCCCCCCCCCCCCCCCCCCAGTCTTCTAAAGAGTTTTTGAGTGGTGGATTTTTATGGTTGTTTGGGTTTATACTTTTGTAATAAGCACACACAGTGAGTGATAAAGGACGTGATAATCGTGTGCATAAAGGATTGTGACTTGGAATGTGAAGATCATATGAGTCTATCATTGACAAATCCTGAAATGATGTACATTGTGGATCGAATCTAGGATGATCAAAAGACGCTTCTGCTTTTCCCTTCAAAACACAAGGTGCAAATTAAAACTGTACGATAAATTCAGAGAAACGGGTATAATTTAGCAGTGATTTTTCAATTGGCATGTCTGTTTTCTCTCCCTTATATTTGTACGTAAACAGTTCTTTCGTTTTGTTTTTGGCATCTTCAAAAAAACTTCTTGGATTCTGTCCGTATCGATCTTTGAAATGGGGACTACGTTTTCCTCAACCATTGAAGCATTGACAAAAACAATCCTTCCCAAGCGCCTTGCCAATTAATTAGAGAGAAAAACTTGACTTGGCTAGTTAGCTACAATCTGAGAAGAATTACGAGAACAGTAAGGTAAATTCAACCTCCAAGGATTTTTACCCAGCAAAAAAAAAAAAAAAAAAAAAAAAAAAAAAAAAAAAACTTCAAGGATTGTGTAAACAACTCCTCTAATACACATGTTAAGGAATTATGCCGTAAGTTTAGAGTTGTGTGGATTTTTGACCCGTTGGCCAAATTTTTCAATTTGACTAATTAATAAAATGACTAAATTTTCCTTGTTTGTTTTTTTAAGAATAAAACTAGCTATCCAACATCTTCATCTCTTCTTTTTTCTTCTTCTCTTTTCCCTGTCTCTCTCATCTCTGTTCTACTGTACATACACACACTCTATCCTTTTGTTCTCTCTCTTCTCTCCCTCCCTCCGCCCCTCTCTTTCATCTCTCATCCCTTCCTCTCTCCTGCTTCCCTTTTCCTTCGGCCCCCACCTCCCATCTATCATTTCTCCCAACAATCTCTCTCCTCTCAACCTCCGCTGCAATTTCTCTCTGTTGGGATTTCATTAATTCCTATTATGGGCTTACATATTAACTAACAATTATATTATAGGTTATATAATTTAATAGGGTCAAATAAGTGATCTATTAATCGGGCTCTAAAGATATCTATTCGGTATGGACTTTAATGTATATAAACCCAATACTAATTAAATTAGGGTTGATGGGAACCTAATATGACTTAATATATAAAGATCATTATAAGGGTTGTGGTCTTCAAGTCAAATTATAATACATAATATTTGCTCTTCTCCTCCTTCGCCGTTAAGATAGAGAATCCATAGAGCACCTTAAGAAACTAAAGAGATTTGACTGTGGAAGACTTCATCCTTCTTTAATTTGTCTTCAAGGATTTAGGTACACTTCCGATTAATTTTTCTTAATGATTTAACAAGAGATCTTAGATTTGGTGATAATTTTCATTGATTAAAATTTTCCCCAACACACTCCTCTTTTCCCTCTAATGCGATCTCTCTCCACGTGATCCAACAAGAAGATTTAATAATGGAGGAGTCACGGCCGGCTGAAGTAGCGATATGAGATTTACGGCATCCAACCACTAGGATCTCTGACAACACGTGACTGGTGCTGGTGACTAGAGATCATCGATGGTTTGTGTTGACTACAATTGTTGAAGAGTATTATGGTAGATTTCTTGTGGTGGTAATCTACCAGAATACTTTTTGGCTGGCCGAGGTAATTTTGTAAAGATATCTTACGTTGACATTTGACTTATCTTATGAGACTTCAAAAATTCTGAAGTCCCCATACAAAGGTGTGCTCTTTGAGTGACAATCCTCAAAATCAAGCTTTTATTTTTGTCTATCTCCCAACTAGGGGTGGCAATTCGTGTCACGTGTCGTGTTCGTGTCGTGTTTAAACCGTGTCAAAAATTTTTTTCCCTGACCCGAACACGACCCGTGACACGAAAACGAATGAAAAGCACGACACGAACACGACACGGACACGAGACGGGTTGACACGACACGAACCGAAAATGACCCGCGACACGAATTTGACACGCGACACGCGACACGACACGAATCGAAAATGACCCGCGACACGACACGAACTGAAAATGACCCGCGACACGAATTGACCCGCGACCCGTAACGCAACACGAAACCGAACCCGTGACACGAAACTGAACCCGTGACACGAACCCAAATTTTCTTGCTTTTTTATGTCCGTTTTCTTCATCTGCTTACAAATTTGAAAGATCCAAAATCTTATATTTAGCACATAATGCTGAAATTGATATGCAATATATTCTAATATATGAACCAATATCCATATGATTGGGAAGAACCTAAACAAAATATAGTTATCTCAAATTCTAAAATACTAAGTCTGCTATGACCTATGAGCGACCTCTGCAAACCTTAAAAGCACAGCACACAAATCTTCAGGCTCTCAATAGAATACAAATAATGGAGGACCACAACAGAACAATCATTGAAATCAACATAAATCTTACAAGCAGTACAAGAGAATCCACCAAATAATGCTACTGGGCGACTAGGAGCAGTAGGACAAATCCACTTAATCTGCACCTTAAAATGATCAGATGAACCATGTACTAGTTATGAATCAAGACCGCTGAAACGTATGTTGCAAGAGCAGATAAAAGCTACCATGAAACTTAAAGACCATCCTTACATTTGAAAGAGGAAGGGTTTCCAAAAGCTGGAACCAGCTGCAAAGAAACCACAAGACGGGAAATGTTCGACTCAGTTAGCAAACAGTTATCCTGGAATAAAATAAACAATGCTAAGTTAGTTCTTTTTAAACAGAGGCACAAGCCAACAGTTTAACTAAATAAATATATACATATATAGATACATAATAAACAAGCATAACCCACACACAGCCACCGTATTGCTAAGGTGGCTTTTCTGGACTCAAAAATAAAAAATAAAAAAAATAAAAATCCAGCAATCTGCCAAAAATTTAAAAAAAAAAAAAATCTTCTTACATGTACCCCAACATACATGTCGCAAAAACTAAATAAATAGATAAAATTAAAAAAAAAAACAGAAATGTACATTAAAATCTACCCCAAAAGAGAAATATGTAATCAGTTATAAAACACCAAAAAAAAAAGAGAGATATTTCTTTTTTAAAGAAGGACTTCCTTTCTTTTTATTTTATTTTATTTTATTTTATTTTTACTAAAAAACGATATGATCATGTAAACAAAGGCAATCTTTTAAAAGAAATGCATTGTCCGTTAAACGTAATACTTACATTTTAAGTATTACGTTTAACGGACAACCAAACCAGTGAAGTAGTGGTCACTATTCTGG
This sequence comes from Ficus microcarpa, assembly GCA_025413485.1. Classification (NCBI taxonomy): domain Eukaryota; kingdom Viridiplantae; phylum Streptophyta; class Magnoliopsida; order Rosales; family Moraceae; genus Ficus; species Ficus microcarpa. The sequence continues at coordinate 11,903,271 of CM046387.1, forward strand.
ATTCGAGACTTCGACAACATAACTTGGAATCAAATAATAAGATGGTAGAAAGAGACACCCAATCATTTTTTTTTTTTCTAGTTCATGGAAGTAATTCTCATTCCAATCAACTCAATTAGCTAGAGAATCTTCTGGAAAGGGAAAGAGAGTTATAAAATTTAACTGAAGAACAAACTTCTCCACCAGAAGAAGACAAAAGATTGACATTCTCTCTATATTTTATTTTGCAAGAAAAAGAAGTCCACCATCCACATAAAAGGCAGATTCCCATGTGAAAGAGAAAAAATAATGAATTCACACTAGATGACATAAGGAGGAATATCATATTGATGAAGATCAATATTAGTAAAACACAAAATTCCCTATCCCAAAACTATTGATCCATGCACGTCAACCATAGCCGAGTCACAAACTCAGAACATTGTGAAGTATACAATAACAACAATATAGTATCAAAATCTGAAGGGGAAAAAAAAAACCAGGCTCAGAAAATGTCAAGAAAATTAACCAAATTCAGAAGTTCAAAGTACTAATATTCAAAATCAGTTTTTTTACAAAAAAAAAATATATATATATATGTGTTTAAAAATCGAAGGAGATTAAAGCTCAACTTTAGCGAGACAATAAAATCTGTACTGGAAGTTTAAAACTTCATCAAGTTAATAGAGTACCTATACCACTTAGGCATATCCAGAGGTAGAATCTTGATCAACTGTTTTCTCCTCATCAATGTCGAGATTCACAACATTTTGAATGACATCATCCATATCTTTGTCAGCTGTTTTGCTTCCAACTACACAAGAAATATTGAAAAAGAATTTATGATTATGAGATTAATTTAACAATGTTAAGTAATAATAGAGAACCTGAGAACATTTACCTTCACTTCCAAACAACCAATCTCTTAAGCATATAATTGCCTCAACCGTGTCAGGCTTAAGAGAGCTGCGAAACTGGTCAAGTACACGACCACCAACACTAAATGCAGCTTCTGAAGCAACTGTTGATACAGGAATGCTCAAAATGTCACGAGCCATTGCAGCAAGTATGGGGTAGCGACATTGATTTGTCTTCCAATAGAAAAGAATGTCCAGATTATCACTCCTTCTCATCCTGGGCTCATCCAAAAAAATTTCTAACTCCGATTTGCTATTTGTACTTGAAAAAGATCATAAGAGCCATCATCAAATTCCTACATAACAAACAACAAGCATTAGTTTATAAAAATCACTAGGTAATAAAAATAAATAAATTAACAAAGGAAATGAAATATTACCTTGAAAAGATCAGATTCATCCACATCCATTGTTTGCACTTCTTTACCTTTGTCCTTTTTCTTACTAGAGGCTGTAGTGACATTGGCACCTTCAACAACTTTCAACTTGTATTCTTCAAAAAGGGCTTCCAACTTCGTACGTAATGAGAACAACTCAATAGAGTTTTTCCCATAAGCTTTGTCATAGCAGAAAGCAACAAATTCCAACTTATACCGAGGATCCAACACAAGTGCTATCCCGAGGATGGGGCTGAATTCTGACCAATATTTATGAAATTTGCTCCACATATCCAAGGCCATACACTTTAAGTACTCATCTCCAGATTCCATATTAGTTTTTAAGGTGATGTAACAATCAAAAATTAATGGAAAGTACAAATTGGCTGTCGGATATTTGGTGCCAGAAAATAGAACTGTTGCTTTGTAAAACCCTTTCAGAAATTTACAAATTTTACGAACTCTTTCCCACTCCTCAGTTGAAAGACAATGCTTATAATTCGAATCACTCAACTCCAAGTGCTGAAAAGCACGTTGGTAAAAGATGGCACTTTCAAGCATGAGGTAAGTTGAATTCCACCGAGTCGTCACGTCTTGGGACAAACCTCTCGTGCTACCCATTGAGACTAACTTAACACATTCTAAAAACTTTTGCTTCCTTTGTTGTGAGCCTTTAACATATTTGACACTATCCCGAATCTTCCCAACTGCCTTGCCAATACTTTTCAGCCCATTTTGCACAATTAGATTAAGTATATGTGCACAACATCTCAAATGAAAGAATTCACCATTGTAAGGCAACAAACCACGCAAGTTCAATTGAACTTGTAGTGCATCCACGGAGACATCATTAGAAGAAGCATTGTCTAAAGTGATACTGAAAATCTTTTCCTCAATTCCCCAATCACTCAACAAAGAAAAGATCTTCTCAGATAGTGCTATCCCAGTGTGTGGAGGTGGCATAAAGCAAAAATTCAGTATCTTTTTATGCAACTTCCAATTCTTATCAATAAAATGAGCAGTCAAGCATATATATCCATCGGTAGTCAAAGAAGTCCAAAAATCAGAAGTCAAACTTATTCTACCAAGACATGTTTGTAACATATTTCTCACTTTTACTTTCTCCCTTTTATACAGCTTAAGAGTGTCAGCTTTGGCAGTATTTCTAGACACTAATTCCACACTAGGAAACAAATATTGGTGCATTGCCCTTACGCCCTTGTACTCGACAAATTGGAATGGCAAATCATGTAGAATGATGCAAGTAGTTATCAATTCACACCATTTTTCAGAATCAAATTGATTAGAGCCAAAAGACAATGTACTATCACGCGTAATGAGCATTTGACCAATGTCTTTAGTTTCAATTCTTAGACAAGTTTTAATATGCTTTAACATATTACCTGTCCCGTACTTGCTAGAGGCAAGATATTGTTGTCCACATTTCTTGCAAACACTCTTCAACTTCTTATCTGGACCAAGAGGAAGAACGTCGAAGAATTCCCAAACTTTCGACTTCAACCTTTTCTTTTTCAATGGTTTGTTGAGATCACTAGACTCAAGTTCACGCACATCTTCGTTAAGCTGAGTGTCCACATGAACTGCATTCTCTACATCAATATTCTCACTTTGCGCCTCAAGATCAACATGGTCCATCTGTAAATTAAATTAAAAAAAATACATAAGAACATAATAAGATAAAGAGAAATATTTTGAATTAATAATCATATCAGAAGTATTCTTGTTGGGTTTTCTATATAAAGGTTTGGTTTTTCTATATAAAGGTTTGGTTTTTCTGAGTTTGGTGGAAACCCCAACAAGAACTTCACCTAAAACCTAAACCCCTGATTCAGAAAAAGTTTTTCAGAGCTGAAGAACGACACAACCCCAGATCAGAAAATCGCCACAAAATGAACAAAACGTCTAAAAAAGCAAGGATTCTTGTTGGGTTTTCCACCAAACTCAGACTATGTCAATTTCGTGCCCGGTGTTCCTTTACATTTAGTTTCAGGGTGATTTGAAAAGGTGGTGGCTTCCAGAATGGTAAAAAGAAGTATACCAATGGCATGCTTGAACATTCACTCTGAAAATGCAATATTAACAACCACGTGCGTTTCGCTGGCTTTTTTCAATTAAAAATACATATCTATATATGTATACACGTACATAAAATTATTCTCATGTTCTCTTAGCTTACGGGAAAAAAAATGAAAAAAAAAAAAAAAAAAAAAAAAGAAGAAGAAGAAGAAGAGAGAGATAATATATATTAATCTATAATGACTCCACATCAGTAACATAGCTAGCTTGCTTTTCTTTTTAACTCATGAGAGAAATCAATAACATAAATTGGAAGGGAAAAGAATCTCAAAAATAAAGATAGAAGTAGGAATTAGTTCTTGATGCGTGCTCAAATCTATTTGTTTCTGCTCATAAAGCAAAATATGATGAAACTATTTATATGAAACATTAACTAGATGAAAACCCCTAGTTTTTTTTTTTTTTTTTTTGGTTTTTTTCCCCTTGTGGAAACCAGCTAGGTATACAGGACCAAGATTCGCTCTTGTTCATGAATTTATTTATCCATTTTAACATAGCTTGAAAAAAGATCAAAGATTCATTTGCCTGAGAGATCTCTGTCATCATCTATTGGAGAGTATTTGTCACAGAATACATGAATTACAAATCTCTCTTTTGAGATAGAAATAAAAATTAAAAATAAAATACTTACTCTTCAAAAGGGCAGAAGGCTTTCGGCGTTTCGCTAGCTTCAAACCGGAGAAACGGCCGGAGACGGCGACAGAGATCGGAGCAAAGGACGGCCGGAGATGACAGGTGAAGGCGTGAGGCGGTGAGGGCTGAGGCAGTGAGGCACGACACGAACGATGGGAGGAGCCGAGGAGGGCAGGAGGCAGTGAGGCACGACACTTACTCTTCAAAAGGGCAAAAGGCTTTCGGCGTTTCGCTGGCTTCAAATCGGAGAAGCGGCCGGAGACAGCGACAGAGATCGGAGCAAAGGACGGCCGGAGACGGCAGGTGAAGGCGTGAGGCGGTGAGGGCTGAGGCAGTGAGGCACGACACGAATGATGGGAGGAGCCGAGGAGGGCAGGACCGCAGGAGGCTGGAGGGTGGCGGTGGAGGCGCAGTCGGCACTCGGCAGATCTAAAAAAAAAGAATCAATAACTGAGGAGTGAGGAGTTAGGGTTTTGTTTGTATATTTATTTTTTTAAACATTTCAAAATTTGAATTTTAAACTCATTATTTGTGTAGAACCGGGTCATGTTCGGGGTGGACCCGATTTTGACCCGTTATGACCCGAAATGGACACGAAATTAGACACGAATATGACCCGAACCTGACCCGAATTTGACCCGAAATTGACACGAAATCTGACATGATTTTGACACGAAAATCTGACCCGAAATTGACACGAAAAACCGTGCCGTGTTCGGGTCACACGGGTCCAACCCGAACACGACCCGTTCTATTCCGTGTCAATTTCGGGTGACCCGAATTTGACCCATCCACTATTCGTGTCGTTTTCGATTCGTAAAATTCGTGTCGTTTTCGATTCGTGTCGTCGTGTCGCGACCCGTATTGCCACCCCTACTCCCAACCATCTCTCTTTTCTTTCTCTCTCTCTCTGTTGACACGGACGAGACAACCCTAAAGGTAAGGCATTTGATGCCAAGGGGCACTCATCGTCATGTGAATTGGGTCGAGCACCAGAGTGGGAAGCAACATCAGTGCGTCGTTAAGGAAGTGTAAGAACGCTACACATGATCTGACGTTGAGCTGAGTACTGGCATAGAGGACGCGTGGCTACTCATCATTTGTTGAGGTGCATGAGTTGGGCCGCTGAGCAAGGGATCTAGAGCGTCTGAGGTGCACACTACCTTGATTGTTGATGGGGACTCCGATGGTTCCAATCGGAAGTGAATGCACACACACATATATATATATATATATATATTTTTTCTGCATAGTTGAATGTTGGGTTTGAATTATTCTTTCATTCTTTTTTTTAATTACTTTTTAGACCCCAATTGAACTCTAAATTGCTATTTTTGTTTATTCACCTAATTTACACACACAAATGAGAAAAACAAGTATGTTGAAACTGTTGAAGGGATAATTAAATAAAGATATCAAGAACATAACTAATTTAAATGCATTAAAATGATAAAAATAACTTTATTTGATAGAGTTATTATCAATTAACACATTTTTTAAATTAACACTTAACTATTTATAAAAATCTAAAAATAATAAAAAGAAGAGCTTAATTTAATTCCAAATATTCTAAATAATCTTAAAGATAGACATAAATCTGTAATTAAAATCACATACTAAAAATAAAATATATCTTAATAACTAATCATAATCTGATCTAATAAGATTATGATTAGTTAATTGATAAAAAATAAATTTTCTATCTTAATAAGATAGAAAAAAAGTAGATTTTCAATTTGATCTAATAAAAGGTATCAGTTGCTGAGCTACCACTTTGGGCAACCTGAGGAACTATCAAATCAAGTCATTAGATCTTCAGCTCGATCAATGCGCTGAATTACATGAACACTTAATGAGTCGATTTTCATCAACTAAGGAGTGGGGGGCTTACTGTTGAGGTCAAATTTCGTATCTTATCTCCCACCGTCTATGTGACAACGCAAATCAAGGAGATCAACTCAAAATTCAACCAAACAGCTGATCAGATCGACTTGAGAGCCTGATCGACTAGAAACCCTTTCAGGTCGAGCCAAGGCTTAGCGATTTAAGAAATCAGCTCGAGAATTGATTTAGGCACTTGCCCGAATTCATAGCTTGAAAATATCAGGAAACCTTCCTTATTCACCCTTGCACAAGAATCGCACCAAGATCAGCCCATATCAAGTCAATAATCAATCAAAAAGGTTACTTTCCCTTTCCAAAAAAGCTCTTCAAATAAGGAAAGTCAACCTAGATCAAGAAGAATCAACTTCTTATCACCGAATCCAGCATGTTCAGCACCAAAACGAGCATCAATCATTATCTATAAATATAGGGCATCATCACATGCCTAGGGGATCCCGACTTTCATCACATAGCATCCAAAATTTCCTAGAAGTCCCTTACTTCCTACATCTACTCCTGATTCTCGATCTCTATTCCCTGATTTCTCTCTCTCTTTTTCTACAATCTCTGATTCCTTTCTTCCTACCTTCTTTGCTACGGTATTCATTGTACTCTTTTATCAACAATAGTGAAAACTCATAAGCCACCACATAGGACTAGCTCTCACCTTGAGAGTGCACCTCTATAAATCCCTCGTGTTCTCTACTTTATTTACAATACTTTGTTCTTATTTGCAACTAACACTAACGGTCAACTCAAAGCACACCCAGTCGGCTCAATGATATAGCTGTAGGTCCTAAACCGACTCAATCTGATTTGATTGTAAATTTTACTCTCTACATATACTTATGCAATTAACCTTAATTGGAGTGGCTTTCTCACACGATAGTGCCTCTACCGGTTATAAAAACATTGTTTGAAGCCATGTGATCTCCATGTAAATTAGTGTTTTTTTAGCTTTTACTTTGAGAAATGAAAAGAGCAAATATTTTATAAACAATTTATCAGCTTCTAAAATAATTGATGTACTAACTTTACCATTTCTTGAAACCTACGATTTTATGTTTTTTAATCATAACGTACTAAAACTTCATATAGAACTCTTTCAACAGGGAAAAAAAAAAAAAAAAAAAGAACTAACGCTAATTTTTCAATCTTCTTTTGAAATTTAAGAGTTTCATATCTTGATGGAGTGAAATTAAGAGGAAGAAGAAAAATGTGCAAAGAAAATATAAAATGAAAAAGAAATTGGTCGTGGATTCCAACTCAAAGAAATTAAAGTAATGGAAAATGACCACCTGTGCTTCTAAGTGAAGTCTTGTTATAACATTGCCCAGGTAGCGACGTAGCGTCCCTACAACGTTTTTTTTTTTTTTTTTAGTGGTAAAGTGAAGAGAAAGTTTTTCTTTTTTGTATTATTAGGATGTCCTCAGATTCGATACTCAGTAGTTTTAATTAAAGGACACAGGACAGAGCTAAAGAGGCCCAGGGGGCTCCCAGACAACTTTTTCTTTTTTCCTTTTTAGCCCACAAGTTTGTATATAAGTTCACATATAGCCCCTTTAAACCTCTGTCAACTTTTTTTTTTCTTTTTTGCCCCCCAACCTAAACACTTAGAGCATCATCAAATACACTATTTTTATACTTTTGTACTAAATATAGTAATAATAATAATTATATTAAAAATAATCTTATCGATATATTTACTTATCAAAAAAATTAATGGCTTAGATTGTATTTAAATCTTCATTATAATTAATCCCTCTAAAATAATTTCTGACCTCGTCACTGAAAGGGCATACCTTGCTTGGTCAATAGGCGATAGGCTAAGCGGGCGTGAGTGAAAATGGATCATCTTTTGGGTAGAATTGAATTAGATACCTTTTGTTATATTAATGGAGTTCAATATATATATATATATATATATATATATTTCTTCTAATAAACAATAAAGATGTTAAGCGGGAAAGGGGGAATGATCTATTTTTCAGGAAAAAAAAGAAAAAAGAAAAAAGATTTCCTTACGTTGTGTAGCTCTAACACGTAAAATATACAAACTTAGATTGGTGCCAAAGTAATTAAAGCAAGTATGTTATACAGCCATTATAGATTTGATCAATTTTTTTTTTTTTTTTTTAGGAAAAATGTTAGGGACATCATCATTAACACCAACTTTTGAATATTAATTTATTTGACATGCAAGTTCTCATTTTTTAAGTGATAAGTGTCTAAAAAATGATCTCATCAAGTTATTGCATTTATCAACAAAAAGATAACAACTCATTGCTACGTGTAAATTGATATTCAAAATTTAGTATTAGAATTCGTGTTCCTAGCAATTAAAAAATGTTAACAGACACTTGCTTGTCAGACAAGACATGCAACTAAAAGTAACTAATTTCAAGAGTTTGTCCCTCAACATGATCCAGGCAAGCATGCAATATGGTTATTGTGATCAATCCATGCTTCTCATACTAGGCAGGCAACTTAAAGATTTTCCTTAGAAAAAAAAATTTTTTAAAAGGTTTTCCATACCAATTTTGGCTATGCTATGCTTGGTATGGTGGAAAAGAGGAGGAAAGGAGTGGGGGTGGGATTTTTTAATGAAAAATGATAAACTAGCATGTTTGGTTGGAAGGAAGATGAGAAGGAAAGGAAAATTAGGTGGAAAAAAGTTATTGTGGGACCCATTAGTTTTACTCTTGTTTGGAGGATATATCTAATTTTGAAAATTGAAAATTTTGGCAATAGAGTTTTTTTTTTAAATATTTTTTTAACGTTCTTCATCATTCTCTTATTTTGAAAAAAGAAAACTATCTCATTTTCAAACTTACTTTATACAGTACGCTTTTAGTAAAAAGAAATTAAATCTTTTTAAAGTCTCCTCATAATTTACAATTTTTAACAACATTTTTTCTCATTCAAAAAAAAAAAAAATTTGTTTACAAGGAGAAAATTTTTTACACATCCAAACACAATCTTATTCGCAATATAAAAAGACTTTCTCATTAAAATAAGAAAATTTTGCTTTTTAAAAATAGACGTGCAACCAAACAGGACCTAAATCTTTCCAAAAATGTAAGGAAAACTAAAATTCATCATATAACTACTAAAATTACTTTCTTATCTGTGCTTCAAAGTAAAGGAATATATATATATATATATATATAATATTATAATATAGTAATTGTATAACTTTCCTTAATTCCGGATTGTTATTTGAAACTCTTCTCTTGCCCTAGCTCTCTTTTAATCCTTCTCCGTTTGCTCTGTCGCTGTCTTGTAGCAATTTTCCATTCATTGTAAATATAATATACTAGCAACTTCAACGAGAGTCAGATAAAGAGGTTCGTGAAGAAAGAAAGTGAAGAGAGTCAGACAAACAAGTTCGTGAAGAAAGAGAGTGAACGGATAAATCACTAAGAAAGTTGATAGTCCCACATCGATAGAATAAAGAGCTTTGCGAACTATGCTCTAATAATATAAGTGAAGCTGCTTTGGCCGGTCAAACCACGGAGCCGTGCGGTGCATACAGAGCGAACTATTCTTTCGCCTTTTACTAAAGAATACCGTGTATGCGCCGCTCATTGCGGCATACGCCTATTTTTGGAGAGGCTCTCTCACACGGGAGTTGCCTCCATAAAATATGTTTCAAGTGCTTTTTTTTATTTTTTTATTTTTATTTTAATGTGAATGATATATTTCATTTTATTATGCGTTTGTTATTATTTTCTTTAAAATAAAAATTATTATGGTTTAGTATTTAGTCAAGTGGTTTAGGATGAGCTGCCATGTAACAGAATCTGTTAGATTGTGATTCTGTTTCAAGTCTACTTGTTAACTGTGTAATTAATTGTAAAGAATTGTATTGTTCAATTTATATAATGGAAATCAAAGCTCACACTCGAGTTAAGTTTAGTATTCCCAAATTCTGAGTATTCTCTCTCTCTGTGGATATTCTCTCCTTTGTTCAATTCTTTTCTTAACTTCGTCTCAAAGCCTTCGACAAACATCAATGGCTTCTTCGTCGTCTTCCTTCGATGGTTCTGGAGCTTCATCCAATACTCCAATGGCAAATTTTCCTGCTTCGTTCACTTCTACTATGGTTCCACTGGTTCTCAAACTAGATTGGAACAATTTCTTCTTCTGGAAGTGAAAAGTGCATGAAAATGCACTTTTGTCGTTCAAAATTGTCAAAATAAATTAACTTTTAGTTAAACATTTTCATGAATTTATTTCAAAACATTTTAGTTTGAAAATATTTAGTTTTAATTTAATTTAATTTATTTTGTAGGAAAATTACACTTTGGGCACAATCAGAAGCAAACTTGAAGAAAGAAGGCCCAATTAATCAGCCTAAGTTGTCAGCCAAGCCAATCCCTTGCCGCCACGTGTCATTTCCAAACTCATCAGGACACCACATGGGGCCAGTGCCTCTCCAGGCCTTTTGCCACACACACGTACCTAGCCAATCCAGGTGACAGTTTTCATGTGTTTCACATGCACAATAGAGGCTAGCAGTAGACCATGGGCCCGGCTCTCCCCTACATCAGTTGCTTCTCCACTCCCCACAAAGACTGTGATGGGTTAGCGCATGTGCATTGACTATCGAAAGCTAAATGCCGCCACTTGCAAGGATCATTTTCCGCTTCCATTCATCGACCAAATCCTAGGGTTATCCTTTTCTGTTGCTTTCTTGATGGCTATTTAGGCTATTATTAGATTGAGATTGCATTGGAAGATCAGGATAAAACCACATTTACTTGTCTTTTTGGTACTTATGCCTTTCGGCGTATGCCATTTAGACTGTGTAATGCACCAATCGCCTTTCAGAGATGCATGATAAGCATTTTTTGTGATGCCCTAGAAATTCATAAGCTTGATTCATGAATTATTATTATGGATTTTCTTCATTCATATGCTTCTAATGAATTATTTTAATGAATATTAAATTTCAAGATCATGAATGATAGTATATATATCATCAGGGTGATGATATTGATGATTTAACAATGTTGAATTTCTCTTTTTAAATGAGAAAATTTAAATACATAACAGATTAGTTGAATGACATATAAATTTATACGAAAAATTTATTATGTCATATTAGAGGGATAATGTTAAATTTTGAGAATAACCCCAATTTTTATTAGTAGGTTGATTTAATGATCTTCATATTTATTTTGATCATACTAATAGCTAAGCCTTGGGAGTATGATTGGGAAATTAATTTATCACATAAATAGAAGATGAGTGATTAGTATTTACTCATAGAAAATCCAAAGGTGGAAGATTAATCAAAAATTGTGCTTGTTTTGAAATCAATGATGTAGATTTGATGCTAGAGAATCCTAGGTAAATCAATGGCCAAACCTTGGATGATAAGTGACCAATGAGAACTAAGGGTAAGGATAGGTGTGATGGAAGATCCAATGGATGAGAATAAAGATAACAACTTTGGATCAATGATGGAAATTGAAAAAAAGAAAAATAAAATAAAATTGACTAGAGCAAAGCGGGAATCGGTTTTTGAGTCTCAAAACAAGAGGAAATGTGAACAAATGAGAAAAGAAAAAAGTGGTGCATGCATGCAACCACATGTAAGAGATGGCATGGTTTGTTTTGGTAAGTTGACCTAAGGAAAAGACAAGTGAAAGTGACCCTTTGTCTCCACTTTGTTAAACCAAATTTCATCCCAAAAACCCTCATTGAAGTGGCAGCAATGCAAAGGTTGATTCAGCCAAAAATTTTCAAATTTACCCCTGAAAAGACAGCTCCCCTTAAGGTTAAAGTTGGCTGAAAATAAGCCCCTAACACTTCATTTTGCTCTCACACAAGTTAAGCTCAAAAATCCTAACTCTCTAGCCACCACCAAGCTCAAAACAAAAAGAAGAATCACCAACTCTATTCTCCATCTCCAACACCCCTCAACCACCCCCCCTCCCTCCATTTTCAAGCTCTAAGCAACCCCGTTACCAAGTTTGAAAATGTGCGGAACGGAGTTAAAGGACATTTTACTAGAGGTAACCTAGTGATATTCTTCATGTTTTAGTCTTTTTTGGAGAACTAAAGCATGATATTTAGTTATGATCTTAATGTTAGACATCTTCTTATCTAGGAAAAAGTTTTGGGAAGAACTTGGGAGGTTCGAGATCTTAAAGGATCCCCGGAGCATTTCGGTAAGATCTATTAACCTTGTTGAAGTTTACGGCTGTTGTGGTGATATAGCATGCATTAAAAACTTTGGTATGAAAAATAAATTATATATTAAGATTCTACAAAGGATAAGCTTCATTTTAGGCTTTAGAATCACTTGATTTGCTTTTATATGTCTAAAGTTATGTGCCTTTGAAGTTGTGACACAAAACAAGAGAGAAAATGAACCTCCGAGACACAGCATAGCCACGGGTTTATTGTACTCCGAACCCTTTAGACTCAAAATTTTGGATTATAAGGTGTATAACTAAAAACTAGATTCTTTAAGCTTTCCAACAAGGTATCATATGTCTTGAATGGATAAATGTGTAATTTTTGGTGAATTTTATAAATTTGGACTACGAACCAAAAATCCTTGCTGGAACCCTGTACTAATCACGGGTTTTGTAGATTTTGAGTTAGTAAACCATAATTTTTTATAAAAATGTTTTTATCTTACAAAATAGACATTATAAGTTTTCGAATGACATATCTTTTGTCTTATTTGGACTTGTAAATAAATTGTTATGATTTTCCTAATCTTATCCATGAATCTGGACTTATGGTACAAACGTCGGACCAATAGTGAAAAAACCTAAGTTTATGGTATGAAATGCTTAAGTATTAAAGGAAATAACTTTACCACTGTAAAGTAGACATCTTAAGCTTCAAAATGAGATATAATGCTTTTAAAATGAATATGTACATAAATTTTAATAAATCCCTTAAGATTATATTGTAATCTGGAAATCTGAGATTTTACCATAAGACACTTAGGAAAACGTCCACATTAATATTTGAAATACTTGAAATCTGAGAAAACAAATTATAAAAACAGAAACTAGATGTTTTAAGCTTTCCAACAAGTCATCAAATGTCCAAAACGGTGTTATACACAAATCTAAATAAATCTTACAAGTTAAAATCCTATACCGATAAAATGATTAAACATTAAAATATGACATAAAGGTAAGTCATAACATATGAATATATCTAGTTATGAAATGAGTTGATTTTAAGTGTATGACCAAATAATGTGAAAAACCCTAATTTCATAAATTAAATCATAAGTTTTAATGGGCTAAAATAAAGTATACTAGAGGGTTACTAGGCATATACCAAGAGATTACCTTAGCCTAACTAAATGAACATAACTAAGGGGATTGGACTAGCCCAATAATACCCTTAAGTGACTCCTTGTCACCTTGATTGATTTATTAATTAATTACTTAATTAATTAATACATAACCAAATGTGATTAATAAAGAAATTAATTAATTAATTGATTGATAATTAATTAACTAATTATAAGAGTTAGTGGATGATAATCAAGATTATTATGTTAAATCACTACATAATTATAATACATGATTAATTAGAGATTAATAATATCATTAATCATTGATATAATCATCAAAATAATTAGGGATGATTAATTAGATATTAATCAAACATTAATTATTATGTAAATCAAATTATTAATTATTGTTATTAGAATTAATAATTATTAATTATTATATGAGATAGAATATTTAAGTAACATAATTAAATTATCAACAAGATAATTATTAATAAGTCAATTAAAATTATATAATTTAATTATAATTACTCAATTAATTAAAGTAATAATTAACTATTACTTAATTAATTAGTTAATCAATTAATTAATCAATTGATTGATTAATTAATCAAAATAATTAATTAAATTAAATTAAGTAAATAATAATTAGTAGAAATTTATTTTAACACTTAATAATTAATAAGACGTAATTGTTAAGGTTAATTATGATATAAGTAAATTAAATTCACTATAGTTTATAAAATAAATGAATAATTGAATAAAGTAATATAACTATGATTCTATCTAATAATGAGATACTGTTAAATTAGGATAATTTCTCAAATTTGCATAGTAGGAGATACAACTCCGGAAGTTTAAGCATATAAGACAAGTAAGTATAAACCCCACCAACAGCATGGAACAGAATATTTTTCTTTGTTGATGCTCTACGTTTGCTATGACTTGACTCGATGATGTGATGAGTATATGAATTATACATATTGCTTTGATTAAATATTTGATGTGCATAATTTCTATTACATTGACATGATCAACATGTCTCACAGATAATTATACCATAATTATATATGTATAGTGACATATAAATCTACACATTGTCACAACTAATGAGAATAAGACAAATAAGAGATAGGATTAAGTGTCGTACCAACATCTAATTAGTGAGAGGATATGATAAGAACGAACGTTATAAGATAGACCTTGGAGGCTGTTAGAGGGTCGCTCTCCTAACTCCCCATTGGTTGCGCACATATGAGTACGACATAGGGGTCCTTAAGTAGACAAGATATTTATATAATGAAGCATAAATAAACATACATTATCACATGCACTTTTGAACATCCTTGATGTTACGTGTGATGATATGATTTTGTGGAAATATTTTGTGAAATATTATTTGCACTTGCTGAGCGAAAGCTCATACCTGTGTGTTCGTGTTGTAGGTAACGTGAGTAAGCAGCCCGCTACTTAAATATTTCATGGACCGGCAAAGCTGTACGGAGCCGATGAAGAAAAAGAGTGGGATACCACCACAAATTTAATTTCCCCATTTAGACGTCATAAATTATTTTGTAAAGACTATATTTATAACTATGTTCTAACGTTTTGGTACTACTAAATTAGTATGAGTACTTTATGAGAAAAAGACTTTAGATCGTTCGTTTTAATCAACATGAAGTTATAGTTTTTAAAATATTATCTAAATACGAATTTGAATATGATATTTATCATCTAGAAGTTTCTATTTCCTTCAGTTAAAAGTTCTAGTAAATTTAGTTTATAGTGCGAATATAGTTTATAAACCAAAAAAAAAAAAACTGTAATTTTAGAACCAAACGTAAATAAGTGTTAAGATTAAATTAAATAAGAATAAGTAAGCTAGTTAACGGTCCGAAAAGTTGGGTTATTACATTTTCTGCGACATGGTCAAGAAATGTATGGAAGTGTTCATGGATGATTTGACTGTCTTCGACGACTCCTTCGACTTGTGCATTCTTAACTTAGAAGTTGTTCTTACAAGATGTAAAGAAAAAGGTCCCATGCTCAACTAGGAGAAATGCCATTTCGTGGTACCATCTAGCATAGTCTTGGGTCATGTTGTTTTTGAGAGAGGGATTGAGGTCGATCGGTCTAAGATTGAACTCATATCTAATTTACCCACCCCCAATTCTATTAAAGAAGTTCGGTCATTTCTAGGGCATGCTGGTTTTTATAGGAGGTTCATACAAAACTTTCCAAAGATTTCACATCTACTATGTAATCTCTTAGCCAAGGATGCCGTTTTTAAGTGGACGCAAGAGTGTGAGGATGCCTTCCAAACGCTCGTGGTGAAGTTGACTTTTGCCCCGATCATTCAGTCATCGGATTGGAGATTACCATTTGAGATCATGTGTGATGCAAGCAATCATGCTATTGGGGCTGTCCTTGGTCAAAGAAAGGAGGGGAAGCCCTTTGTTATGTATTACACAAGCAGGACTTTGAATAACACTCAAATAAACTACTTAACCACTGAGAAAGAGTTGTTTGCTGTTGTGTTTGCACTTGATAAGTTTCATGCATATCCGATCGGTTCACCCATCACCATCTTCACAAATCATTTTGCCCTTAAGTATCTCCTTTCCAAAAAGGATGCTAAGGCACGATTAATTAGGTGGATCCTTCTTTTGCAGCAATTTGACTTAACCATCAAGGACAAGAAAGGTGTTGAGAATATGGTGGCAGACCAGTTGTTCTGATTGGAATTCAATGACTCCACCGACAGTCAAGCCATTCAAGATGACTTCCCTGATGAACATCTCTTCGCGGTCACTAAGTTGCCTTTGTACGCTTACATCGTCAATTACTTAGTGACCGGCGAACTTCCTTCTGATTGGAATGCTCAAGATAAGCACAAGTTCTTGGCCGAGGTGTGTCACTTCTATTGGGATGATTTGTGTTGGGATCTATAGGTGCCCTAAGGATAGAAAATCTTAGGGATTTTCTGTAAATATGACATTTTGATATTAATAAGAGGAAATTATTCATGTTTAATAAGTTGTGTCATATTTACTTTCATTTGTTGATTGTATAATTATTTTGAGCAAACATAAAATACTCCTAGGCTGTTGGTAATATATCGAATTACCATATGTATACGGGGTATGCATAGAAGACGTGGTAATTTGATAACAGTCTAAATAAATAGTCCACAATCAATGGAATAAGATTTGGGGATTTTATTCATGATAAGATTGTAAATGTTGTCTACTTCCTTGGAGGGATGATTTGTCTTGACCATCGGATAGGTTCCGAGTAGAAACTTTAATGTATACCAGTATTGAGGTATGACATTGGACTGGACTTAAAGTGTTAATTGATTCGATTTAATAATTCCGTTTATAAGAATCAATGATACTTTGATTATCATCCTGCATTAATCTTAATCCTGAAATGATTACTTGAGTTCGCATCCATGACTTATGTACTTTGATGCACTAAATGTGAGACACTGTTAATTCATGGTCAACATACTTGTGTTTTGGGTACATGACTTATGGATGGAGAAATCAAGATTCATAGATACGGAATCCATAGCTATCTTAATGATAGTAAATGTTATCTACTTAAAGGTATTATTCGGGGATTGAAAGATAGTACAATTGTATGGTTTTACAATTGGTGGTTCTTTCAATGGAGAATAATTGAACTTTAAGTTAAAATGATTGAAAAGGTAAAACGGAAAAAGTCCTTAATTCAATCATGGATAACATATGGGGATTAAGCAAGCGATGAATAAATCATAGAAGAAGCACTACGTAAGAGAGCTTTCGTAATACGGTATGTAAACAGGAGTTCAGCTTCAAACTTTTAGTGGAATAGTTTTGAAGTTGATAATTGATGGATAATTACTCTGGGATTAATTTTTCATAATTATATGAGCCTCTTTATATATTTCCATCGGGTCCCTCTATTAGCTCATATAGTTCCACGAAGCGTCTCGGGATTTGTTCCTAATGAGATCGGTAAATTGTAAATGGAATTTTGTAATGTCTATTAAGACATGGTACTCTCTAACATGCAATCCAGAAAGGATTGGACATGTGAAATTTGTAGACAAATGATTTGTCAACATGTGATTGGTTAATTTGAATTTTGAAAATAAGATTGTGTTTGAATTTTGGAAAACAAAATTTTTCTCTCCTAATTAAAAGTGGTGCACGTTTTTTTAATTGTATGGAGGGAAGAAAATTTTGTTTCAAAATTATTTAAATATATTCCTAACATTTAATTATTAATTGGTTTAAATAATGGAGATTATTTCATGAATTTTTCTTTCCTAATTAAATAGGTGCATGGTTTTTGTGAGGAAAGAAAATTTGAAATATTTCATTAATTTAAATTAATTAATATGGATAATGTTTATGGAAAATATTTATTCAAATATGTGAATCCTATTTAAATTCGAAAAGGTTTAAAAGAAGTTTGAATCTAGATAGGACTAGGATCTTTTGACTAGTCTAGATTCTTGATTTAAAATTTAAACCACCAATCAAGATTTCTCTCACTTCGTGGCCGAATTTTAAAGGGGATTTCCTCTTGAAAATTATTTTTATGTTCAATGAATCTAGCCCTAAAGTTGTATGATCTTTTGGTTCAAGATTTATCCAGAAAATAATTATTAATTATTTTTCAAGTGTGAGATAAATTTTGAAAATGATTGGAATACTATATAAAAGCTAGGAGTTCTTGAAAAACTAATTTTTGATTTTTTTTTAAGGAGAAAAACGTTTTTTAATAATAAAAAAAAATTTGTTTTTCTTCCACATCAAAAATTCGGCTTTCTTGTGAGAGAGAAAAAGAAAGAAAATTCCATTGAATCAAAACTGCGAGGAAGGTTAAACCGAGTGATAATTTTTCATAGGAGGTTAACCGGTTCTTGTTTTGTAGTTTTGAAGAAAGAAGTTGGATCAAATTCTCAACGAGGATCATCGGAATTGAGAAGGAGGGATCTAGACTTCGGAAAGTATTACCGGTCGCTTGGATTCATAGAACGTGTGCCCACACACACTCTGAGACGTGGAACTCGAGAATAGTAGAGAAGACACGTTGGTCAAACGCTCTAGCAATTCCGGAATCCAAGAAATAAGGTACGCTTGATCATGAATTAATTTATTGTTATATGCATCATGAGCTTCTTTTCCGGAAACGGCATAAAATTTTAAAACTTCCGCTGCGCCGTAACTCCAATACCGGATCCGATTTTTCCAACAACTTGTACCTATTCAAGTACTGTCCCAACCAAATCATGAGGCAATGCATTCTTGATGATGAGATTCATAGTGTTTTGAGCTTTTGCCACAACTATGATTGTGGTGGTCACTTCTCCATTAAGAAGACCACTTTGTTTAAGGACACTAATGAGTTTTGTCGATCTTGTGTAACGTGTCAAAAGTTAGGTGCTTTGTCCCGTCGTCCTATGATGCCCTTGAATCCAATTCTTGTGATAAAAATATTCGATTGTTGGAGGATAGATTTTATAGGACCATTTCCACCTTTTTCTGGTTACCCTTACATTTTTCTCGCTCTAGATTATGTTTCCAAATAGGTAGTGGTCGTGCCATGTCAAACCAATGATAATGCAATAGTTGTGAAGTTCTTGAAAGAGAATGTGTTTATCTAGGTTCAGTATTCCACGTGCTACCATCAGCGATCAAGGCACTCATTTTTGCAACCATTCTTTTGAGGCTCTCATGCTCAAGTACGGTGTCATTCATAACGTTTCCACTTCCTACCATCCACAAACAAATGGCCAAGCTGAGTTGGTGAATGGGGAGCTCAAACAGATTCTGGAAGAGATGGTGAACCTCGACTGCAAATATTGGTCCTTACATTTCTTAAACACTCTTTAGGCATACCGTACTGCTTACAAGTCCCCTTTTGGGATGTCTCCAAATATGCTTGTTTTTGGGAAACCTATCATTTACCTGTAGAGCTTGAACATAAGGCTTATTGGGCTATCAAAGCCCTTGACTTTGATCTCAATGCTACAGGTATTCATCGCAAGCTCCAACCACTACTACAAAAGCTGGCTTACACGACGGAAAATACACGATGGTTTTTGTGAAACCGTCGTCTTAAACAAGATTACACGACGGTTTTCTTGGAACCGTCGTGTAATCCGGCAGCATTTCAAAAAAAAAAAGAAAAAAAAAAGGATTACACGACGGTTATATAAAACCGTCGTATAATCCTCCGAAAATTTTCAAATTTTTCAAAATTTCAAATTAAAAAAAAAAGGATTGCACGATGGTTTTTATAACCGTCGTGTAATCCTATAGGATTACACGACGGTTTTGAGCAAAACCGTCGTATAATCCTCCAAAAATTTTCAAATTAAAAAAAAAAAGGATTACACGACGGACATAATGTCCGTCGTGTAATCCTCGTGTAATCCTCGTGTAATCTAAGGATTACACGACGGACATAATGTCCGTCGTGTAATCCTCGTGTAATCTAAGGATTACACGACGGACATAATGTCCGTCGTGTAATCCGTCCGTCGTGTAATCCTCGTGTAATCTAAGGATTACACGACGGACATAATGTCCGTCGTGTAATCCTCGTGTAATCGAAGGATTACACGACGGACATAATGTCCGTCGTGTAATCCTCGTGTAATCGAAGGATTACACGACGGACATAATGTCCGTCGTGTAATCCTCCGGAAATTTTTAAAATTTTCAAATTTTCAAAAAAAAAAAAGGATTACACGACGGTTTTAAGCAAAACTGTCGTGTAATCCTCCGAAAATTTTCAAATTTCAAATTTTCAAAATTTGAAAATTTTCAAAAAAAGGATTACACGATGGTTACAAAAACCGTCGTGTAATCCTCCGAAAATTTTCAAAATTTTCAAATTTCATGCTTTGGAATTCGCATGAAAACCCATTACTTAAATACACATTACTCTTCATTTATCATCATTTTCATCTTCAGCACTTTAGACAACTCAAACTTTTCTCCTCCCCACCTCCTTCGCCCGCCCCCCCAACTTAAAATCCGGTCACGCCGCCGCCACCACGTCAAACTTGTCCCAAACCGCCGCCGCTGCCGTCGCCACCACCTCTCTCTCCCCGTGTTCCCATCAAGGCCGTGACTATTTTTTTTTTAAGAAAAGCAAGGTGACTTCCATATTACTCAATTTCTTATTTTCTAACAAAACTACGAACACACAATACTTTAATAACTTGCGTGGTGTGTAATTTGTAGTGTTGTGGTTTTGGGAGTCATTGACCCATGGGAGGACCTCGTCCTTTATTTTGATCCTTTTCGAGAGAAGAAACGAGACGATTTTACCGAACTCATAAACATGTAAGGCAATTTTTGTATGCTAATTTTTTTTGTTAATCTTAATTATATGCATATTAATTAGCTTGAACTTTACCAATTTGCTAGGGCCCTAACGGATTGGAAGATTACGGTCGGCGAAGGAATTAGAAGGAGACGAGATTGTAAAACGAAAATCTCGAACCGGCCTTGTCCTCTCCAAGAAGGAAGTGTCAAATGTGGTTATTTCATTTTAGGTTTTATGAGGGAAATAGTGTTTAATGGAATTAACGCACTTGAAAGTAAAGAATTTTTCACTTCTGATAATTTGGATTTGATTAGGAGTGAATGGTGTGGTCATGTAATGGAATTCGTTGATTATGACATTCCATATTTGTAATATATAATAATTGGTATGTTTTTACCTTGATCAATGTTGTTCATATCTTGAATTGTCTCTTGATTTTTGCCATTTCACGATATACTCCGAAACTTTACACCACGGTCTTCTATATGTCCGTCGTGTAAAGTGGACTTTACACCACGGTCTTTTAGATGTCCGTCGTGTAAAGTCCGCTTTACACCACGGTCTTTTAGATGTCCGTCGTGTAAAGTCCGCTTTTCACCACGGTTTTCGATATGTCCGTCGTGTAAAGTCCGCTTTTCACCACGGTCTTCGATATGTCCGTCGTGTAAAGTCCGCTTTACACCACGGTCTTCATATGTCCGTCGTGTAAAGTCCGCTTTACACCACGGTCTTCATATGTCCGTCGTGTAAAGTCCGCTTTACACCACGGTCTTCGATATGTCCGTCGTGTAAAGTCCGCTTTACACGACGGTCTTCATATGTCCGTCGTGTAAAGTCCGCTTTACACCACGGTCTTTATATGTCCGTCGTGTAAAGTCCGCTTTACACGACGGTCTTCATATGTCCGTCGTGTAAAGTCCGCTTTATACCACGGTCTTCATATGTCCGTCGTGTAAAGTCCGCTTTACACGACGGTCTTCGATATGTCCGTCGTGTAAAGTCCGCTTTACACCACGATTTTTCTACTTAAATACGGGATTACACGACGGGTGTTAACCATCGTGTAAATTTGAGATACCACGACGGTTCATATAACCGTCGTGTTATCTTCCACGACAATGGATTACACGACGGTTCTGTAACCGTCGTGTAAACTTTGCACGACGGTCAAAAACCGTCGTGTAATCCCCTCTTTTTAGTAGTGAACTGTCAGAAATTAAGAAGCTGAGAGATGATGCATATGATAACTCCAAGATTTACAAGGCCAAAATGAAGGCAACTTATGACAAGTAGATTTTGAGGAAGAACTTTGAGCCGAATCAGCGAGTACAATTTTATGACTCATGTTTGCATTTCTAGCTAGGTAAGTTGAGGTCGAGGACCTGAACGATGGGAGAGTATTTAGAGTTAACGGCCAGAGATTAAAGCACTACATTGGGCAAGTGAGCCAGGCTAAATAGATCATTCTCAAGGCTCCATACCAACCCTGAGTAGTTTGCTGTCAATCCTTTTGTACTACATTTTTGTTTCTTTGTTTTGCTTGTTTCTTTTAATTTTGTGTGTTTTGTGTGCTTTTATTTTCAGTTTGTTTTTGTGTGCTTTTATATTTGTTTGGCTGTTTTGGAGAATCAAATCAGGTGGCTCAACTATGTTTTTATGTTTATCATCCAAGTGTTCTCTTTCCTTGTCTTCTTCAAAATTTTGCGTGAATCCATGGCTTTTAAAATTTTTAAAAATTAAAAATTAAAAATTAAAAATTAAAAATTGCACAACATTCCACAAAGGTTTTTGCCATAAACAGTCGTGGTTTATTACAAATCACGACCGTTTATGGCAAAAACAATTGTGGTATATTGCTTTAATTTTTAATATTTTTTTTTCAAAATTTCACGTGAATCCGTCACTTTTTAAAAAAACCCTCATTCACCATACCACGACCATATTTGGAAGAAATGGTTGTGGTATGTGGTGCAATTTTAAATTTTTTTTTTCAAAATTTTTGCTTGAGTCTGCCACTTATAAAATAAAAATTAAAAAAAAAACCCCACATTCCCTCCATATTTTCACTCTCATGCCTCTTTCACTCTCGCCTCTCCAAACTCTCTTTCGAAACCCATCTCCTCCACCGTGACCCCTCCTTCCATTTTCTTTCCTACCTCACCCCCATTCTCTCTCAGGTCTCTTCCTTTCTCCTTCGCCTCCCATCTCCGACGGCCACGACTCCACCACTAATTCTCTCTCGCGCCTCTCCCTTTCTCTCTCGCCTCCACTCGCCGCCTCAAATCCTCCATCCAATCTCTTCCTCGAAACTCATCCTCTACCGCCTACCCCGCTACGAAGCCGACCACACCCACGACTGTGTACTTTGTGAGTTTCTCTCTCTCTTGCTCTCTTTTACACCACACACATTATGGAAGTTCATTTGGTTGATTGTAAACATGATTTTGGGTTATTATTGACTGTGTTTGTGATTTCGGATGATTGTTTTCTTGAAAAAAGTTTTGAATGTGTTTGTGATATTTTTGCATATTACATGTTTGACAAAATGCCTATTTGATTAGATTATGTAATTTTTGAAGTGTTATGCTAAGAATTAGTTTTAGATTGATTTACATTGATTAGGTGAGGATTTAGTTTGAATTGTTATCCGGAAAAAAGTGTTGATTTTGTGATTTATGCTTTTGCATATTACATGTTTGACAAAATGCCCGTTTGGTTAGATTTGTGACTTTTTAAATGTTTGGGTGAGAATTAGTTTTAGATTGATTTAAATTGTTTGGGTAAGGATTTGGTTTGGATTGTTATCCAACAAAAAGTGTTGATTTCGTGATTTATGCCTTTGCATACTACATGTTCAATAAAATGCCCATTTGATTAGATTGTGTGTTTTTTACATAATTTTGTTAAGATTTTGTTTAGATTGATTTACAATTACACAAGTATGATTTTGTGTTTTTTTTTTTTTTGACCATTTGGGTGACGTGATTGTAGAATGATTTATCGTCGCATTTTGACCGTTTTTTATGTTTTTTGGTGCAGAGTTGTTTTAGATTGATTTCAAATGTCACAAGATAAGGAAGATGTGTCAATGATTTCTCAAATTAGAAAACCACAACAAACAAATAAACCTAGATTCAATCCTGATGAAAATGGTAAATGAAGATCAACTCTTATATGACAAGTCCATCTTGTCAAGAAAAGGGGATAAAGAATTCATGTTTTGTTTGACGCTACAGGGAAACCAATAGGGAAGGTGGGGGATGAACTACAGAGTAGGATTGGAGTGCTTGCTCGAGAACACATTCCCATATGGGTTGCTGACTTTAGAAGTGCCAACTTAGCCCCACGGAAATGAAGAGTGTGGGTGGAAGTCATAACTTCTTTCACCGTGGAACTTTTGTTTAAAAAACCAACTCTAAAGTCATGCGCAGATTCCACAAAAAATTTTAGATATGATCTTTACTAGGCTTTTGTCAAGGATCATATTGATAAAGAAAGTGTTTGGAAACAGCCACCCAAAGTGGTGAATAATTACCCCTCCATAAGTCAGGATGATTGGGAGAGATTCATTATATATCGATGTTTACCGGAATTCAAAAAACTATCAGATCAAGGATGTGAGATAAGAAAGAAAAGCAAATATGAATCAACGAGAGGCCGAGATGGACATAGGAAACTTGATCAAAAACTCGTATGTGAATTACTTCATAGTATGTTGTACTTTCTACTTTTACCTTTATGTTTTCTAATGGTAATTAATAAACTATAGTTTGAAATGACGGGACAATGGCAACTGCGACATGGTTTGTGGCTGGACATGCACATCAAATCTAGTAGAGAGTACAATAATCCATCATTTAGGATTGTTGGCGATATGATAGTAAGTATAAGAATCCATGATCTATGATATTCTTATTGATACAACCTTATTTACAGTTTCATGATACGTTTTCTAATTCTTATAGGAGGATTTCAGCGAATAGCAGACACAAGGAAATTTAAATCTGTGGGGATTAATGAGATATTGACCAAGTCATTAGGCAATGACGAATAGTTGGGTCGGACCCATGGTTAATCTAAGTATGTTAGGCAATCACATTACTTCAACATTATGCAAAGTTTAAGGGAAAATGTTAAAGTATCGGCAGTAAAATGGCAGCTTGCTGCGTTGGAAAGAACCACACAGAAACTTTGTGCAAAGCATGGTATTAATCGAGAGACCATGGCTGAGGAGAATATTGCACCGACTGTTGATCAACACAACAGCTTCAAGGCTAGTTGCACACAAAATGAAAAAGAACTTGGGCCATCGGATCCGCAACCCACGCCGAACACAAGTAAGGAAAGCCAACTCTTTCTTGATGATACAATTAATGGTGGACCTGTACTTGTTGTAATTGGCAAGGCGTACATGAACTATGTTCCAACTAACATTGTTCATGGGATTCCTTTAGATAAGGAGAACGTGTGAGTGACAATTAACGTCCCAAAACTAAAGCATGCACTCCTACCTATTTCAACCAACGAAGCAACAATTATTGAAGAAGCCGTCGGTGGGTTTGTTGCTTGGCTGAAAAAATTAATCATCATTGAAACAAGTCCAAGCTAGGCAAGTCAAGGCCCTAGTCACGTTGTCGACCGAGAAGTTGAGGGAAGCAAACACATCAAAAAGAAAGCAGGGAAAAAAAAAAACTACAGTCACAACTATAGGTACAACAACAAGTTGTGCAACAACAACTACCTCCTTTCAACTTTAGTGAAATTCCCCACAACTTTAGACCTTTGGCATACTACGCACAACATTCCATGTGTGATGGATTGCAAATAGCGTGCCCAACACAACAGTCCATCAATGGCAATGACATGCCTATATATATTGGGTTTGAAGATGTATACTATTTCATAACATTTCAAGAAATCAGTGCAAACAGTATAATAGTTTATATTAAGAAATAGATATATCCTTAGACAATACTTATTTTCCTTGTTAATCTTATGTTATTTTTCGTAACAAGTTTGACTTTAGCAGAATGTTGTGAAAGAGAATGTGTTGATCAACGGTTCGGGTTAATTTCTCCAATCCTTATCTCACCAGTTCAACACGGGGTAGATCGTGAAGTCCACCGTAGAAAGAGAGCTAACAATATTCTACGGATCTTAACAAACTCACCAAAAGGTAAGTTGTATCTCATGCCATATAACAGCAGTCAACATTGGATCTTGGCAGTTACTGATCCGTGAGATAACTTAGTCATGTATTTTAGTCCTCTAGGACACGAACAGGATAATGATTTCCATGACCTAATTAAGTTGTAAGTATATTTTCCCATTTGAAATTGTGGTTTGACATTACATTATTCTTATTTTAATTGTTTTGAACTTTGTTAAATTATAATGACACTTAATGACTGGAAGATTTTAGATGGGAAAAGGAGAACGAAAGCGATGCAACTATGAAACGCTTCTACTAGATTTATTGGGCTTATCTAGGATTATTGAATTGGGCTAAAGCTATTGGGGGTTTTTTAATGGTTTTTCTACAATCCAAAATATTCTAATTCTTCATTGACTCAAAGCCTCTAAAGTAGGCTAAGAATCTGATTTGAACAAATAAAGCGGGCCCACTCATGTTCCTTGGCCTTCCAAACAACGACCCACTCAATGATCCCCGAAGCATGACTTAGGTTCACGCACCAATTCTCTGCCCATACTAAGCGACATGGGTTGAGTTTGAATCTCGTCAAATTTGGGACATGAACATAGGTCAAGTTGTTAATTTAATTATAACTAACTGTGTAATTAATTGTATAGAATTGCATTGATCATTTTTGTATATAATGAAAATCAGAGCTCAAACTCGAGTTGAGTTGAGCATTTCCAAATTCTGTGTATTCTTTCGCTCTCTCTCTCCATTTTGCACTCTAGATTTTCTCTCCTTCTCTTTTCAATTATTTTCTTTAACTGTTAGGCATATAAATTCATTTTGTACATTGAGTCTATATTTTTATAGAAATTATAACGATATTATTTAAATCTGAGAAATTTATTTCAATTTTATCTTTCATATCTTTTAGGAACGAAAAAATTAGGCAGATGACAGAAATACCCTTTTATAGATTATGAAATCTTTTTTATAGTTAGAAACATAAAAATACTAAAACAAAATATAAAATCTGTTTCTAATATGATATTTTTCTCAAGAAATAAAATTTACATTTTCAATTTGTTCTAATTAAAGGAAAATTTGTCTTTTTCTTTCCACAAAGTGATGATCTTGAAACGAGTTTTTAAAATTTGAATGGTTTTATAATTTCTAGAATCAGAGAAATAAATAATTAATTAATTAAACTTAAGAGGTGTACTTATGTAATTAACCCTAATTGGAGGAGCTTTCTCACATGGTAGGGCCTCAACCGGTTATAAAAACATTGTTTGAAGCCATGTTAGCTCCGTGTAATTAGTGTTTTTTTAGCTTTTATTTTGAGAAATGAAAAGGGAATATATTTTATAAACAATTTATCAGCTTAAAAAATAGTTCATGTACTAAATTGATCATTTCTTGAAACTTTTGTTTTTTTTTTTTTTTTGTTTTTTGTTTTTTTTTTTTTGTTGTTCTAATCATAATGTACTTAAACCTTCATATAGAACTCTTTCAACAACAAAAATAAAAAATAAAAAAAATTAAATAAATATATAAAAATAAAAAAAAAAAGAACAAACGCTAATTTTCCGAAAATGCTAATTAAATGAATCTTTCAACACTAACATGCATATCGTCCGAGTAGTGTTTAGTTCCAATTTAATTAGAGTAGTGAAATTATAATATATTACTCTATTCTTGCTGACCTTATTAGACTTCCAACTCATTTTCTTCTTTGAAATTTAAGAGTTTCATAGCTTGATGGAGTGAAATTAGGAGGAAGAAGACAAATGTTAAAAGAAAATATAAAATAAAAAGAAATTGACCGTGGATTCCAACTCAAAGAAATTAAAGTAATGGAAAATACGACCTGTACTCCAAGTCAAGTCTTGTTATAACATTGCCCTACCTAGCATTCTTACGTTTTTTAAATTGAGGTATAGTGATTAAAATGTCTTTCTTTCTTATATTCTCGTGATGTTCTCAGATTCGATACTCGATAGCTTCAATTAGAAGGCATGTCTTGCCTGATCAATAGGCAATAGGCTGAGCAGGTGTGAGTGAAACTGGATCATCTTTTGAGTATAAATGAGTTAGACACTTTCTGTTAGATTAGTGGAGCTCAATATATATATATATATATATATATTTTATAAACAATAAAGATGTGAAGCAGAATAGCACGAGTAAATTTTTTCTGGGGAGGGAAAAAAGAGAATTCCCTGCGTTTGTACCACTAAATACGTTGGTGTGTGTACACAGTCACACACGTAAAATATACAAACTTAGTTTGCTGCCAAAGTAATTAAAGCAAGTATATGTTATACGGCTTTTAAAGATTTGATCTTTTTTTTTTTTTTTATGTTAAGCATACCAACACTAATGTCAGTTTTTAGTATCAACTTTTAAGACATGTAAGTTGTCATTTTTTAATGGATAAGTGTCTAAAATGACCATATCAATTTGTTTGCATCTACCAATAAAAAGATTACAACCACTGTTACACATGAATTGATATTCAAAATTTATGATTGAGTTCATGTCCCTAACACCACTTTTAGTGTGCGCTCAATGCACATTTGGAATTGAATTTTTATTTTGGAATTGAGTTAATTGAGTTGTGTGTTTGGTGAAACGCTTGAATTGCTGGAGTTAAAAAGTATAATAATCTTGAAATGTGTTTCAAAAAATATATATATCAATATGGAGCTTGTTTCTTTCGTTCGAAATTCTACGCAATTTATTAAAAAAAAAATTCATCTCATTTGGATTACGCAAAGTTATGGCCTTTTAAAGTTTGAGTTATAAATTTGTAAAAATAATTGTAAATAGTGAAACTGATATTGACTTTTTAGAAAAAGACAAAAAAATTATGATTCAAATTGAACTAAACCAGTACACCAAACAAAGGCTAATGTTGATGGACATTTGCTTGTCATACAAGGCAGGCGACTAAAAGTAACTAATTTCAAGAGTTTGTCCCTCAAAATGATCCAGGCAAGCATGCAATATGGTTATTGTGATCAATCTACGCTTCTCATACAAGGCAAGCAACTTAAAGGTTTTCCTTACCAATTTGAGCTTATGCTATGTTGGTATGGTGGAAAAGAGACGGGAAGTAGGTTGGGGGAGGGATTTTATTTAAAAAATATACTAGCATGTTTGGTTGGGAAGGAACAGAAGAAGGAAAGGAAAATTGGGTGGAAAAAAGTTATCGTAGAACTCATTAATTTTAATTTTTCCAAAAGTGAGAGGAAAACTAAAATTCACCATATATGTACTAAAATTACTTTTTTGTCCTTATTTTAAGGTAAAAGAATATGCATAAATCAAATAAAATAATAATCTAAAACTTTTTTTTTTTTGCTCTCCTTTTATGATACTAAATGACATGAAGGAAAATTAAAATCTTTCTTCTCACTTATTTTCTTTCACTTCTATTTTTCCTTTTCTCTTGTTTTTATTCAGTCTTACCAAACATAGGCTAAATGTTTTGAGTATTGAACATCTTCACATAATATGAACGGAAAAAACAAAACTATTTGGGTCTCCGTAGGGACAAATTTTGCATATCATTCCTATTTTATTCCATTTTAAAAACGTTAGTGACATGGAAATGTGCCCATTTAGAGGCAAGCTTCCCACGCTTGAAAGCCAATACTAGAGGTTGCTTGGACGAAATTCCAAGTGAACCAACTAAGGAAAAATTACTTATATTAAGCCTTGCTAATTTGTCAAGGACACACCAAATGAGAAAAACCAACTAGTTCAATCCAAAGAAAGGCTTGAGGCTTGCTTACTTTTCTCCGCACAATCTTGTGATTCATTTCCTCGAAATGGAGGGTGGAAAGAAGAGGCTGGCACTATTGGTTGGATGCAATTACCCGAACACAAAATACGAGCTCCATGGCTGCATAAACGACGTCGTTTCCATGCGTGACACGCTGGTGGGCAGGTTCGGGTTCGATCCCAGCCATATTGAGCTCCTGACTGATCAACCAGGTTCGTCGGTGATGCCCACCGGTGAGAACATTAAGAAGGCTCTTGGTGAAATGGTGGACAAGGCTGGAGCTGGGGATGTTCTGTATTTTCATTATAGTGGACATGGGACAAGGTTTTCTTCTATGAGACCAGGGAATCTGTTTGGGCAGGATGAGGCTATTGTTCCTTGTGATTTCAATCTCATCACTGGTATGCTACTTTTGTCTCTCTCTTTTTTTTTTTTTCTTTTTTTTCCTTTGGCCAAATTACTTAACTAGGCATCTATGATACATTTTCCATGGTAGTGGATGAACGTCATTTGTTCCAAAAACATGTATATCTGTGATCACCTATTTTAGATTCAGCTCATATTCTGAATTTGGAATATGTACTTCTATTTCTGTATACTTTAGGTTTTTCCCTCGTGGGACATCCCAAATAATGTCAAACTTTCTCATTTAAAACTTTTCTATACAAATTAATGCACCTCTGCTCAAGTTCAATAACTTTGAGAAAGGAAAATTTAGATAAATAATCAGCTTTTAAATACTTACTTACATAAATGATGAAATTTTTTTTTTAATTTCTTTAGCAAAATGGTCATGAATCAGCATCCATCATTAATTGAATGTAAGTACATATTAATATTAGTCAATCACTGATTAACTATAGTCAACCGGTGATTAACTGGTTGACTATTTTTCAAATACCATTTTTCCAATATTATAAAACTCCGGTTATTTATTAAAAAAAACTTCTTTAAAAATTGTCATTTATCCATGAATCTCCTTTTAGAAATTACAGTAAATGGTATATTTATAAGAGTGGATTGGATATACAATAAGTTTTCAAAATATTTTTAAAATGGGATAATTACATATTATAATGATTGCCACATTTCATGCTACAAAATTAAGTAATAATTGTTTAAATGAAATAAATTTTTTCTATTTGCAAAATATTCTACATTTTTTGTTGTCTATTTGAACATCAGTTGATAAGACTATGTTGTATGTCTCTACATCCCAATGACTTTCCCACTAAGCCATGTAGGATAATGCAAAATTATCAAGTACAAAAGGTATGGTCTAATTGTTATTGTGAAACTTTTTTTTTTTTTTTTTTTTTTTTTTTTGAATATAACGTTGTTTCTATCCATGTATATCCAACATTTTTTTTAAATTACATTTTTTGACAAATATCACTAGAGTTTTTTTTTTTTCTCCATTCCCATTGTACGTACATAGATGTTGATTTCCGACACTTGGTGAATCGATTACCGAAAGAAGCAAGCTTCACAATCCTCTCAGACTCATGCCACAGCGGAGGCCTAATTGACAAAGAGAAAGAACAGATCGGACCTACTTCTGTCCACGATCCCGAAACCGCAAAATCGCTTCCCTTTAGGCCTAAGAATATCCCTTTCCATTCCCTTCTCCAACACTTCTCTTCCCTCACAAACATCAACACACCCGACATCGCCACTCACTTGTTGGCGCTCTTTGGATCCGATGCCAGCCTCGGGTTCCAACTCCCCCTAGTCGGCGACATCGACTTTCCTGATCTCTTGAAGCCGGATGATGGCATCCTGCTCAGCGGGTGCCAGGCCAACGAGACCTCGGCCGACATGAACCCGATCATGGCGGGAGGAAAGGCCTGCGGAGCTTTCAGCAATGCGGTTCAGACGGTTTTGAAGGAGAATCCGGGGAATTTGAGCAACAGAGAGGTTGTGATGAAGACTAGGGAGGTGTTGAAAGATCAGGGATTCATTAACCAGCACCCGTGCTTGTATTGCAGTGATGAGAATGCTGCTGCTGTGTTCTTGGGGCCACCACAGAGCTCAACTACTTAGATCTTGTGGTGCTAAACACAATTAAAATCGGGCTCTATAGCACTGCTCTATCATATATATATAATCAGTTTGAGTTGCGGTTAACAATACTAATTATGTGAAAAATAAAGTGGTTTTAAGCTGAAAATCAAGGGCCTTTGCTTCTATCATGTATTGACTACTGACGAAAAGAGAAAACATAAAATATCATTTATAACCTTTCCTTTTTATCTAGTTCCGACTAGCTAAATAAAGAATAAAGATATGTTCGGCAGAGTTTTTTAAAAGTTGTTTTTCACTTCATAAGCCCAAAAACAGTTTTTGAAAGAGCGTCCTAGTAAAGTAAACATGTATTCTAATAAATGCTTTTCTGAATAGATTTTAAAACTTATAATAAAGTTAGATTTCAATTTGTAACAAAGTTTAAGTATTATAAATCTTATTTTAATCTTTTCATTACTTATTGAAAAACTTTACAAATCATTTTGACTTCATATGCATGTTATTTGATTCCAATCATTTACTGAGATTTTATTGTATTTACTTCTCTTATTCTACTAACTAAAAGAAAAAAACAAAAATTCTTTAAACAGACACTAATTGTTGACAAATTAATTAAGTGGATTAACACGATATCCTATTTAATTGACATGTTGTTGATATATGGAATATTGGTGAAGAGAAGTAGCTAGGAGCCTAGATTTGAAAAACTAACATCACAGGGTTTAGAACTTAGAATTATGCTATGGCATTAAAAAAAACAAAAAAAACAAAAAAAAGGATAAAATTATAAAGTTCACGCCGTTTTCAATGTAAGTTCCCTCCCTACCTAAACTATTAGTCTACAACAATACATAGAATTTCAAGTTTATACTAAATTTCTAGAAAAAAATGTCCTTATATACCTAAAAAAAAAATTCTACTTGTGTCCCATCTAATTTTTGGAATTTTAGTTTCACGTCATTTGTTTTTTAAAAATTCAGTTGCCCTCTATGATGAAAAAAAAAAAAAAAAAAATCAACACGTGCCCTTACTTAATAAATTATAATTACGTCCTGTCTCATAAACAATCATTTCCATAGTGTGGTCACTGAAAAGTTTTTTGACTTTACCACTAACATCTTTTACCCAAAAAAAAAAAAAAAAAAAGATTCAACTAGGAGTTGCCCGTACAGTAGGGGTGAATATTTTTATCTCAATTGTATGATTTAAATGAATGGCACAATATTAAGTTTTTTATTATTTAAATGAATTGGTACAATGTGAAGTTGGCGTAATAATGTTTCCAGAAAATTATCTCTACTCATTGTGATATTTAAAACGATCATGATAAATTACCATATTAAACCATAACAACATAAGAAAACATTCCATTTTTATTTCAATTATATGATTTAAATGAATCAGTATAATATGAAGTTGGCATAACAATGTTTCCAAAAAAAAGAAAAAATTTATCTCTACTCATTGTAATATTTAAAAACAACGATCATGATCAATTATCGTATTGAACCTACTACAATGAAAGAAAACAGTCCATTTTCCAAGACAACACACCTCAAGACAAAGGTAAGGAGGAAAAAAATACTAGACGTAGACAATTCCATCCCGAAATTTTTCCTATTTTTTTCTACATTTGAAAAAATCATATTAATTTGCACTCCTAAATTTTACTAACTTTATGGTGATGCCGTCAAGTCCGAAATTAATTGTAATGACATCCCTCAACTTGCAATCATAAGTTTTAAGATGCCTAAATATCCCTAATTTGTAAAAATCATTCCCAACCACCAAAAATTGTGTAAAATGGAGAATTTATACGTAAAACATTAACTAGCAAAATACTCCTAGGGGAAGGTTGGTTTGTCAGTCCCCCCCATTATTCTCAATTTTGTTGTCCACATTGCATTAGTTTTCTTGATTTTTGATCTTCATTATGATATATATATATATATATATTCCAAAATAATTGTTCCTTTGTAGTTGCTATGGTTGAAGTTTCTATACATTTGAGTAGCGGTTTTTTTGGATTGATAAAGGAAGTGGGATGGAACACTTGTCTTGAATGGGTCAGAGGAGGGGGTGCACTTCCCACCTTGTTCCACCTTATATGCGAACACAAGTGGTATTATGAATATCTTACACACTTAATGAAAAATGGGCTCTTTTGACTTTGGATCATAAAAAAGGTTATTTACATTTTTATACTTTATATTTTGCTTTTGTTTAGAAAGTATCTCTTGCATTTTTTAAGTTTTACATTTTTATATCTTTAGATTTCAATTTATGTATAGATATATACCTTTTTTTAGGCCAACACTTAATTTTGACCTAAGCGTATGCAAAACACCATTAAAAAAAAACTAAAATTTAGGTTAATCACCTTTTGTATCATGTGTTTTGCTTTTCCTCAAAAAGTTTACCCTACATTTCAAAATAATTTATTTTTATATCATTATACTATATTTAATGTATTAAATCTATATGTTATCTTGGTCAACTCTTTATTTGGACCTTAAGATGTCCAAAATACCATTAGTTCAAATTTCTTAAATTATTTTCTAAGTTCAAACTTGAGGATATTTGCGTAATTTTTAATATCAAAATCAGTGCTGATTGAATATATATATATATATATATATGTATGTATGCATTAAATATATCATAATGGTTAAAAAAAAATAAAGGACTTTAAAATGCATAACTTACTTTAGAAATAAAAACAAAATGCAAGGTCTAAAAGGTAAATAATACTTAATTATAATTTTCCTTTTTAAGTATTTTTGGTAAAAAATATGTGTTGACTAAAAAATGATATAAATTTATATATTAAACAAAATCCGATAGTATAAAAATGTAAAACATCAAAACGTAACGTATACTTTCTGAATAAGAGTAAAATACAAGGTACTAAAAGGTAATAACCCTCATAAAAATGTGTTTTTTGTTTGAGAAATTTGATAGAATGCCCTAAAATGTACTTCGTTTTGATTTTTCACCTCACTTAATCAAGGTTCATATTTTTTGCCTGTTAATAACACTTCTTATTTTGAGTAAAAGCTCAAATAATCAATTTACCCTTGATTTTAATTCAAATAATTTCAAGCATTAGAAAAGCCCTACTCTCTCTCTCCTCTCTCTCTCTCTCTCTCCCTCCCTCCCTCCTCCCCCGGTGTCAGAGGTCATGTAGACGATAAGTAGAGCTCACATAAAAGCTCGTACAGAGTGGCGTATCACTGGATCTCCATGCTTGCTCGGATCAATTGGATCTCCAAGGATCTTGATGAATAACCTTCACCTCGATCTTCAGTGCGATCATCTTCGATCCCCAGTAGTAGATGATGAATTTTGGTATCATCATATCTGTTTTTCTTTTAATATTATTTTTAGTTAATTTTTTGGGAACTTTTTGCTGCAATGTTTTTGTTAATTTGATGTTTTTTAATGGGATTTTGATAATTAATATGCTGGACAATTTTTATTATTCTACCATATTATCCTCTAATTGTTGAATATTCTAGTAGATTGTTAGGTGTAATCTACCATAATATTCTCTGGCAATCGTAGTCGGAGATGGCTTACTATTATGTGTTGAAAATAAAATAATAGAGTAATACACTCGAATATTCTCTAATGGTTGGGGACAAAGATGACTGATCATTTTGTGTTGGAAATGAAAAATATTATGATAAATCTTTTAAAAAGTAATTTATCAGAATACTTTCCAACAACTGAAAACCTATGTCACTGATTAGAGACTGTTAGTGACCCATGTTGATTCTGATGATATTTAGTACTTATCTTTTACTTATCTAATATGATGTCAAAAAAATTGAAGTCACTATAACTGAATTTATAATTCCAAGGTATCCTTTTTAGAGGCCAATAATACTAATCAGCCTATTTGTTATGATGCAAAGTTAGAAAAAGCACATTGTCTAGGACACCTTTTGGTTGCTTTAATAAAGTTCTTGATCAATATGCTGTGTTATTTTCTCCTAAAAACATTAGTTTTACGTATTCCTAGGTGGACGTTGCCTTTCCTTATTATGGTGTATAAATTGATCATGTGGGCAATTAATTTTTGTTTAAGAAGTCAGCATACCATTAATTAAAAAATAAACACAATTCACCAAGAAAAAAAAAAAAAAAGGGTGCGTGTTAATTAAGCAATGTTAGTGTCAATTATCCTCTTAATACGTGGAAAATAGTACAAGTACAATTAAGACATATATTGGATCCAATCGTGTGTATTCCAAGTGTTATATCAACAAAACCATAATATGTACAAAGTCATCATTCCAATTTCGAACCACCTATAAAAGTATTCACCAACAAATATATGTTGCCAACAACATATATATAAATATATTCAGGGCTTAGACAGGACCATGCGTACGACCACTTGGAGTACAGTCTCAGAGATTATCATATCTTTACTTTTCCTTTTTCTTTCTCTTTCTCTATTAATTAATTATAAACTTTTTCCACAGTAACTCCTCTTTTTGCTGGTTCGTGGGCACTGGGTGGGAAGTGGGAAACGATCACTGAAATCCCGTGCCATTCTTGATAACTCAAAACAATGTCTACCAAAAGATCCAACGGCCCATAAGATACATGATATATATATATATATATATGAGTTGTTATTTTTTTTACTAATAAATCTTTAATTTAAAATTTATATATGTGAGTTAAAAGACGATGATAACTTATTGTCGTATGAATTTAGCATTTAAAAATTAAGATTCGTAAAAAATAAAATGAAAATAAAGAGTTAAAGAGAGGGGGAAAAAAGGAAAGAAAGAAAGGGAAAAAAAGCTGCATGTGGCTCGCTACAGCCAAAAAGGAAACTCCAGGAAGCGTGCATTTTGCTTTACAAGTGTATTTTAACTCTTTCACTTTCCCTTCAAATCTTATGACATTTTTTTTTTCCCTATTGTTTCTGGCTTAATACCCACATCACATTCCCTTTCCCTCTTTATGAACCGTTATCCCTTTTTATTGTAACACACATATGTTCATGTATATATATATATGTGTGTGTGTGTGTGTGTTCCTTTACAACCCTAACAACACTTTTTTCTCATTAAAACAAGACAACAAACAGAAGAGAGAGCGAGAGAGAGAGAGAGATGAAGAGACAAGACAGTTTACCAAATTCTTCGTCTTCTCACCGTGAAAATGCAGCAGAGAAACTGCACGCCAAGGCAGTCGGCTGCATGTCAGGCTTCTTCCACTTCGTCTCTGGCTCCCACAGCCGCCGCAGAAAATTCCTCACTTTCGGTCTCTTCTTCTTCTTCCTCCTCACTTTCTCTTTCTTCTCCTTTCTTTAATAATTTGCTTGCAATTTTCCGACACCAGTTCGTTTTAGGATTTAATTTTAGAAATGCAATGTTTAGAACACTTATAATTTCCACACTTTAATGACCCTACTATGCGAAATATTTTCAGGGAAAAAACAAGAAAAGAATACGAATCATGTTTCCTCTCCAAAAATTGAGAATGAAAATTCCCCTCCATTAATGGTGAAAGGAGAGAGCAAATTAGCTAAAGATTTAGAAAAAAAGGCCACCATTAATGTCCTGAAAAGATACTCCTGCGAAGTGCCACGTAGCCCCACGCTTCCGGCGGAGATTCGCCGCTCAAATTCGGTAAATTCACCGGAGAACTTCCGCGCCCCGCCGACTCTCATGGCGCGGCTGATGGGGCTGGAAGAGGCTCCGGCGGCTACGCCGAAAGCGCTACCGGCCCGGTCTTCGACGTCGGCGAATATCAGGACAGCACCGCCGTCGGAATATTCCGCGGCCGATCAGAAGAGGCGGCAGCTGATCGGCGCATTGGAGAAGTGCGACAGGGACCTTAAGGCGCTGAAGAAGGTCATCGACGCCGTCCGATCTGTGGAGCGGCTTCCGTCGCTGCCGCCGGAGGGCGGTAGGTCTCATGGTGTGAAGGGTTTGGAGGTAATTAGCAATAATCTTAATGCTGAGCAGCAGCCGAGTCCGGTTTCAGTTCTTGATGAGTTCATGACTCGTTCTCCTTTGAGTACCTATCAGTTCTCAAAACGACACTCGTATAATCACGGTACGTCTAATCACCTTAATTTGCATGAAAAGTTTTATATATATATGTATATATATATATATATTCATTCATTAGTCGTTAATTAATTAAATAACATTTTTGAAAGAAAAATGTTAAACAGCTGATTATTTTCTGACTTTTTTCCTTTTAATTTGGTTAGTTTTATTTATTTATTTATTTTCTTTCTTTCTTTCTCATGGCTACATATATGTTGTGCTTCGTGAATTGTGAATTAGCTATTGGAAGATAATTCTTGTAGTACTCTCTTAACTTATTATAACGTCTAAAATTGTACATGAACTAGTACGGATTCAGAAAACCAATTCGGTTAGTATCTAAAGTCCCGTTTAGAACCCTGATTCCAAATGAGAATTATGCATATTCAATTCTAAAATTTAAAATTGTGCGTTTTAGGTTGAAATAAGATAATTTTTATGTTATTAACGATGATAGAAACAAAACAAAATCAAATTATATATTTTTCTAAATACAATTAAATTTTCACATTAGCCATAATTCATGTTTAAGTTATACTTCAAGTAAAAACACATTTCAACTCCAAATCTGTCGTTATTCTGAACGAATCCTTAGTTCTAAAGCCAAAAATCTAGCTAGTAATTAACACCATAGAAAATGTTACACTTGGAAGTGTAGGGATTAGCATGGTTGGAAGAGGAGACAAAACCATTTTTTCATGTAAAACACTAATTACTCAACAGATAAAGTTATTTTAGGATTCCAAGTAGAAATGATATCAACACTCGATTTGAGGCGGCCTTTTATGATAACAATTCTAGTAGTGGGAGACAAACTGATTTCGTCTGTCACTGTTTGTAATAATATATATATATATATATATATAATATACACAAACACATATATACAACCAACGTGGCTAATTAGACCGGATGACAGCTAGTGCTAACATGATAATGAGAACAAAGGTGTTCTGAATATAGTCAACTAATTAAATTAGCTTGTCATAAATTATAACTCCAAAACAAGAGCACAAAAAAAGTATAAAATAAATATAATAAAAATTTAGAAACATTGTCACAATTAGGAACCAAATGAAAATGGGAATTTACAGCAAAAAAGAATGGGGGAAGAAAAAGAATTAGAGAAAACAAAGTAAAACCATGAAACTTCCTTAAAAAGAAAACTATGATATAACAAAATATGACATATATTTAAGTTAGAGGTTAAACCAAAAAAAAAAAAAAAAAAAAACTATAATGAGAGTTCCTAAAGTAAAAAATAAAAAAGACTCAAATTTCAACCAAGAGATGGTGACTACTCCTGTATCATGCAAAAGAAAAAGAAAAAGAAAGGAGATATTACACGAATAAGAAATTAGAATTGGAGATGTGACAAAAAGTAAGAAATTAATTAACCAGCCTTGCCCAAGTAAATGAATTATGATTTAAAAATGGACCCCACAAAGACGAGAGTAGCCAGCAAATCTTTCATGATGCAGTCAAAGATGGTTCAAAAGATTGAGGAAAAAAAAAAAAAGACATGAAAGAAAAAGAGAGAGAGAAGAGTAAAAAGAAAGGCATATAGCCCAACAATAAGACAGCTTTAATGACTTTTATCTGGCAAAATAAACCCACTTTTTACAGGGCATGTGTTACGAGACCCATAAGTTTCACCACCACCACCACCATGGAATGGGGCCATAAATATTATTATATATATACATATAATATATATATATATATATATATTTCTATATAAAAGCAACTAGTTGTGGTTACGCCATCATGATTGCATATGCCTTTGAGATGATGTGGCTTTAAGGACAAGCAACTTCGAAGGCATGTGCATGCAATTGGATTCGGGGGGGAGCCAAACGACCCCTTACAAATAATGTTTCTTTTTAGAGGCCCGAGACAATATTAAAGTTTAAATGGATTGCTCCCGAGGACTTCCGTGTGCTAAATTATTAGGGTCCTATATTTATTTATTTATTTATTAGATATTTTAGTGATTCATCTGTGTCATTATCATGTGAAAATTAACTTTAAATTCTGAATTATTTTCATCTATGTCTATTAAATTTTAAGTTTATTTTCACTTTATCTACTAAACTTTAAAAACTTTCATTCTGTCTCCTAACATTAAATTAGTGACACTTAACCTTTTCTGTTAAAATTTTTATTTAAAACGCACCAAAAAGAGAGAGAGAGTTAAGTATAGCCGTATAGTCTTTTTTTCGTTTGTTTTTAATAAAAATCTTAACTAAAGGGTTTATTAAGATTAATTCTCCTAAATATTTTTTCATCTATTTTTAACAAAAATTATAATAAAAGAGGTTTAAGGGGATTAGTTTAAAATTTAAGATATAAAATTGAAGTTTCTAAAGTTTAGAAAGCAAAATAAAAATGACCAAATAAAGTTCAGAGGACATGGGGTGAGATTTTAACTAAAATAATTCGTTTAATTAATTTCTAAATCTCTAAACGAGGGAGTAAACTCAGAAGTGAAGCATGTGTTTCTCCTTAACTGTATTTGTGTGTGACTATGTCTCACGTATAGATTTTATTCTTTGCAAAGACAAATTTAGAAATTTACTTAATTGAGACGCTTAATAATTTTATTTCAATTAAATACTAATATTATAAAAATGAATATCAATATTAGCTACTAATAATTATTTCGATCCTCTAGTTATTGTTTATGTATCCTTTACAATTATTGTTTACAACCAATACATGAATGTTAATTTTGTTGAGACTTAAACAAATGTTTAACAATTACAAATTTGGTAAGAAAAAAACTTTAAAATATAAATTAGACACGTAAGAAATAAATTTAGATGAATATTTCTACAGCTTACTTTGACAACGTAACTTGAGACTCATCAATTTGAGAATGAAGTTCACGGAGAAATGTAATGATAAAAGAGAAATTAAATTTTACAGCACATTCAAAATTTGAAGAGGAAAAATATAAGATAATTAAAAATTTTTAATTTTAAAAATAAGAAAATTACTAAAAGGAAACATAACAATCTGGAAATAATAAATTTTGAGAGGGACATTGACGGGAAATATAAATGAGAGAATTCTTACATTAATGCAGAGGCTACAAAATTTTATAAAAGAATGGGTGGTGCCCCTAGAAGGCGAAATCTTAAATATGGCTCCATTTGAATCTCGTGTCTATTTTCAAAAAGGAAAATTTTCATATTTTAAATGAGAAAGTCAATGTATTTTAAGATAAGATGTGTTTGAATATGTAAAAAATTTTCTTTTTGAAAAAAAAGTTATTTGTAATGAGAAAATATGATGTTGTGAATAGTGCATTGTAAGAAAATTTCAAAAAGATTTCTTTTCTTTTTCTAAAAGAGTATTGCACAAAATAAATTTGAAATGAGATAATTTTCCTTTTTCAAAATGAGAAAATGATGGGAAAAAATTGAGACAAACATTCTTTTGTAAAAATTTTCCACTTTAAAAAATTAAACACTCCATCCAAATAGAGGGTACTTTTTTTTTTTTTTAATTTAAAATATGATCATATATGTGCCTTCACACCTAGGTTGGTTGCTCTTAATAAGACGTACTGATCAATGATTGATAATGAATAAATCACTGAAAAGGGTCATTTTTTCAAATTCTCATATTTAATTGTGTTTAGTTGGTCTGGAACTTTAACTTGAAATTCATACGAGTGTAATTAAGTATTAGAATTACTGGCTATAATTATTTTATTGGCTTTTTCATTCGACACCTCCTTTTGTAAATCTTAAGTATTTGAAGTGACCACTCTAATTGAACTTTTCAATGTCTTTTTTTTCCCCTTTCTAAAAGGAAATCAATTTCACTATTTATATCTTTAAATCTCTTTTAAAAATTCAAACTTTAAAAGTTCATAACTTTTTTTATTTCTAATCAAAATGAAATGAATTTTACTATTTGAATTATAAAGAATGACAAGATAAATAAAAAATGATCGTATTGTTTTTTTTTTTTTTCCCCGAACACATTTCAAGTTTTTATATTTATTAACTATCACAGTTTATTGTCAACTAAATACATGACTCTAAACATTTACTAATTTCCATTTAAAACATTTCCAAAACTCCAATTAAAATGTATGCTCCAAACGCCCTTATATGTTCTGTTCCAAGGACATGTCCATTCTATCAATTCACTTGTGCATGTGCAAATATATATATATATATATATAGAGAGAGAGAGAGAGAGAGAGTATTGAAGAACCTCAACTGTATAACCTATGTAAAATTCTTAGTTATCATCATTTTCGTGGTTCTATTAAAAGATTCGCTTACAATTTCACATTGACA
This sequence comes from Ficus microcarpa, assembly GCA_025413485.1. Classification (NCBI taxonomy): domain Eukaryota; kingdom Viridiplantae; phylum Streptophyta; class Magnoliopsida; order Rosales; family Moraceae; genus Ficus; species Ficus microcarpa. Next base: position 11,945,114 of record CM046387.1, read on the forward strand.
TGTTTATGATGGAAGAGTAATGATTGATATATTGGGCATTTGTTTCTATTTTGCCTAAGAAGCGAGCTTAAATTTCTTCGTAGTTTCCCAGTTGTATGGTCTTATATACAAAATTTTAATTGCTTTTAAGTTAAACAAGAGGAACAATTTCTACTAATTGAAGTCTTGCAATTTTGCATCAAACTTTTGTTCGCTTTCTTTTTGAGTAATAAATAGAACTTTCTTAATTTTGTTGTGAAAAGAGAGAAAAATGTGTTGTTAATAAAAACTATACTTTATTCTCATTCAGTAGCAACATTATATTCTTTAGTAGCAATGTCATGTGTTTCTACTGCTATAACATGATTCTCTACTCACAGCTTCCTTTGTAGAACTAAATGGAGAATAAAATGTACTCCCTCCCATTTTAAAAAAAAAATATTTAAAAATATCACCAGTGTTAAATATCACAACGGATAAAATGATCTCATATTATGAAATCTACTTTATATTAATGCGTGATATATTAGGTCTATGTGACGTCCATTGCATTATTCCTTCCATTATATTCACCTATAATATGTCTTTTAGTGTAATCTGAGTCCTTTATTTTCTCATTTTTCCTAATTTAAAACCTGTGTAATTTGTTCCCCTAAAAACCAAAACTGTATTATTTGTGGATCTAAATGAAGAATAAAATAGGATGCGCTCTCATATTTAAAAAAAATAATAATAATAATGTGTGAGCACCTCATCACCAATGCTAAGTATCACAATTAGTTAAAAATGGACTACATGTTGTCTGAGTTGCTTTCTTTTAATTAGTGATGTTGGCTATCTATTTTGCTCATAGCATTATTCCTTCTAGATTTAGCCATATTATATATGTCTTTTATATCTGATTTTTTTTCTTTTTTTGCTTTTAGCTGTTATTTTAGTTAAGCATATACTAAAAAAGATATTTTTTGTCTTTTTACTACTGTACACACATGCAAATGTATATAGAGAAAATATATATAGAAAATGTGAACAAGTTGATCCGCTAGTATAAAGTCTTTTTATCTTAAAGCACACATATCATGTACACATACACAAGTATACAACTATTTCACCCCTTTTCCACATTTTATGGACAACATGAATTTCATTTTAGTGGTATTCTACCAACTTTTTCATTATAAATAGCTAATCAATTTATATATAAATAAATAAATACATAACATTAAGCATAGCCGACAATGACCTAGCCAATGAAGGCACGCTGGGGGCTTAAGCCCTTACTCCTCAACTTTCTCGTTTTTTTATTTTCACCCTATATATTATTGTATAAATGTATATGTAGCCCCATCCAAGTTCCCTTTAACTTTTTTTTTTTTCCCTTTCTTTTGGGTCTATATATTTTTGTACTCATTGACATATAGCCCTTCCTCAAAATATTTTCTGACTTCGTCACTGATGATCGATGTAGGAAGAGTGCAACATCATGAGAGGCAGCAAAAGAAGATCACCAAGCCAGGAGAAGAGGACTTGATGGTTGGTCCTAGCATCTTCGATAGACTAACATGCGAATCGCTTCAGAGAAAGCCCGCCCTCGGTGGCGATCTTCACTACACAAAGCCTGTTAGCTTCGACTTGAATAGCGCAAACGTCCTCGCGGCATCACTGTCACCGCCACCGTCATCTTCACCGTTGTGGAGTGGCAAAGCCATGAAAGGGACCGTGGAAGAAGTTTGCAAAGACATTGCTTGGGGAGAGGAGCGAGAAATCGGACGAATAGGCTTGGCTTTGCAGGACCACATTTGCAGAGACTTGATTGAAGAGATTGTCATTGAGTTGGGTTCGTTCCAATCTTATAGTAAGGTGAACTATTCACTTCCTTTTGAGGCTTGTAAGAGAAGACTTTGTTTCTAGTTGTGTTTGTGTAGTCAGTTCACCCGTGTTCTTGTTTTCTTTAATTTACTTGTGTTATCATTTACATATGCATATAAAACCAAAAAAAAAAAAAAAAAAAATCTGTTAGATACGATCAGATGTAGCAAGATTTAAAAATTTTCTTATAGACAATTGACTTAACAGTTTTACCTTTTAATGTTACAATTTATTTGTTAATTTTATCTTTTGTTTAAAGTTAGAATGCTTTATGGACCGAACCTTAACTAATTTGTTAAAAAATTTGGCCATCATGGCAAGTAACTATCTACTCTTGTATAGTTATATATTCGAAATTTAAAAAAGTGAATGGAACACTACTACAAAAGTTGGCTTACACGACGGTTTTTATGAAACCGTTGTCTTAAACAGGATTATACGACGGTTTGACAAAACCATCGTGTAAACAAGGAATTACACGACGGTTTTGATGAACCGTCGTGTAATTCTTTGAAAATTTTCAAAATTTCAAATTTTCTAAAAAAAAAAAAAGAATTACACGACGGTTATAGAAAACCGTCGTATAATCCTCGGAAAATTTTCAAAATTTTCAAATTTTCAAAAAAAAAAAAAAGGATTACACGACGGTTATAAAAGCCGTCGTGTAATCCTCTACAAATTTTTGAAATTTTCAAAATTTCATATTTTCTAAAAAAAAAAAAAAAAGGATTACATGACGGTTATAAAAATCGTACGACGGTTATAAAAACCGTCGTGTAATCTTTCAAAAATTTTCAAAAAAAAAAAAAAGGATTACACGACGATTATAAAAACCGTCGTGTAATCTTCCGAAAATTTTCAAAATTTTCAAATTTTCAAATTTTCTAAAAAAAAAAACGGATTACACGACGGTTATAGAAAACCGTCGTGTAATCTTCGGAAAATTTTCAAAATTTTTAAATTACAAAAAAAAAAAAAGGATTACACGACGGTTATATAAAACCGTCTTGTAATCCTCTGAAAATTTTCAAAATTTTCAAATTTCATGCTTTGGAATTCGCACGAAAACCCATTATTTAAATATACTTTCACCTTCATTTATTATCATTTTCATCTTCAACCCTCTAAACAACTCAAACTTTTCTCCTCCCCACCTCCTTCACCCGCCCAACCCCCTAACTTAAAATCCGATCACGCCGCCGCCACCGCCACTTCAAACTTTTCCCAAATTGCCGCTATAGCCCCAGTTTTTTTCCACCGCCGCCGTCGCCACCACCTCTCTCTCCCGGTGTTCCCATCAAGGCCGTGTTTATTTTTCTTTAAAGAAAAGCAAGGTGACTTCCATATTGCTCAATTTCTTGTTTTCTAACAAAACTATGAATACACAATGCTTTAATAACTTGCGTGGAGTATAATTTGTAGTGTTGTTTGGATTTTTTTTTTTTAATTGTTGCTCTTTGGAGATGAATATTTCGTGCACAGTTTTGGCACTTTACACACATTTTTTAACAAGGTTTTTATCCGCCTACCACATGCTCGATGAAATCCCAAAATGGATTTTTATTTTGGATAATTATATAGAATTTGATTCTAGTGTAATTGGGCTTGAATTAAAAAAAAAAATTGGCTTTTTTTTTTTTTGTGATGGCACACATTACACGATGGTTTTGCTCTGAAACCGTCGTGTAATGTGTGCCATCACAAAAAAAAAGCCAAATTTTTTTAAATTCCAACCCAATTACACGACGTTTTGAGCCAAACCGTCGTGTAATAGAATACATTATACGATGGTTTCGGGTCAAAACTGTCGTGTAATAAAGTGATTACACGACGGTTTTGAACCGAAACCGTCGTGTAATCACTACATTACACGACGGTTTTGGAGGAAAATCGTCGTGTAAAGTTCTCAATTTCCGGCGTTTGCTACTGTATTTTTTGATTCGACGACGGTGTGAACCGTTATATAATATTGAGATACCACAATGGTTATGGAACTATCGTGGTATCTTCTACAATACTGGATTACATAACGGTTGTCTAACCGTCATGTAAACTTTACACGACGGTAAATAACCATCGTGTAATCCACAAATTTTTACTAATGAAAGTAGATTTATTTGTCATTTATCAGAGTTTACATTGATATTACTTGTAGAGAAATAGGACAAGGACCAAATTCATAAAATATGTTTCATTTACCCCAAAAAAAAAAAATTCATAAAATATGTTTCAAGGAGAGGGAATCACTTGTTGAGAGTAATTTAGGTCCTTGTCCACCCTTTAATAGTTTAGGATGCTCTCATTTATACACTCTAAATTTTAGGAAAACTCTCACTTTATCTCTTAAATTTAAAAAACTCTCATTTTATCTATTGAACTTTGAATTTAGTTTCACTTTACCCTTCTTATCATAATTGATCCAATTAAAAAACAAACGGAAAAAAAAAAAAAAAAAGTGAGTTAAGTGCATTCATCTGGTTTTTTTTTTTTTTTTTTTTGTTCATTTTTTTTAGCAAAAATCCTAACAAAATGGGTTTAATAACACTAATTCCCTTATTCTTCTATTAGTTTTTAGATAAAATTCTAATAAAAAGAATAAAAGTTCAGAACGCAAAGTGAGAGTTTTTAAAATTTAAGAGGCAAAATGAGAATAACTCTAAAATTCATAGAGGATAGATGAAAATAATCCAATAGTTTAAAGGGTAAAACGATTGATTTACCACGGGTTAAAGACTCATTTCTCTTGTTTCTTTTATTAAAAAGAAACGTTCATCGAATATGATGATGAACAGATGGCTTCAACTACCAAAGTGTTTTCTACATAACTTCATTGATATTATTGTTACCAGTGGCGGAGCCACGTTAGGCCCAATGAGGGCATGGCCCAACGGGCTCTAGTTATAAAAAGAGTTATTTCAAGTAATTTAAAATTTGTCCCCAAATTTTATAATTTTAAAATTTGTTTAAATCATTGTAAAAGTTTCAATTATGTCTCAAGATTTGACTTCTAAATATACATTTTTCAAACTTAAAACTCCAATAAATTGTAAGTATAGCACATTGCTATTCAAATTCATGTTTTTTAGACTTTTCAAAGTCAGTAAAATTAGATTATAAAGTTTACAAACAAATTATAAAACAAAGATATCAACTTTGAACGACTTTAAATTTAAATATTGGTTTAGGTCACGCCCCCTGAAAATACTTTCTACCCCTGCCACTGATTGTTATTATTAATTTATCATTTACTACCTAATATTTATCGTCTTAATAGTTTCGGCTTACATATAGGTATTAAATTTCTTATATTATTGCAATAGAAGCAGCATTTAACAGTACCATAAACTGAATGGAAATATATCCTCTTCTTACTAGATTTTTAAGTTTTTAATCTGGGTTTTTCTATTATTGTTTTCAAATTAAGTTACCATTGGAGAGTATACCAAATAATAATAGTAGTCTCTTTTTATAAGAGTTTCACAAATATTTTTTTTATAAGTATTCTTTTTATAAGAGTTCTAAAATATTTTATTAGACGTATCACTGTATAAGAGTTTTTAAAGTAATTTATTGTTAGTCTTTCATGTGAGAGTTTCAAAAATAATTTATGGTAGTCAAAAAAAGAGCAACTGATTATAATAGAGGTGTAAAGGAAGAGTGCTCCACCCATCTATTTCATTCTCTCCATTTATGTCACTATTTCAGGGACGTCTATTTTGATCAAGGAGAGGCAATCAAGTAGTTTTTGATATAAGATATATCTTAAACTTAAATTTACTTTCTCTAATTAGATTTTATATATGATTATACTAATCAATTATCGTCCAGGCATCAAGGTGACTCCTACATTTTTTCCATGATTTACATGGATTATGTTGTCTTATTTTTTACTTCAAACTGTTTGGTTAGCTATGTATTTAACTATGTTTAACGGCTCATGGTTTAGTTTAACTTGCACTTCAAATATAAATAGATATCTAGTGGTTGGAATTATTTTTCGGTCATTGATTGTATATTTTTTAGATATTTTCATAACTCTATAAAAAGTCTCACATGAGAGAGAAAGAGAGCTGAGAGAAGAAGAAGAAGAAGACGAAGAAGAAGAAGAAGAAGTGACAAAGGTCTCCATATGTAGAGGAATGAGTAGTCGTTGTTGTTAGAATACGATGCTTGTAGAACAATCAAGTTTTAACATTGAAACATTCTTAAAAAGTAATTTTGCATTTTTATTAATAAATTCAAGTTATGTATAAAATGCTAAAATAAAATACATGATGTCCTATTGCTTTGAGAAATGTCCTTGATTATGTAAAGGTTGAAGACCATATACAGGTAGGTAATCTTAACGATTAAAACATAAATAATTATTCATCAATCAATGAATAAAACTGAACATTTTATTATGATAGAAAATAGTTTACCTATTTATGAGATTTTGATCGTTCAGTAAAAGATGTCTATTTTTCAAATGCATTTGTGGGCACTCATTTGGTATCATTCGATGCTTTCTTACCATTCTTCCACCTTAATTCTTACAAACCAGATATTCATTAAAATCTTCACACTCCTTCTGGTAAAGGATGCAATCAACTTCTTTGAAAGCATGTGCTACAAACTCTTGGTACTTAGATAGTGGTTGGTCTAGGCACATGACAAGCAACAAGGAATTCTAGAAGAACTATCAACAGTGTGACCTCGGTCATGTCACATATTGAGATGGAATTAAAAGATGCATTCTCTTGGCAAAGGAACACTTGATGTTGAAGGTCTACCTAAACTCAAGAATGTGCTACCTTGTGGAAGGACTCAATGCAAATCTGATTAGCATAATCCAACCTTGTGATCAAGATTTGTTTGTGAATTTCACGAAGGAAGAGTGCCATGTTTTTGATAAATCTAATAATTGTGTTATGACAGCTCCAGATCATCTAACAATTGTTATATGTTGCTTCACTCTCTCACTTGTCACAAAACTTCTGTTAACGACATTGATCTTTGGCATCAAAAATTAGGTCATGTAAATTATAAAAATTTGACAAAGACTGAGAACAGGTGTTGTTCGTGGAGTTCCAAAACTTGGAGAAAAACAGCCCGGGATTTGTGGACCTTGTCACTTTAGCAAGCAAGTGAAGTTGTCTCAAAAAGTGTTGCAATACATTTTCACCACACGGGTTCTTGAGTTACTTCATATAGACCTCATGGGACCAATGTAGGTAGAAAGTATAGGTAAGAGGTATGTGTTTTTTTTTTGTTAATGATTTTCAAGATACTCTTGGGTTAATTTCATTATAGAAAAATCTAACAGTTTTGAAGTTTTTAAGACCTTGTCCATAAAGTTGAAAACTGAAAAAGATTACAATATTGGAAAAATAGTGAGAATTAGAAGTGATCTTGGTAAAGAATTTGAAAATGCTATTTTTGCTAATTTTTGTGATGAGCATGGCATATCTAATTAATTTTTTGCACCTAAGACTCCTCAACAGAATGGAGTTGTTAAAAGAAAGAACATGACTCTTCAGGAGATGGCTCGGGTTATGTTGAACTCCAAGAAGCTTGCTTTCAGACTTTGGGCCGAGGCAATTAACACTGCTTGCTACACAATCAAATGGCTCAGGTTATGTTGAACTTCAAGAAGCTTGCTTTCAAACTTTGGGCCAAGACAATTAACACTGCTTGCTACACGATCAATATGGTTTATCTAAGGCTAGGTACAACTAAAACCCCCTATGAAATTTGGAAAGGTAAGACAGTTACTTTCATGTCTTTTGTTGCATCTGTTATATCTTGAATGATTGAGATCATCTAGGTAAGTTTGATGCAAAAAGTGATGAAAGTGTTTTTCCTGGATACTCTACAAATAGTCGAGCATATCGTGTTAATAACATGAGAACCCAAACAATTATGGAATCTACTAATGTGACCTTTGATGGTTTCAAGGATTTTGCAAAATTCTCCAAGGAACAAGAGATTTTTAGCTTTGTCGATAAAGCTAAAGCACATGTATCGAAAGAGACAAGTCTTGATTTCACTACACCATCAACTGACCTTCATCTTCAGGCCACTATTGCATTACCTCCTACGACACTGCTCACTGTTCCAACACCTCCTGAGCCTGAATTTAAAACAATTGAGGATCCAAGGGAAGTGATTGATCAAGATAGAAAAGAGCCATCATCCAAAGTACATAAGAATCATTCCATTGATGAGGTCATCGGAGGACTTGATGAAGGTAGACGCACAAGAGACAAACAAAAGTTAAACTATGGTAAGATGATCGGGTACATGTGCCACACTTCTCAAGCTGAACCCAAAAATGTCAAAGAAGTCTTACTTGATGAATGTTGGGTTAATGCCATGCAAGAAGAATTACAACAATTTGTTAGGAATGATGCGTGGACCTTAGTGCCTAGGCCTAAAGATTCTAATTTGATTGGAACCAAATAGATTTTTAAGAATAAAACTGATGAGTTTAGGAACATCACTAGGAGTAAGGCTAGGTTAGTTGCTCAAGGGTACACTTAGGTAGCAGGCATAGATTTTGATGAAACCTTTACACCCATAGCTAGGCTTGAATCAATCAGGTTGCTTTTGGAAGTAGCTTGCTTGCTAGGTTTTAAATTGTATCAAATGGATGTCAAGAATCCCTTTCTAAATAGAATTTTGAAAGAAGAAGCATATATAGAGCAACCTAAAGTTTTTGAGGATCCACACCACCCTGATAATGTTTATAAGTTGAAAATGACTTTGTATGGGTTGAAACAAGCTCCTAGGGCATGGTATGAGAGATTGACAAAATTTCTTCTACAAAAGGGTTATAATAGAGGGGGACGATATAAAACTTTGTTCATTAAGACATTTAAATCCAGGATTATAATTGCTCAAATTTATGTTGATGACATAGTTTTTGGATCTACATCACAAGCTAAGGTAGAAGAATTTGTTGATCAAATGAAAAAGGAGTTTGAGATGAGTATGTTTGGTGAACTAAAATACTTTCTAGGTTTGCAGGTTAAACAATTTGTGGATGGGATCTTTATCTCACAAAGCAAATATGCCAAAAACCTTGTTAAGAAATTTGGTCTAGAAAGTACGAAACATATGAGAACACCCATGGGATCTAATGTTAAATTAACTAAGGATGAGAATGGAGTGTTAGTTGATCCTAGCCTTTACACGAGTATGATTGGGAGTCTTCTTTATCTAACTGCTAGTAGACCTGATATTTGTTTAATGTTGGACTAAGTGCTAGGTATAAGCTAATCCTAGATAGTCACACTTAGCTGCAGTTAAAAGAATCTTCAAATATGTGAATGGGACAGCTGATTATGGTATTTGTTACACTAATGACACTAATTCAAGTCTTGTAGGTTGTAGTGATGCTGATTAGGCAGGGAATATAGATGACCGGAAGAGTACCACAGGATGGTGTTTTTATCTTGAAAACACCCTTGTTTCATGGTATAGCAAGAAACAAAATTCAATCTCTTTGTCAACTGCAGAGGCTGAGTACATTACTACTAGTAGTTGTTGCACATAACTGCTTTGGATGAAGCAAATGCTTAAGGACTATAGTATTTTACAGGATACTTTGATTTTTTATTTTGAAAATACTAGTGCCATAAATATTTCTAAAAATTATGTTCAACACTCTAGGACTAAGCATATTGATATTAGGCATCACTTCATTAGAGAACTGGTTGAAAATAGGATTGTTGTTTTAGAACATGTTGCAATGGAAAAACAACTAGCAGATATTTTTACCAAGGCCCTTGATTCATCTAAGTTCGTGTCTTCAAGAAAATCCTTAGGGATTTGCATGATGTGATTTCATTTAAGTGTTCATGTCCCTGCATTGCATAATTAGGTTTGCATTTAGGCATTAAGTGATTGAGGTTTGATCTATTGTGATTCCATTTCACTATTTACAAATTTTAATGTTTGAATATGAAAAGTTGTGCATTTGGATGATACTGATTTAAAATTTGAATCAATCTTTCTATTCACTAGCGAAATATTGATGGCATTTGAGTTAAGGATAGTTTTGGTTAATCTTATTATGATATATATATATATATATATATATATATATAAAAGGGAGACCTTTGACAAAAAAAAGCTACCTACTCTAATATATAGAAGACAATCTAACATAACAAAAGAACTACATTAGGAATAAAGTGAAAGCTGTTGTTCACAAATTTTTTTTTTTAAATGGTGATTTAATGACATATTGCAATAAGTTTTACTAAAAGCATGTTCATTACAATGATGCTTGATTTTGATCTTTTGACACACACACTTGGTTTAAATTTTTTATCAATAAAATTTAACTTCATATGATTTTAGTTTAAATATTAAACGTTGTTTCTGGTTAAAAGTGAAATGCATTGATATGATGTCAATTATTCACGTTTGTGCTATGCGTGCTTCGTGCATTTTTTTTTTTTTAATTCATTCTGTTATTTATTTTATAAAAAAAATGTTGAGCGTGTGAACTGAGAGTTATGTCTGCATTGTTGCAAGCTGCAACACTATCTACAACAAATATATTAGTTTTCAATTAGTTATCTTTTCATACTACATGTCATTTTGGGCTTTCGCGGGTTGCATTAATCTAAGCGGGTTATTTAATTTTCATTTTAAATTTGAAAATTTGAAAATTTTCACAAATCTCTCAGAGCTTTTCTCAAATCTCTTGGTGGATTCTCTCTGTTCTAATTTCGAAACCCTAATCCCAAATCACAGAGTTTTTTCCTTTCGAAATTCTTGGGTTTGGTTCTAGTGTTTTTCTTGCAGATTTCCAACCTTAATCATGTTACGAACTCGTGCTGGGTCCAGTTCAATGCCAAAGAAAGGTTCTTCATCTCGAAAACGTAATTCTCAATCCCCCACGTCTGTTCACAGACCAGAATCAACCAGACGATGAAGATCGAAGAAATCGGATATGGTACCTCTCACTGTCCTTCCTCCTCTTCCATGTATGGAGATAGTGGTCTATGACACTGTATCTGCAGAGAGAGATGTTGTTGAACCAGAACCGGTACCAGTAACAGACCCAGTTCCTGAAACTGAACCAGAACCAGAACATGTAACTTCAGTCCATTTTGAAACTCCTAAGCGGAAAACCAGGTCTGTCTCCAAGTCCCCGGCTTCCAAAACCACTCCGGCCTAACAGAAGAAAGTACCAAGCTCTCAAAAGTCCAAGAAGAAGAAGAAGCCTCTAGTTGATCTAGGTTATGTACTTTCCAAGGCCAAATCTGTAAAATTTTATGCTACAGCTAATACGGATCTCTGGGATTATGTGTCTCAAAGGAAGTTTCTGAGTGAGAGGATTATTAATCTTGATGATCATGATAATCTGGGGCTAGTTGATTTTCTTAAAGAAAAGGGTTTGATAGGCACTTTCACGGAGCCTAACCTCATATATTAGAGAATCATCATCTCCTCGATACTGCAAAGTATATGTCAGATGTCATGTCTTTGAATTCTCTCCTACCATGATCAACAATTATCTGGAATGCCCAACTTTATAGTCTGACAAACCAAAAGAACTTGATCAAGAGCTAGATTTGGATGCTGTAACTGCATTTTTGACAGGTGATGTTGAGACTAAGTGGCCGGGCTCTTGTGGTTTTCCTTCTGCCAAACTCACAGTCAAGTTCTCCATCCTCCACAAAATAGCGCTTGCAATATGCTTACCCAATACTCATGCCATGAATGTGTCTATGGACTTAGCAGTTCTGTTATACAGTATTGGTACTGGTTTACCACTTGATATGGGAAAGCACATCTTTGAGCATATTGTCAATCATGCAGAATCAAAGACCACTTATGGTAAGCTTGCTTTCCCATCTCTCATCTACAAGGTTCTATCACTGCCGAATACAGTCAAGGAAGACTCAGAAGCTTTGGAGAGTCTGCCAGGTCCAATCAAGGTTTGCAAAAAGTTGTTTGCAGGCAAACATGTGGTAGATGTACAGGTGAAGGATCCCGCTGCTTTGGGACTTTCTGATGTTGATTTTCAGGGGGAGGAATTCGCAAGATCACCTAGGGCTGCAACTCGTTCATCTTCTGTAGGGAAGCTCTCAAAATTGTTGATGGTCAAGTTTCTGAAGGCAGAACTGGTTTTTATACGCCAACAGAAGCAAGCCCTTGAGCGCATGGAAAGAGAATTGGAGAGTCTTCTTGCTAGTCATGACACGGTTGCAATGGATGCTGATGAGGATGTTGCTTCTGATCAATCTGCTTCTTAGTGCTTTGGCTGCTATTGTGTCAAAAAAGGGGATTATAGATAGGGGGAGTGGAAGTAGTAGTAGGAGTCGGTTTTTTTTCTTTTTTTTTTTTTTTTTTTTTTTTTTTAGTTCATCTGTTCATTGTTTTTTGATTTTGAGCCAAAAATGCCAAAGGGGGAGATTGTTAGGTTTTTGTTAGTTGGCATTTATGGTAATTCAATTCTGCAAAAGTAAAAGCTAATATTTTATCATGTGTTGCTAGAATGGGATCAGGTTTGAAGACTTGGTTGTTTGTTCAAATTAAAAAGGGTTGCTGTTTTGGAAGCTGACGTGGTAGAATTCTAGTTAACAAATTCATGCTTGAAGAATTTCAAAGTTAATTGCGTGCTTTATATGATTAGATTATCTTGGGATTTGATTTTAAAAAGAATTTTAATTTAGGTAGGATTCCTAATCCTTTTTAAATTAGAATTTCAAATAATTAAACATCCCAAGGAAGATTATGCAATTTAAAAGTGGAAGATTTTATTTGCTGGTGGATTTTATGAAGGACACATGTGGATAAATTACAGCAATCGTGTTTTGGTTAAATGCAGCTTAATTCAGATTATGGAGCAAAGAATCAAATTATTTGAATTTCAAAATGTTTCTTGACTTATTGCAATTGATCATGAAACAATTTGAAATTTAAATTATTTTGAATCCGAGATTGCATGAAGTTTGCTGATGCTGTTTATTTAAAGTCTCAAAAATAGAGAACGTGGTATGGGATTAGAGATTTATTAGAGTGTTTGAGACCTTGAAAAACTATTGCTTTTGTTTACGTCTTTCGGGAGAAAGATCTAAAATCTTCGGGAGAAGATTTTAGCGGTTGAAGGGAGTTCAACGTAGCTAGTAAATGGATCTTGTAAAAATAGATTCATTGACTCGATATAGTACAATTGGCGGTAACAAGGAGAGGGAGTCTTTAGGTTATTTAAGTCCATTAGTGTTTGTAACTATCCCACAGTTAGTGGATTATTCACCGTCTGTGCATGGTCTTGAAGAATAGGGTTATCGAATCTCATAAAAATAACATATGTCAGTCTATTCACTTTACTTTCGGTAATTGAATTAATTTGAAAAAATTAATTAAAGTTAGTAAATAGATAAAATCAAAATTTTCACAAATCATATGATCTGAGGCACTTAAATAAAAAATCGAACATCAAGGATTTTCCTAAAGAAACATTGAGAGTGATAGAAAGATTACCAATAGGAACGACGAAACGTAAAAGACTTTTAGCCTCAATTTGTGGCAGTTTTTGAAAGGAAAGATTAATGTTTAGATATTATCAACAACCAAACAGGGAAGAAAGGAACACACAACAAAGAAATAAGTGTTCCACCAAAATATAAAGTCCGCAAACAACACATCATTGAGAATTGTATAACCAAGGCACACGTTGCTAATTACGGCGAGCCTAATTACACTTGACAACTTCACAAAAAGATTAACAAGTCTGCTCAGTACCAAACAATGTCATGTTGGATTACACTAGATCAGCAGCCAAGACAATGTTGCTGAAATTCACTCAGAAGTATATGAGTCGCACAAGTAATAAAATGATGAATAAGGATGTCGATCCCACGAAAATTGCATCTAATTTTGAATTAAGTACCGAAATTGATTAGTTCTAAAATTATTTGAACGGCCGATTGAAAAATAAAGAAAATGTAAATTAAAATAAACAAACTAAACGAAATTGACAAACAAAACCAAAATAGCAAAAAGACACAAATAAGGTTTTAGGGGTTCAATCTCGCCTAATAAATCCACAAAGCCACCAAAATCTCAACCGAATTCGATTGCCTAGTTACGCGATAGCCAGAATACCTCTAACTTACGAGTTCCTTCCGGTAGTCAAGTAGAAATATCTAATATTAAAATGACAAACTATATTCCTATGAGTACTAATTGATATGGATTCACATTAAGTTCTAGGCTTCCTCTAATAGCTACACAATCCTAATAGACCTACTAGCAATTATGTCACTCTATGGTTGGCCTAACCACAAATCTATTTCCCAATTTCATTAGGTTTCCTAAACAACTTAATGGTGATCAATCATTTAGAAGTTAAAATCAAAATCCCATAGAGCAATCACATAACACAATTAGGCATGCACAAATTAAATCAAAAATTGAAATAGGCAAAGCTTCATAATTAAGCTAAATTGAACCCTAAAACCAACAAACTACACAATAACCATAAATGAAATTAAAGCAAAATTAAGCAAATCGAGGGTTCAAATATCATCAAATTACAAAAATAAAAGAGATAGAATATGAGAAGGAAAAACCACATGGATGTTTCAACAATCTTTCAAACTTTCCCCACAAAATGCATCTCCGCTTTTTTGCATGTCAAATGGCATTTCCCTTAAAATTTATTGAAGATAAAAATCTAAAACTAAAAATAAAAACTAGCTTAAAACTAAAAACCTACACTGCTATTTTTTTTGGCTTTTTCTATTTTTCTATTTTTCTATTTTTTTCGACAAATTACATTTTTTGCTCTCGAACTTTAGGTCTTGTCACAAAATATCCTCCCAAACTTTATTTTGTAGCATTCCTTCCCCCAGAACATTGAAAAAGTTTACGAATTTTCCATCTCAATTAATTTTTATGAAAAAAATACACTTAACACTTGTTTGAAGTATGCGTTGCCGATATTATATGTAGAACACTTATAATTAAGTTTAAAAAGTAAATATTTATGGTTGATTGTCATTTTTTTTTTCCTCATATTTCTTTCTTATGAGTAACTTCATTATTTCACATTTAATAAGGGTAACATGTGCCAAGAGTCCTATCAATGTGTGTCAATTCATAATTTTATACTGATGGCCCGTTTGAGGGGACATTTACAAATGATGTTTTGAATGTTGGGTTGAAAATGTGTGTTTGGGGAAAATTTTTTGAAAATTTTCTGTGATATAGAAAATAGTGTAAAAATTTGAAATAAGTTCGGAAAAAAATACAAAAGGGATCTTGTCTTATTCGTTTCGCCATTACGAGTATTTTGACATAAAACCCATATCATTTTGATTTGAAATGAAAAGGTTATGAACTTTTAAAATTTGAGTTTTTTGAAAATAGAAGAGAGAAAAAGTTGGATATAGAATTGGGATTTTGAAATCTAAATATTAAAATAACGTCTAAAATTCGACCCCAAACGGGCCCTTAATACTCTAAACCAATGCTTCTAACTAGTGTTAGATGTATTTTTTTTTTTTTTGTCAAAAATTTAATTAAGGGGGAAAATTCACATACTTTTTTCAAAGTTCAACGGGAAAAAATGTTATAAATTGAAATTCATAAGATATTTTGTGACAGGGTCTAAAGTGCAGCGGAAAAAAGTGTAATTTGTCTCTTTTTTTTTTTCTTCCTATTTTATTCTCTCCTTTTTCTTGCTTTGGTTTTGGCCCTCACGGCCTCTATTTTAGCCTTCAAACCCAGCTTCAGCTAATGCCCTCGATAGCAGCCCCATTCCTCTTTTCTTCTTTTCTTTTCTTTTCTTTTTCTTTTTCTTTTTTTTCTTTTCTTTCTGCTGGCTCCAGTGCAGCTTGCTTTAGGCTTTCTGGTGCGCCGCGACACGTGCCGTGTTGCTAGTATAGCGCTGCGAAAGGCTGGAACCCACTAGACACGCGGTAGGCGCTAGCTGGGAGATGGGAAGGGAGCACACGGAATTTTATGGGCGTATGTACATCGGAACCGATGTGGGGGTGGGGAGTGCCTTCAATGTCCCTGCCTCTCTTTAAATTTGAGAAAAAGACTTAATTTCCATTCCCGCCCTTCAGGAGCAAAGGGATATACAAATGAGTAGGGGTGCAACCCCACTGAACTTTTAAACAATAAAAAATTTTCCTTTAAAATTTTATGATTTTTCATTTTTGTCCACATTTGAAAATAACTACCTTCACATATGTCCCCACTAAAAACTATTATGCAACACTTTTTACATATTAAAGCTCATCATAAACTATTGTAACATCTTATGTCTTCTTTATGAATATGCATTTGGTAGTTCTTCAAAAACCTCTATGAATTTATTTAACATTTTTTGTTATTAAAGAATTTTTTAGGAAAATAGTTTATGTATGCCCCCACATAAGTAAAAAGCTATCAAAAATTATCTCATTTCTGTCCAATTCGATATGAAGCCTCGGGAGTCGGCCCTATTACGAAGTTACTATTTACATTAGGGAAAGTTATTATTTTATATTCAATTATATTTATTAGGAACTTTTAATTTATTTGTAATTATTGTAATTCAGAATAATTATTAATTTAATAGATGTGTAAGTTTTAGGTAACTTACCCAATTTTGTACTGGTAAACTTGTACATATAAGAGAGCTCATTTATATTATTCATTATAAATGAATTCTTTGTTCTTAATCCGTGAAAACACATCCACATTAAATATCTTTCGGTAATTGCACTAAATAGCATATTTTAATACACTAATTGAAAATTATAACATATTTTAAAAGTTAAAAAAAATTGCTTATTTATTTCTTTTTTTTCCCTGAAATTCCAAATATATTCCTACCTTCCCAGCCCTTCCATGCCTTTGCTTTCATCGGAGTCAATGTTTGTCTTCGATGATGGGGACTACTCTTGAGAGGTTGCTAATCTCCCTAATGAGTGGATTGTCATGATCTCCCCCAATGACAAGGGCAAATTTCTGAGTGCAAACTCAGAGCAATCTCCCAGGCGCTTGTGTCATGTTCTCCCGGAAACATAGACGAGTCATGGCTGAACGATGATAAGTCTCCATGTGCGATTTGTTGAGATCACTGTGATTTGATTCTTCATTTCCCCCACCCGATTTCAATCTCTAACAATCTTCCACACGATCACCTCCGGCCTTGAGCTCTGGTATCACTTTGGTGGAGACGATTGCATTTTTTCAGGCAATGGGCTCTCCATCTTCTTCGGCGCCTACGGCGACTGTGACAGCTTTTGGTTAGATCTAGGGTTTTGGGCCTGATTTGGGAATTTTGGGATTTTATTAATTTTTAAAAAAATTATAGGTAAAAACTATAATTTTTTATTTTATTTTAAAATGTTTTTGAAATACATTATGTAAAAATGGAATGGATTTACTAATAATAGAATAAGTTGTTATTATTTTTGTAATTTGTCACGTATTTACCATTCTATACAATAAATATAAATATTTACTAGTAAATCGGGTATTTAATAAAGGGAGAGGCTGTGGTAGAGCCTCTCCCAAATGACTATATTGGTAGAGTCTCTTTTTAAACCGTTGAGATATAATCGAACGATTGAAATGTTGTTGGTATATCATATTTATCATACACTCTATCTCATATAACCATTCCCATCCAAAGTCTTCTCCGTCGCCGGCAACCTTCCCGCCGCCGGCGACCTTCTTGCTGCTGGCGACGGCCGCCGGTGACACAATCCTGACGCCGGCGACCCACCCCCGACCGCCCCCACCACCGGTCCCAGCTCCAGCCCCCTCCTCCCCCGCCGGTACCCCCCTCTCTCTTCCCTTTCTCTCTCTTTCCCTCTCTCTCTTCCCCTGCCGGCGCCCCCCACCCCAGTCCCCCCTCCCCCGGCCTCCCCCCACCCCCCCCGCCCCCTCCCCCGCCGGCACCCCCATCTCTCTCTCTTCCCTCTCTCTCTCTTCTCCTCTCTCTCTCTTCCCCCGCCGGCGGCCCCCTCCCCCTCCAGAAGCTTCTGAGAGCAAAAGCCACCATTCTGAGCGAGGGCTGGTAGTTGCTCGGCTGGTATCTGGTCTTGTCGGAGATCGGATCTGGGATTCTTATGCACAGAGCTGTCTAAGCCGCGAGGAGTACTAGCATTAGCAAACAATAGCCGCGAGAGAGAAAGGGAAGAGAAAGAGAAGGGGGTGCCGGCGAGGAAGGGGGCGGCTAGGGCTGGGGTCGGCAGTGGGGGGGTGGGGGGAGGCCAAGGGAGGGGGGACTGGGGTGGGGGGCGCCAGCAGGGGAAGAGAGAGAGAGGGGAAGAGAGAGAGAGTAGAAGAGAGAGAGAGAAAGGGAAGAGAAAGAGAGTGGGGTGCCAGCGGGGGAGGGGGCGGCCGGAGCTGGGGCAGGCGGTGGGGCGGCTGGGGGCGAGTCGCCGGCGTCAGGATTGTATCACCGGCATCCGTCACCGGCGGTGGGAAGGTCGCCGGAGACGGAGAAGACTTTGGATGGGAATGGTTATATGAGGTAGGATGTATGATAAATATGGTATACTAACAACATTTCAACCGTTCGATTAAATCTCAACGGTTTAAAAAGAGACTCTACCGATAGAGCCATTTGGGAGAGGCTCTACCACAGCCTCTCCCTTTAATAAATACTGAACAAATTAACTATGTAAATTTTACAAATATTATGTAAATATAGTAAATCCAAGTATTTACTAGTAAATCTAGTTCATATAAATTACATAATGTTTTATAAAATTATGTAAATGCAATAAATCCAAGTATTTACAAATAATAAAAAATTAAAAAATGTAAATATCGTGATTTACTACTAAATATTGAATTTACTAGTGAATACTAGATTTACTACTGAAAAAATCTAATTTATTGTAAATATCACTATTTTCTAGTAAATATCAAGCTATAAGAAATCAGGTAAATATCATTATTTATATGTAAAAAATCAGATTTACTAGTAAAGTATTAGATATACAAACAAATACCTGGTTTTACTATAGGATTCATAGATAAATATTAGATTTACAAGGAAATACTAAGATTTACTAAAAAAATATGTGATTTACTTGATAACTTGATAATTTTTAAAACAACAAAAATACTATATTTACCGGTAAATACTCGATTTACTAGTAAATAATAAGATTTACTTTTATACTGAAAATCTTGTTTTTAATTTTTTATTTTTTTGGTAAAAATTTTCAAATTACCCAATTTTTTAACATTTTCATAAAAAGCCCCAATTTATTAAAAACCTTAAAATTACCCCCAAATTGAAAGACCCTAATCCATTCACACCCAAACCGGCGCCATCACTGTAGCCATGTCGTTGTCAGAGGTGAAGCTGTCATCGTGGGAAGGTGGCTGCTCGTTGATCACACTGCTGTGGCAAAATCCAAGGCGATAACAGTGCGATTATGAAAATTTGATTTCGAATTCAGATCTTGAAATGGCGATCTGATCTTGCCAAAGATTCATCCACACGCCTTTGACTGACATGACGAGGAGTTCGATGGAGATTTTTGAGTCCGTCGCCGGAGGAATCGCAAGATTCTCCACGAGATTCTTACACGGCTCTCCCGTGATTCTCACTCTTTCTGCGAGTTCAGGCCTGGTCGCGATTCTCTACATCATGAGGCTCCATCCTAGACACCTCAATTTCGCCTACAACGACGACAAAGTTTGTCCGGCGACGGTGACGGCGACAAAAGTTATCTGGGAGAGGATATCGAGGGTATTTTTGGAATTCTATAAATAGTGAAATCAAAATATGCTATAATTTTTTATCTTTTCAAATCCTGCTATTTTGTTAAATCTTAAACATTAATTATGCTATTTGAACTATTCTTTCAATATCTTTGTGTTCTCGTCTTCTTCTCTTACTACTTTATTATTTTCTTATTTAATATCGATATAGTATCATAGCATTAAAATCCTAGACCTCACACTCTCCCCTATCTTCGCCTTGTTCACGAAATTCCCCCGATCCCTGTCCCGTTCATTTATTTTATTTTATTTTTTCGTCTCTCGTAGTCGCCCACCACCCACTCACAATGTACAATCCCATATTTCATCCTTTGCTTCACGTTTCAAAAAAAACAAAAAAACAAAAACAAAAACAAAACCCAGCAACAACAACATCACGTCTATCAAAAAAAAAAAAAAAAACTTCCTTGAAAATAAAAAAAGGCACTACTACCATCATCCCTTTTATTTTGTTTATTTTATTTAATATTCTATCATAGAATTATACTCAAATGAATCATTATTCCTCTAATTTTTCACGCCATTACACCCTCTTTTGATGATTGTCGTCCCTAAAGTCGTTTCGTCATGTTCTGAAGATTGCAATCCCAGCATCTATGTGTCCTTTTTCTCCTGACTATTGATGTCCTAGCACCCATATACCTTTTCTCTTTTCTTATGATTGTTGTCTTTTCACCCAAATACATATTATCTTCTCCTTCTCTTCTAAGGATTGTCAAACCTGCACTCCAGTGCCCGTTGTTTTCTCCCTCCTCTTCTGACGATTGATGTCTCCACGCACCAGCTCCATCTCTCCCTTTCTTGACGCTTGTCATTCCTTCTCTGCTCTCTTGCGCTTCGACATCTTTTATTTTTATTTTTCTAGAAGTTCCCAAAAAGAGAGAGAGAGGGGTGAAAAAAAGGGGGAAAAAAGAGAGAGAGAGAGAAGAGATTTTTTGCTTTTTTTTTTTTTTTTTTTTTTTCCATTTAGGTTTCTTTTATTATTGTTCAAGATTGGATCTTTTATCGGAGCTTCATCTTACAGGGCATATTAAGAAAGTTACTGTTTATATTAGGGAAAATTACTATTTTGTATGCAATTATCTTTATTATAAACTTTTAATTTATTTGTGATTATTATAATTTAGAATACTTCTTAATTTAATAGATTTGTAAGTATTAGGTAACTTATCTGACTTTGTACATGTAAACTTTTATATATATGGGAGCTCATCTACAGTGGTATTTACTAATGAATTCTTTGTTATTAGTTCGTAGAAGCACATTCACGTTAAATATCTTTATATTTCTATCCCTTTGTCTTATTACTTTATTGTTTTATTATTTAATTTATAATAGTAAAAAGAGAAATAATATAGTAAAAAGAAAAAATGGAGAAGAAGAGGAGTACAAAAGTATTTAAGGTGTATATGTTTACATGGATTACGAATAAATAATTCATTAGTAATGAAAACTATAGATAAGTTCTTGTATAAATATAAGTTACAATACACATAATTGAGTAAGGTGCTTAATAATTACAAATCTATTAAATCAAAAAATATTCTAAATTATAATAATTAAAAATAAATTAAAAGTTCTTTCTAAAGATAATTGTATATAAAATAGTACCTTTCTCTAATATAAACAATAACTTTTCTAATAGGTCGCACGTTGAATATTGTCATATATATATATATATATAGATATCAGATACAATAAAGTTAAAAATAAAAAAATAAAAATTGATGACGATGAAAAAGATGTCAAATATCACCAGGAATATCATTCTCGTACTTATATTGTGTCAATTTCATATGTGTGCACGGTTTCATGTGAATATTACGGAATCCTACCACGAGACAAAAAGAAAGCAACCTTATTACGTATGTGTAATACTCATTTATTTACTTCTTTTTTTTTATTGTTTTTAATTGGATCCACATGTTTTGTTGTGTTGTAATTTGTGATTTATGTACGACTTGTAACAACTAAAGTTTTTAATTAGATCTAGCTGATATGTTCATTAAAATAGAATATACAGTGGACTTCATGGATCTTTTCAAATTTTTAAATTTGAAAAGAAAAATACAGTGTTAAGGCAAACCAGACTAAGTAGCATTAATTGTCTTTTCCTTTCTTTTTTTTTTTTTTTTTCAATTGTGTTATCTTTTATGTTGTAATTACAAGTAGATAAAGAAAAAGACAAAATTCAAGGGGAGTTTCGTATTTAAATTCATTTTAAATAAATTGTATTTTTTTATCTCAATTTTTTGTTTTTTTCTAAAAAAATTTTTTGTCTTTTCTGAAAAATCAACAAAAATTACTATTTAAACTTAAAAATCTTAAACTAAACTCATTCACTAAACACCCCCTTAAAATTTCCCCTCAAATTTTTTATGTTGTCATAAAATGTTCTCCGAATTTTAATTTATGATAATTATTTTTCTTAAATTTTGAATCGTTTTTAAATTTTCCCTTTCCGTTAAATATTTAACGGAAAATGACACGAAGTGCTCATCAGTGATACAAGTTGATATGTTAAATATGCAATTACTAAATTACCCTTGAAATTTAAATTAACTACCCTTAAATACAGAGGCCCAATTAGAAAGGCTCAGCAAAACTTCTCTGCCATCACCTAGTAGAGGAGGTATACTTCGGCGCGCTCCGGCATCGTGCTCCACGCCGGCACCCCGCTCCCCGCCGGCGCCCTGCTCACATGTAACCGTCACAGCCTCGTCGGCACCTCCACCATAACTCCGTCGGAGGCCCCTATCTCTGACTGCCATTGCCCCTTTAGCAGCCATACTTCACCGGATCTCCGTCGCGCCGTCCACCCCACCCCTGATTTTGGCGCCGCCGTGCTTCCGAGATCTGACCCTGCTGCCTTTAGTTCGCCGTCGCAGCTTCCTCAGCGAGATTCAAGTCAAGACCCATAGAGTTTAGAGACCCCCCACCGCCACCCACCTTCCCGTCGACGTCCACGAAGACGGAGTTTTTGCAGAACAAATTGAATACCAGTTTTTGATATTAATGTTTAGTTCTGTTATAAAATTAGTTTTCTGTTTAAATAAACTGAGAAGTTAAAATCTTAAAAGCCTAAAGGCAACCAAAAAAAGAAAGAGCGAGAAAAAACATGAGAACAGAGAATGATGGAGAAGAAAGGAAAATGCCAAAAGGGAATGGAGAGAGAGAGACTTCGAAAGAGACAGAAAATATGAGTTGGCTTTGGAAGAGGTTTTTTTTTTTTTTTTTTTTTTTTTTTAACCATTTAAAAAACATAAAAGTCTATCCAAATGACGATTTTACAAAAATACCCTTAATTTTATCAACCTCTGTCATTTTCCGTCAAATTTTTAACGGAAGGAGGTTTAAAAATCAAGGGAAATAAATGTTAAAAATTAAAATGTAGGGGATGTTATGTAACATGACTTAAAATTCAGGGGAAAAAAAGTAAATTTTGTCCTTTTTGGGAAAGAAAATTTCGAAATTACGGAGAGGTCCCTGTATTTATTTTCCAGAAGGCAAATAAGTAGGGGCAATAATAACAAAGAAAAAAGATTGGGAAAGCACCGGCCAGGAAGCAATGCGATAAGGTCGGAGATGATCCGTTTGATGACGTGGCAGTCAACTGAAGACGGGCCTTTTGTCCCTCCGCGTACAAAACGCGTAAAACGCGTAGCCCCCTACTATTTCTTTTCTTTCTTTTCTCTTCTTTTCTTCGAAGACACATCATTAATTTCTGAAAATTTGAAAAATTTGCATTTTACAAAAAAAATTTATTTAAAGTAATCTGAAAATTTGAAAATAATAGAATCAAAATCCTCAAGTTTCTTTTAATTATGAGATACATATCACCTATAGTTTATTTATTTTTTTAATTATTTCCAATTCTTTTTTTTAATAATATTTCCAATTCAATTTTCATCAAAATTAAATGTTTCAATTCCAGACATAATTTAATCACAAATGTTAAATTATCTTAATATCTCAAATTAAAAAATAAAAAAAATATGGATAGATTATTGGAAAATGTTCTGAAATTTTTTTTTTTCTTTTAGAAGGCAAATAAAAAAGAATCGGCGAGAGTTTCTACTATCCGCTAGTGTGTAACAGTAATCAGATATTTACAGCTTTCAATTTCAATTATGAGATATAGAGGAAAAAAAAAAAAGGAAAAAAAAAAGGGGTTTATTACTACAATTAACTACGCGTAAGGTAATTCTTTAATGTCGGAGACCGATTGGTTCATTGCAATCGACCAGGCGGACCACATGATGATTGACATGCACTTGAATGCCAGATTACCACGTGTCAACATCTGAGTATTTATCGATAACGAAATTCTATTTCTAACTGTAAAACTGTTTGTACTTAATCCGATTTGGGTCTTTTTGGCGAATTTAAAAATTGCTAGTTAGATTTACCTGTATACCCCTCGTCCGAATGCTGCCGTACTCCTTGAGATATTTTGCCATATCCAAGGCACTTGACCTTTTTAGGCGTTAGAATGACAAAGTACCCCTGAATAAGAAAACCAATGTAACATTGTGATTGTTTTAATTATTTTGCCATGAATAAAGAATAAGGAATAGAATCATGAGTATTAAATTTTAGTTTTCTAGCCGCTTTTGAAAAGATAAAATTTAGTAGGCTTTAGAATAATTTTAATCTCTCGTATTTTTCTTTTTCCTTTTTTTATTCCTTCCTAACTAAGTGGAAAAGCGGGAAAGCAAGGTCGTGTTTGGTATTGAAGGTTGTGTTTGGTATTGTTTTTGAAATGGTTTAAAAAAAAAATCTCATTATTTCCAATAAATATATATTTTGTGAAAGGTAGTGTTTGTTTTGCACAAAGTAAAAAACAAGAAACATAAAGACAAAGGAAGAAAGAAGTAAATAGCGTTTTTACTATAAATAATTGATGTAAATAGTATGTTTTAAAAAAAATATTCAAAGTAAATAGTTATAAATTACTTACTAGGTAAGGAAGTATTTACTTTTAGTAAATCATTTATTTTTTACATCTATTTAATAGATTATATATTTTATTGTTATTTTTGCTACTTATTATTATTTCAAATTTTCTTTATATCTTGCTATTTATTTATTTTTAGTTTCATAAAAATGATATTTACTTCAATTTCTAAACAAAGAAGAATTTGTTAAAAAAAAGAGACAATAAATCAAAGTTTGAATCGTTTGGTAGCATTTTGGAAATGATATTGTTTTAGGTATGAAAATAGAAATTAGAATCTTTTTACAAGAGGATACTTATATTATTTTTAAAATTATGTTTAATTATGGTTTTAGAGAGATTAATTTGACTATCAGAAAAAGTAAAATTGTGATTGGATATGTTTTTAAAAATATGTATTAATTACAAGCTCTAATAAATAAAAACGTAAAAGGGAAAAGAAACTAGTCTGTTTGAGAGAATTTTAGAAATATTTTTATGTAAATATCCTAATAATTGTGTTGAGATATTTTCGACGGTTTTTTAAAGAACAAAATAAACAGGGTGCATAATTTGGGGACATTTATGATGTTATCTTATTGTTAATTCCCTCTATTTCGAATATGAAGCCATGATGTACATTAATTTTAAAGGACAAATTTTATTTTTACTTCTTGAATTTTGATATTTTTGTAACTTTGCTTTCTGAATTTTGAAAACTGGTAAAAATATTGTTTAAATTATAAAATGTTATCGTTTTTATTCCTTTTGTCAGTTAAATAGATGAAATTGTTTATATGACAACAACTAAGTGTAATTTAATAAGAACAAACTTTATTTTTATCCCACGAATTTTGTACTTTTGTAACTTTGCCCCCTAACTTTGAAAAATAGTGTTTATAACTCTCAAACTTTAAAATTAGCAAGAATATCCCTTGAACTTTAAACCAATAACAAAAATATCTCTTGTTTCATATTTTTTTCATATAAAACTTGGGAAAATGTTAATTTTGTCCCCTAAATTTTGTACATTTGTAACTTTATCTCAAAATATTAAAAAACTAGTGCTTATACGTCTTGACTTTTAAACCATTAGCAAATTCACTTCTATTTGGTTCACTTAAAACTAATATAGCACTAATAAAATAAAAATAATTTAAATTAAAATATTTGTAATTACAAAAATAACGTTAAAATTTTATTAAATTTCAAGGAATCTAAATATGTAACTTCCTTTAATTCTTTTTAAATTTTTTTTGTTTTTTTATAATGACTTCGATTAAAAAAAAAAAATCCAATGGACGGTAACAACACCGAAAAGGATAAAAGATAGAAAACAAACACAATCTATATACCGAAGTTTAAAAATAACTAAAGTGTTCATAAGATCTGTTTTTTAAATTGAAGTCATTACAAGAAAAATATAACATCAATAACAACAACAACAAAACCTGTACACTCAAGTCCCTTGAATTTTGATAGATTTTTAAGGTTATTTTTATAATTTTAAAGATTTTAATTCAAATTAACCTTTAACTATATTAACTTCACATTAGTTTTAAATATACAAAATATAAGTGATTTTGCTAACAGTTTAAAGGTCGAGAGATATTGGTATTAGTTTTTCAATATTTAGGGACAAAGTTACAAATGCACTAAAATTTAAGAAACAAAAATAAAGTTTTTCCAAGCCTTATAGTGCTCAAAGTAAGAAACAAATGATATTTATGCTAACGGTTTAAAGTTTAAGAAGAATTTTTGCTAACCTCTTAAAGTTTAAGGATGTAAATATCAATTTTTAAAATTCATGGGGTAAAATTACAAAAAATATTAAAGTTGAAGGGCAAAAATAAAGTTTGTTGTTATTAAATTACACTTTAGTTGTTATTATGTTAGTAATTACATTCATTTTCTGACAGAATAAGTAAAGATGATAACATTTCATAATTTTATAAAATTTAAGTAATAGAGTTATAAAAATACTAAAATTCAGATAACCAAAAAGAAATTTATCCATATGATAAGGGCTCACAGAAAAACACTTTGTAAATTTGTCATCGGACAATCAAGTCAACGTAGTGATTGTGAAGGTGCCTGCTTAAAACTAAAAATTAAAAGGGGAATATGCTCTCCACGTTCAAAGGGGGTAATACGGTCATTTAAGGTGTCCAGCATCCGACCGCACACCATAAAAAGGCAGAAGGACAAAATGGTAAAATAAGGTGGAGGAGAGAGAAGATACGATGCGGTGGCTTTCCGTTATAAATAGCTTTTATATTTCTATTTTCAATTTGTCTTGCGCACAGCAGAGAAAGGAAAGAAGGAAGGAAAAGGAAGAGAAAATCACTCTCTCTCTCTCTCCGTTGATTATTTTGCATAAACTTGGTCTTTTTTTCATTTCCATTTGTTTTGTCTGAAAATTTTCTGTCGAGAAAGAAGAGGTAAAGAGAAACCGAAAGAAGGAGAAAATTTTTCTGAATAGCAATGGCGGATCAGCTCACTGACGACCAGATCTCTGAGTTCAAGGAAGCCTTCAGCCTCTTCGACAAGGATGGAGATGGTTCGATCTCTCTCTCTCTCTCTCTATATATATGTGTGCATGATACATATACATCTTTGTGTGCTCAGATCTAGTTTTGATGGACTTTAGGTCATTTTCTGGTGTTGGAAAATATCTTCTGTTGAGATGAAGTACATGATTTGTTATTGGCTTGTCCTTTTTTTTTTTTTTTTTTTTTTAATGTTTATGGAAATTATTATGATGACTTTGATTTGAAGATATCCGCTGTTTAGCTGCTGGTAAAACTTTTGGGGAAAAGTTCCAAAATGGAAAAATAAATTTAAAAAAAAACATTTTTTGGGATCTCGAAATATCTTAGAAGTAATACACAGATCTTCACAGATGTAATTTGTTAGTTTGCTTGTTTTCGTTTGTTTATTTTTGATTTTGATTTTGATTTTGTTTTTGTTTTTGTTTTTGATTTATTGGGGAATAGAATCCATGGATTTTAAAATTTGTTATTTTAATTTTGTTCATAATAACAAGATTTTTTCTTGGTTTCTGGTTAATCGATCAACTCTTTTGCTTTGATTAGGATTTTGAGAGCCTTAAAAAATGTCTTCGCGATCTATGTATAGCTAGTGGCACATTTACGAAGTGTGTGAATTTCAATAACTTCTATGAGATTTTGTCATGTTAAAGGTCAAAACAAGCATGAGGAAAATAATACCTGTCTTTTGATGTATCACCTAGTATGTTTTTAACATTTAAGCAACCCAAGAATTGAATATGCTAGTATATGCTATCAGATGCATCCATTTCGTTCCATTCACATGTATAAATTTTCTTGGTTCTGTTTTTCTTTATCTCACGTCATTTCATGTTCTAAAGTCTTTTGATTTTGATCTGCACAATAACGTGTTTATGTTTTGTTTTGTTACACCTAATAGAAATAAGTTGCTTGTGGTTAGATGTTGTTCTTTTGCTTGTTGTGATAGCCTTTGAATGTGTGTCGATATTTACATAGGTTTATTCTTATGCCATTTTCTTAACCATAATTTGAGCTACTAGGAACATGTGTTGCAACAATCTTCAGAGTTGGGTTTGAGCTATCTATGTAGCTTCTGATATAGTAGTTCGAGCAGTTTTTGGCTCTTCTTTTCTGTTGCTTACTAAAAACCCCAGAGAATCAGGTACATGTTTATAATAACTTCGCTTTTGTGCAGGCTGCATCACGACCAAGGAGCTTGGGACTGTGATGAGGTCTCTGGGGCAGAACCCAACGGAGGCAGAGCTCCAGGACATGATCAACGAGGTTGATGCTGATGGAAATGGAACCATCGACTTTCCGGAGTTCTTGAACCTCATGGCTAGAAAGATGAAGGACACCGACTCTGAGGAGGAACTGAAGGAGGCCTTCCGGGTCTTTGACAAGGACCAGAATGGATTCATCTCTGCTGCCGAGCTGCGCCATGTGATGACAAACCTTGGGGAGAAGCTCACTGATGAAGAGGTTGATGAGATGATCCGTGAGGCCGATGTTGACGGTGATGGCCAGATAAATTATGAGGAGTTTGTCAAGGTTATGATGGCGAAGTGATGAGCCATCCATGCCAAATGAACATGAACCCCCCAAAAAATTATAAATAATAAAAAAAAAAAAGCAAAACAAAAAACAGGGTTGACATTCAAGGGATTCATCTTTTCCTTTCACTCAACCGTTTATGTGGTGGTTTGTAATCAAGCGTTTATAGAAGTAGTAATCTGTCCTGGCGGCGTTTGGTCTTGTTCTTGATGTGTCCTGTGACTAGAAGTGTCTTTGGTGGTCCAATTTTTTTTTCCCCCTTTTTTCTTTCATTTTGGTTTCTTGTGAATCTTAGACTGCCTCAAGGATTCGAATGTCCTATGTTTGGTGGATAACTTCTATTTATTAGTATCTATCTGTTATTTCCAGTTATCGTGCATATTCTTCTGAATTCTGATCCCTGGGAGTTTATATTTCTATCTTGTTTTATGGTCTGAAAATGTAAACAATCTATGTTGGCTTATGTTTACAAGGAAAATGACCAGCAAACTGATTCAGACGGTGTAATCCGCAGTTCAGTGGCAAATATTTGAGGATGGATTGGTGTGATTTTAATCTGACATTGTCGTGGTGTACGGCCCCTAAGCCGACTTGGTTAGATAATGACTTGGGGTGCTAAAATCATATTTCAACAGCATTTTCCTCAAGCCCTGGTTACCCTTAATACAGTGTTTGACCAAACCTCTTTTTGTTTTTGTTTTTTAAAAAAAAACAAAAAAAACAAAAAAACAAAACATAACATAACACCTGAGATGGTGGGATTCAAGCTCATTTTACATTGACGTTGGGTCTGAAATTACTATTAGATTATACCTATAACCACCCAAATATGATGTTTTGTATCAGGTTGCTCGTGTTTTCGCTTATAAATAGCCCTCGGACAGAATTTGAATACAACACACCACAACAACATATATCAAATTCCCAGACAATTCTAACTTTAACAACAACTACAAGCTAAAGAAGATACAATCACCCTGAATTTTCTCTTGTAGTATGACGACATCGATGATTTTTTTTTTTTTTTTTTTAACCTACTTAAAACTAGTCCATTAGACTTTACATGTAGTCATTTTCGACAGTAAAAAATGGCTGGTGCTTAACTAATGGGATGTGCGTGTATCATTTGAAGTTTGGAGTGAACTTTCTTGCCACGGTCAGAGTTTAGAAGAACTTGTTAAAACATGATAGAGTGACATGACCTAAAAGTTTAAAAGTACAAATGAGATTAATGCTTAATTTTAATTTCGGTTGTCTTTTCCATTCGTACAACAAGTTCATTTTTTATGTCCAGGTGTGGATAGAAGGATAAATATTAACCACACATGTTTTCATTAACTATTTATTTTTTAGCTCCAAATATACTAGAGGGAAAAAATTTAAACTCAAGGATGTGCTTTCCATTAATAGAGGGCGAATAAAATCTCAAAGGTATATATATTTTTAAATTTATCTATTGTTCTTCTGAGAGAATCCCAAAGTTGCTCTAACTATTTCGGCATTTGATGTGAATCTACTTTATTTCTTTTTCTTTCCAACTTTAACTTTGGTTAAAAACTTGAAATAAGTATGTTCAAGGACAAACATACTGTTTCTTTTAATTTCAATACAAAAAAAAAGAAAAAACTGTTTCTTTTGTTATGCATGGAAATACTATCTTGTAGTACAAATATTTTGACAAAATCCAACATCAGGATTTGATTCTGCGCTTTATTAGAAAAAACACAAAAGCTAATCTTCACAACTTTTAAAGCAAAATGGATTCTCATTTTCAATTAAATAAAAAAAACTATTAACCGGTTTACGAAAACCCAAATTATTAACCGGTTTTTATCTCTCTTCAGTTGCCTAACCCACCCTGACTCTAGAGATGTGTATATTAGCTCATCGCTGGAGATACTAACGTTGGTTTGTAGTGTGTTCTACTTGTAGAGATGGCGACTTGAAGAGGCAAAAACCTGTTGGCCGTCATCCCTGGAAAGAATCCTTTGAAGGAGAGCGATGTTCTCGATGAGCTTGCTGATTGTCTGCTCGTACTCTGGGAGCATGACTTCCCAGTCGAACTTTGGACTGTTGATGCGATACGTAAACTTCCGTTGTCCCCCAATCATTCAAATCAGAATAGACCTGTAGTTGGATGTTGGATGCAATATGGTAAACTTCCTTCAAAGGATTCCCGGCGATGACGGCCAACGGGTTTTTGCCTCTTCCAGTCGCCATCTCTGCAAGTAGAACACACTATAAACCAACGTTAGCATTTCCAGTGACGAGCTAATTCACGCGTCAAGAGTCAGGGTTAGGCCCCTGAAGAGAGACAAAAACTATTAACTAGTGTCAGCCAGAGAAAAAAAGATGCATAAATGAAGTAAGGTTTTGTTATTACCCTTGTAGAAAATACGTTTTCATTTATTTATCAAATTCTTTTGTTAGAAATTTCAAAGTAGAAAGAATTATGACCATATAACAGATATTGTTAAAAAGTTCATATTAAAAATATAGCACAAAGAAAAATGAAGGAAAATAAAGTACTAAAAGGCACAGAAGAGATCATCTTTTCAAAAGGTTGAATGCTGGTAAGTCTCTCACACTTGAAACATCCTCGAGTGCAAGCTCACGCTCTAACTGACTTCTCGTAGACTTCACAACCTCCTGAAATTAAAAAATGAAAAAAAAAAAAAAAAAAAAAAAGGTTGTAAGAGTTATTATTAAAAAAAAAAAAAAAAAAAAAATCTGCATCTAATAACCTTAACAGCATAATCAAACTATTTACATTGAATTCCATATATGAAGCGCGCTTTGCAAGCCATTGAGCATCCATCATTTGAAAGGCTACACAATAGAGGTTATCAAATGCCATTTCATCTTCTTGAAGCAGTTCCAGAAACCGGATTCCCGCCAAAGACGTAGGCGATCCTGTCAGTGAAAAAAGAAAAAAACGACAGAGAGGTATTCAATAAATTGTGCGCATTATCATCGACTGTGCATCTTATCTGACAGATTGGCATATTCACCGGTCTGTCTGTTCAAAGGCAGGAGCATTGAAAGAATGTGAAATTGATTTTCAACCGAAAATGTATTTTTACCTGATTGGAGATCTAACATCTGTACCAACATAAATGATATATTGACTCCAGCAACGGCAAAGGGATATTCCCACTCAGCTCTTGTTCCATCCTGTTTGTGCAACAATCTCTGGAATGATTCCTGTAAAGCGGACCAAATTATATATGATCCAAGTTTACAATCCCATAAATCAAAAATATTAATATATATTTCATATTCCTACTCATTCAGTAAACGGGAATGTGTTGTATATCAAATGGCATGTAGAAATAAGAAAGCTATGAAAATCATATTTATTGGGATTTTGGCAGATAAAGCTCTATTCAAAAGGAACAAGTAACTATGAATTGCTTATCATGAATATGCTAATGAATGAAATATGCAAACAGTACTGCTCATTAAAGATAACAAAACATATTAAATATATATATATATATATATATATATATTTTGCAACAGTAGCGCTCATTAAAGATAATAAAACAAATTAATTAAAAAAAAAAAAAAAAAAAAAAACTAACCGGGTACTTCTGAGCGAAAAAGATAAGATTCTCCAGCGATATGAATCCCGCACCCCTATAAGGATTTAAGATATTCATATTGTCAAATATTCAAAGAAAAAATCTCAGCAACTCCAAAAAAGAATAAAAGACTATTAGAAGATACCTAAAATCAGTTGAGGGATCTGTTCCCTGCCAACCCATCTCCTTCCAAAGCACTGACTTCAGAGGCGGGAGCTCCCTGTTTGGATATGCCAACCTCCATAATTGCCTCAACGCATCCTGCATCCCACAAATTTATTTATTTATTTATTCGACTGGATGGCAAATAAAATGGAGTTGGGGGGGAAAAAAAAAGAAAAAAAAAAAGATAGATTAACTTTACAGCTCATGATCTACCCCAACAACAACAAATAAACTCCTGCCTTATCTCCTCTCTTTCCTAGCACATTTTTGTCTACTTACAATTATTCCCCACTTTTGCAAGGGAATTACATAACTAACTTTTCTTATTTCTAATATTTTATCGCAGTTGAACTTGAACTTGAACATGTACCAGAAGAACCTCGTTCCAATCAGATATAATTCAACAATCATGGATGTTGCATACAAATATATATTTACATACTTATATATCAAAAAATTGGATGGTTTTCCATGTCACAGATCATGGAAACCAGACACTAAAACCTTATGAAATAAATGTTTGAAACAGATTAGCATATTTGCCTGCCTACAATAGCTTGGTAACGGTAGAGATACATATGATATACAAGCTTTGCAAATTCTTTTAATGGAAATAGGGTTGACCATACAGTCTACCAAAGCCAGTTTCTTTTAGGAGTTCAAGCTGACAAAACAAAAGCATTAATGTTCCGAGGCCACTGAATAGATGAAAATTATCAACGTCTCTACTTTTAAATAAGAAACAACAGTTTACATTTCAAATGTAATGATACTACTGGGAAGGAACCTACTTGATGCTCCAGACAAGAACCATCAAAGGGGACTTGAAGTCTTTGCCGTAAATTTCTGAGTCTTTCTTCCTAGGGACACAAAAGACAGTTTGAATAAAATTAGCAAGGTATCCACTACTTAAAAATTCACAGTGCAAGGAAAATAGATCAAGGAAACATGTAGAAAAAACGAACTCTTACAAAAGGGCCACGACAAACCATTTCCAACAACAAAGGTTAGTAAGAAAACAATTTCTGTGATTAACAAGACCAAAACAATTTAACGTATCACCTTTTTTTAAATACCATTACATAGAATTTTCAATAAGAAAATCGAATGAACTAGCTTATATTGAAAATCGAATGAACTTGCATATAAGCTAGAAGCTGCTTTGCAGAATGATCATAACAATAATGAAAAAAAAAAAAAAGGAAATCCTACTGTAACATATACTCAATAATAAATAAATAGATAAATAAATAGAGTTTTAAATGCATTTCAACACAGAAGGATTCAATTTGCTTCATTTGACAATTATATGACTTCTTAGGGGGGTTCTCTCAGATTATCTCGCTGAAGAGATCTATGTGTTTGATATTAAGAAATATGATGAAGAAGGCTAAGACGGCGGAAGACCATAATTCTCATTGGATGAGAAAAACAACCGAGCAGATAATAGCATTAAAATTTTATATGATAGTAAGTGCTGGATATACCTGTAAAGGACTAAGGGAGGGTCTAAGCAACTTATTGCCTTCTCTATTATGTGCAGCTGAAGGAAGGGTCAAAAGCCACCCAACAACAGATGCCGGTCCAATTACAATATTCGCTGCAAAGACCAAAAAATAACAAGTTAATTGAAGAAAGAAAAGGAAGAAGGCATCGCCGGGCGTATCCAGATGGATGATTGAAGCTATCCACCAACACTACGTTGTCAACATGTCTACATATGCTGTAAGCTTTGTCTGTTGAAGCCCACAAAGAAGGCAAAATGCCTTCACGTCTAGCTATCTTTAATTGAAGGAACAATTATTATTTATTATTTTTTTAAATTAAAACTCATCTGGTTATGAGCAACAGCCTCTTAAAAGGAAAAAAAAAAAAAAAGCTTCAACAAAAATTACTAAGCCGTCTCCGAACCACAAATGGCAAGGATGCAAGAAACTAACAAAAAGTTCCAAGTAAGACATCATGCAAACAGCACCACATACCGAGCCACTGAGCCCATTGTTGAATCAACTGAGAAAATACTAAGGTCCAATGGTGGTGTTCCTTCCTCCGTTCATCATCCCATTGATCTTCAGGCTACGAATCGTCATTTGATTAATCAAATTTCTATCCATATTGAATCATTAGAACCCAGAATATAGATTATACAGGCTCACCTCCGAATGCCTATCGTCGTGATTGTGGTTCCCAAGTAGAGGTTCATCCAATCCACCAAAATCTGATGTATCTAAATGCTCTTTCCGCTTTCCATCAACATCACCATGATGGAGCCGCCTTCTCAAAGTTCTTGATGTCATTACTAAAAGATTCTTATGTATGCCTGCAAACATGTTAATGTAAATCGATTACGATGGTGAACGATGATGCATCGGTAACATCTTCAACTGGAAAGAAGTAAAACCTATACAAAACTATCCACATTGCAAACTCAGCTGAATAAAACTAAATTAGGAAAGTTGATACTCCTTCCCTTCTTAACTTCTTCCTCTACCCCCAAAAAAAAAAAAAAAAAAAAAAAAAAAAATCACACTCTATTTCTCGATCAGTACCAATTACGAAATCGAAGTGACAACATTCACATTCTCCAGAGACCAAAAATCTTTTTAGGTTTTAGTGAACACAACAGGATGCCAAAAATAAAAATAAAATAAATAAAATAAAATAAAACAAAATTGACGAATGTTGAATTTGAATTTGAACAAGAGAAGAAAACAAATTAATCCCATAACCGAAATACAGAATTGGGATTCGTTTAAGATCCATGAGAGGGGGCAAAAAAATTCTTAGGGGGGTTTTAATTTTTCGTAATGTTTTCAATTTCGACAAAAATGGAATTCAGAGCCAAAAAAAAAAAAAAAATCATAAAGATAAAGCAGAAAGATTAGACAAGATTGAGAAAATCGTTACCTGATGAAAGTGGAGAATATAAAACCCTAAAACAGATGCCTGGGAAATTCAGTTTGAGTTGTGCCTTTCTATATAGCTAATTTTCCTTAACCTTAAGCAACAGGCAACATATATGTTTATTGGAGAAGACTGCAACAGCACGATGACACACATTGACATTAAAAATTTTAGGGGAGGGATTGACAATTGGTCAGCCTAAAACCATGACATGTCATTGCGGGAGAACGAAATAACTAGAAATAATTGTATAATTTTAAAAGGAAGAAAGAGGTAAATAGCTGTATTTAGAAAATAATTGTAGTAAGGAAGGAAAAATTTCATAAATTTTTCATTAATTATATCATTAGTGTCAATATGTCCTATCAATTATAAAATATATATGTTGTACTCCTCTCAATTTTAACATGTGAGTTAAATTGTCTCCTCATTTGGTTTTTCCGTTATTGTCAATATCAAAATACTCCTCAACTTTGTATATATGTCAAAATACCGCATGATCTTTGTATTTATGTCAAAATACCTCATTGTCTTTGCATTTATGTCAAAATGATCATTGATTTTCAATATTTATGTCAAACTATTTCCTGATCTTCAATATTTGTCTCAACTATCTCATCTATCTTATTTTATTTATTTGACATTGTATAATTACCTAATAATTATTAACTTTTTAGAATTCGTAAAAAGAAAGTTATTTTTTATTCTAATAAAATAACACGTCTCATTTTTTTTAGCACTCCATTTTTTATTATGTATTTTAGTTCAAGTTTATTTTAGTTACGAGTTTACTCATGCGTAATCATAATTGACAAGACTCATAGGAAGAATTTGGATTTCTAATAAGTTGTTTACTTTGCCTATATAATTCGAAATCATAGTCATAATGAATCTCATTCATGTATTCACTAACACCCATAATGAGAATGAATTATTCTAAATTTATTTCTATACTCATTCTTAAATTTTAGAAAATGATTGATTTGCGTATGTTGTTACAGTGTTATCTATCATAGTTAAACTAGAAATTGTAATATTAAGACAATAGAATAATAAACAAAAATTGAGTAATTATTTTTGTTTAAGAAAATTAAACTTAATGTAAACATGAATCAAAATAAGTAAACTAAAAATAGTGTGTCAAAAAAGATACATATTATTTTATTAGAATAAAAAAAATAAAAAATTTTACTTATTCTAAAAAAGTTAACAATTATTAGATAATTATATAATATTAGATAAATAAAATAAGATAAATGTGGTAGTTTGACATAAATATTAAAGATTACTGAGCAATTTGACACAAATATTAAATTTCGGGAAGGATTTTGACACAATGCAAAATCTTGAGGCACTTTGACATAAATGAAAAGATCAAGGGGCATTTTGACATCAAATAATTATAGAAAACTAACAGAAACTAACGAATGGGAAATTTGATACACATGTAAAAATTTAATGGTACAACAAATACATTTCATAATTTATGTGACATATTAAAACTGGTGACATAATTCAGGGGCAACTTATGAACTTTTTTCAGTTAGTAATAAGTTTTTAAAATATTTAGAGCAAATAATAAATTTATCAAAATTGATTTACGTCTTGTTAATCTATTTTTTACTTTAGTAAATTTTTTATTTATTAAAATCTTGTTATTTATTTTAATGATTTTTGTAAAAGAGTTAATTACTACAATTTGGACATATGGATAAATGATGTTTTTAAGAATTTTTTTAATAAATATATGAGGTTTTATAAAAATAGAACAGTAGTAATTTATTTTTTGAAAAAATTAATCAGTGATTAATTATTTAATTAATTGACCTGATCATGAAAAATCAATAACTACAAGTCATTTTTCTATAAAAATAAAAATAAAAAATAAAAAATTAGTCATTGTTTTAAATAAGTCAAATAATAGGTTTTAAAAATATTTTAAAAAAAGTATATAATTAATTATTAAATAAATTATCTATTTATTGTTAAATAAATCAATTTCATTATTAATTGTCACATTTACTGTTATTTATTGAAATGTTTTTAGATCATGTGAGTTACTATCAAACCACCGTTCAATAATAAATACTAAAGCGGTTATATTTGCACTCAATATCAGTAATAAATATTAGAGTGGTTATATTAACACCATAATATTGATAAATACTTTCACTTAATAAATGTTTCATAATATAAACATAATAAATCTATCCTCTTATAAATTCTTTTTATACAATTCCAGATTTAATCTCTCATACACCTGCTTACATTTTAATTTTAATTGACGCCGGATCGTACGTTGGATTTGCAAATCGGCTAGTTTTGTGATCGAAAAATACAAAGAAAAAGAAAATAAATAGGGACTTATTTTTGTAAATACAAATTATCACCACTACTCAAAAAGAATCGAAAGATAGTTTAGAGTTCACTACACTACGGATACAAAAATAACCACTTTAGTGACACAGAAACTCAAATTCGAATAAACTTGGAATGTTCCAGGGAGTACCAAGAAACCAAACTGGTTTTACAATATTTTTCTCGTCAAAAGTTGTTATTCATTCTATGAAATTTCATCCTTAAATAGGCATGAAACACCCTTATTCATGCTAGGAAAACAAAAAGAGCACCAAAAACTAAGCAATTAAAAATTTATATTCGTGCATCACACTTTATGGTTGAAAAAAACCATGCATTCATGCACTAGAAACTTAATACAAACATTAAAAATGAAAACTAAAAAGTCATTCATGCACCACACACATTAAATGAAAACCAAAAAGCCTATAATTAAACAAAGCACTAAGACTTTTCACTTCAGCCATAAAATCTGACTTGAAACTAAAACCTTTCAAATTCAGCCATGTGGACGCCATCTTGCACCAATGACTTGTGCAATAATTCACGTCATTAGTGAATTTGGATCATCATATTCATCAACCGTATCATTAATTTTAATTTATTTTGTTAAAAATAAATTAACAAAACTAGATATGGAAAAAAAAAAAAAAACTAATTTTTTCATTCTAAAATAGAAAGCATAAAATATGTTGAAAAATAAAAGAATAAAAAATAAAAATCCCAATGAATCAAAAAAATATAAAAGTAATTGGCCTAAATAATCTCTGAACTCTTTAAAAGATAACAGTTTGATCCATGTCCTTTTTTTTTTTTTTTTTTGGTTGAGATAACCTCAAGCTTCTATTTTCTTGGTCATTACAGTCCTTTTCGTCAAACTCTGTTAAATTTTTAACAAAATCTTGCTCAAATGATCATTTTTTATAATAAAAAGACTAAATACCCTCAAATCTTCCAAAAATCCCTCTCTTTCTCTCCACCCCTCCCTCACTCTCCCACTCCTCTTTCTCTCCCTTTCTCTGCCCTTCCCCCTTTCTCTCTCTCCCTCCCCCTCCCTTTGCAGACAACTGGCACCGTCCTCAAGCCGCCCACCCGAGCCTAAGCTCTCGATCTGGGTCCACCTGTGGTGATCTAGTTGTCACCCCCATGTGATTTGGGCATTGGCCCTTGCCCCTCTGCCCACAATCTTAGCTCCCCCTCGGCACCCCAAACCCTCCCAATTTAGTTCAAATTCCCCTCAATTTTGATTTGGATAGAAAATTACCCATTTAACCTTTAAAAAGTATGAAGCTTGCTTTTCCCGTGATCAATCCGTTAGTTTTTTTTTTTTATTATTATTTTTTTATTTTAGAGAAAGGACTGCCATGGCCAAGAAAATAGGAGTTTGAGATTATCTTGGCTAAAAAAAAAAAAAAAAGAACAATGACCAAACCGTTACATTTGAAACAATTCATGGACTATTTAGGTCAATTACTCAAAATAAAAATACGTACTTCAATAGTTTTAGGCTGTTCAAAAGACATACTTTCTTTTATTTTTGTTTCATTTGAATCTTATTTGAAATTTTATTTTCATGTAGTTATAAAGATTTCTTAGATAAAAACTGAAGAAGAACAATTTAGTGTTTATAAAATAAAATTAATGTTAATCAAATTTGTAGGGATTTTTTTTTTTGTGTTTTTTAAAATATTATTTTCATTTATAGTTAATGTGAAGCATCCTTTTTAATTTTTTTTTGAAGAATGTTCATATTAATATATATGGGCATACGAGCATTCTTAATTAATTTTAACAAAATTTTATTTTGGGATAAAAGTTTAATAAATTTTTTAAATTACTTTATAAAGGTATTTATCAATGTTATAGGTGTAAATAAAATCTCTTTTAACTACTAATACAAGGTAGGTGTAACAAGTCATTGAATAGCTATCATGGATGTAAGAGCACTTTAATGCATCCCAGTGGAAAAGTCAAATTATAAAATGTAGAAGATAGGCTTCACACAATTAAAAGGCACAGCTAAAATTAGTTACATATTTAAATAAGTGGAGCAATGTTATAGTTTTGTTTTATAAATTGGTTCGATAACTTAAATTTCTAATTTAACGGGGACAATATGTGAATCCGTTTCATATTTTCTGATTTTTAATTTTATCATAGTTAAGGTGTTTTCCTTTTAACATCTTCGTCTAATATTGTTTGTCATGTTGTAAAATTATTCAAAAAAAGAAAAAAAGTTCCATAATATTTTCAAGAACAACGGAAAGAGTAATTGACATAAATAGTCCTTAAACTCTTTAAGTGGTGATATTTTAGTCCCTGTTCTTTTTTCTTTTCTGGCCATACTGATCCTAAACTCTCTAAAAAAGTGACGGTTTGATCCTTTTCGTCCACGTCCATTAAATTTCTAACATAATCTTACTAAAGTGATTAATTTTTACATTGAAATTATTAAAATGCCCTCCCCCTCCCACTCCCCCCCCCTCTATTTTCACCCACCCTCTCTCTCTCTCTCTCACACACAGAGTTTCGCCACCCCCTCCTACCGCCATTCGCCCCTACCCCTATCCCACTACAGTCATTTGCCCCCTACCCTGCTACTAGCCCCCCCCCTCCCACCTTCGTCCCCCCCCCCCCCTCACCCCATGACTAGGTCCCCCTTTCTGTAGACGTAACTCGCCCCCCACGAACTGGGATCCCCCTCTCGCCGCTGTTTACCCCACCCTGTGACTGGGTCCCCCCTATCGCCTCTGTTCACCCCCCCACCCCCACTCCCCTCTCTCTATCTCTCAATCTGGCCCCCCACCATCGCGCCCCCTCTCATCACCATTGCCCCCACCCTTCTCCTATCTCTCTCTCTGTGTCTAGCCCCTCACCCCAGCCGCCTTTCCACCGCCTTTCGCCCCCACCCCCCATCCTCTCTCTTCTCCCGGTCTGGCCCCTCCCTCTTCTACCACCATTCATCGTTCAACCCCATCCCCCTACTGAAACCCAGATCAGAGTTGTCCCCCTTCGTTTACGCCATCTTTGAGGCCCCCCCCTGGGATACCCCGTCTTCCTGGTCGTCGAGTCTCCAACCCCTCCACTATCTTCGCCCTTGCCGAGCTCGACTCAAAACCCAGAACCGAACTGGCTCCCTCCCTCAACCCGCCGCTATGCGAGCACTCCGATCTGGTTTCCTCCCCTCGTTGCCGAGCTTGCCCCACCCCTAGATCTTGGCCCCAGATCTAGGCTGTTTTGGTTTTGAAAAGAGAGAGTGTGTGTGTGAGGGCTTTGGTTTGGAGGAGAGAGAGTGAGTGAGTGAGGGCTTTGGTTTAGAGGAGAAAGAGGGAGATCAAGATGCTCTTTTATTCTATTAGAAATTAACAGATTTTTATGAAAAGGACCATAACAGTTAAAAAATAAAAGTTTATGGTCATTTTGGCCAAAAAAAAAAATAGAGACCAAACCGTCATCTTTGCAAGAGTTCAGGGACTATTTAGTTCAGTTACTAAAACAGAAATTCCAAGAGATTTTATTATAGATAGAATATTTTATTTTATTTTTCTATGGGTACCGGGGGGGTTAGGTTGGAGAAATTTTCTGTAATCCTTATAACTATTGTTTTGTCTTCCCTTCAATATAACTACTTCATGTTTCCTTGGACCTTAAGCTAAATTAACTACATATATATTTGTGCGTCACTACATTGTATAATCGGAAATTCCTCTCATTAGTTGACTGTTCATTGTTAGTTGGTGAACGTGTTCTGAAAGGAAGAGTTTTTTTTTTTGTTTTTTTGTTTTTTTTTTTTTGAGTTGTAGCATGTAGCATATTTTACAGGCAATTTTTAAATTATAGCATGTTATCTAAATGATAATAAATTATAACATTATTTTATGGGTAAACTATTGGATCTTTTACAAAATAACAGATTCATTAATAACATGTTTTTAATTTTTAACAAGAGATTCATGTGCATAGTTCGGGCTAGATAAGGAGGAGTATTTTTGATATTATGTGTGACCAGAAAAAAAAAAAATTCTATTTTTAATATTTTCAAAATTTTATTTTATAATTTCTCAAAACAATTATTTTATAATTATTATTTGACTCTTAAAAAATATATTATTTGGTTATTTCTCTCTCTTTCCTTTTCTTTTCTTCCTTTAAGAGATGTCAATTGGGGAAGCCACCAACAAGCACGATGACACCGAGAAATTTTCGGGTACCGGTTTGCAATGGGGTCAACCGAAACACATGTCATAGTGGGAGAGTTAAATAAATAGAACAATAAATAATTACAATTTTAGAAGGGGACGGTATACGATGGAAGGGATTTATAGGTAAATGATTTTTTTTAAGAGATTTAATTAATGAACTTATGAGGTTTTGTAAAATTAGAAAAATAGTCATTTTTAGTGATTGATTAATTGATCATGAGCAATTAATAGCGACCTATTATTTTTCTATATAAAAATATTTGACTATTTTTTTATAAAATTAAGAGTTTAAAAACGGTCTATTTCTATAATTTCTATAATTGAATAAATAATGAATTTTAAAAATATTTTAGAAATGAACTTTATTAGATAACAATTATTTACTAATAAATATATTAATTAATCATTTATATACTATTATTATTTCAAATATTTTAAAATTATGTTATTTACTTTATTTTGTTTTTATCAAAATGTTATTTACTCATGGGTTTAAAACCATACGAACCCAAGCACGAAGGCTTTCTCAATGATTCAAAATGTCAAATATAATTTTCCCCGCTACCTAAAAAATAAGATAAAATAAAATACAGTTTTGTTGAGATTAGATTTTAAACATCATCTCTCACCATAAACGTGTCCCCAGATAAGTCATTAGAGACCGCAAGACGACTTGGAGACATGCTGCTTAGAAGACCTGGGAATGACTCCCGGACGATAGAAGAATGACTAGCGGGTGACTAGATGGTCAGCGGAGCTAAATAAGGAAAGTTGACTTCATAAGCAGGATCAGTAAACTAAATTCAGCATATCATGCAAAGGAATCAGCCAACAAGCTCAGATTTTACAAAAAAGATAGTTTCCTGATATCTTTAGTCATTCATGAATTGGAAAGTCAAGCAATACAGAAAATGGCAACTACCCTTAAGCATTCAAGCCATATTCTACTCGAATCAGGCAACTCAAGACATCAAGTCAGTCCTTATAAATCAAGGCTTACTCCGCAAGCCTCGGGACCTTCTTCTTCCAACCATTTCCAACCATTTTGGATGTTCAACTCATTGTAATCAGTAATATACACATAAAATGCCCCGAATCTTTTGGTATCACATCATCCCCATCTCTTTCTTCCCCTTTCTTACCCAAAATCGCCATTATAACGCTCTTTTATATATAATGGTGGTTCTCAGAAGCACTATAGAGGATGTAGCCTAGAAATTATAAGTAAACCTCTATAAACTCAGTTGTCTCTATCTCTATTTACTTTCCTTACAATTTACTTTATTTTTTATGATTCACTAATGACATGTCAGTGATCGGCTGATGACTCGCCTATTATCCTATTTCAATCATTGGCCTTATTTTTCTTTGATTGTAGATTCAACCCTCTAAAGTTTGGCATCCACCGTGGGGCCTATAGCTAACAACATGGATGTCGCAATGACAACCAGCATGACAGACAACAACTTTGAAACCACTAGTAGACCAGCTGCTAGCGAGACAGCAACAACTCAACAGATGACTGACTAGGTTCTTGTTGAACTGCGACAGGGACAGGAGGATAG
The DNA here is from genome assembly GCA_025413485.1 of Ficus microcarpa. NCBI lineage: Eukaryota > Viridiplantae > Streptophyta > Magnoliopsida > Rosales > Moraceae > Ficus > Ficus microcarpa. The sequence goes on from CM046387.1 coordinate 11,988,506, forward strand.
TGTTCGGTGGATTGATAGCTTGCTAGCCTAGAACGAGGAGTTGCATCATCATTTGGTCATCCATTTAATAATCGGGATGCCAACATCATCCGCTGCCACAACCTATGGGGTTCCTTTTCAATCCCCCCCCCCCCCCACATCGCTCTTCCCGGGTGGAATCCTACTAACTACGATGTTCACTCCTTATAGCCTGATCCACTCAATGCCATCATTGCAATTGATGATGATACCCATAAAGACCTCTCCCTTGGGATCTTTCCAAAGTGCTCCGATTACAGTCGCCACAACGACTACTCTACTACAAGCAGTCCCACTCGACACGGTTCCTCTACAACTACCGTTGGGAACTCTATCGTTATAGCCTTTCAACTTACAGCAAGTAATTGCAGATGCGGCAAACAACAACATGAAGACTATGGAACAATGCATGCTATAGACCCTCGGCATCCACTCACTTATGAAGACCTACTCAAAGAGGTGGAATAGTTGCCTTTTAGTTAGGCGGTAGTTGATAATGCTCTACCACCAAAGTTCCACAGACTGATCTTCTCCAAATCGACGATACGACAAATCCCCATGATCATGTGTGCTAATACCAATAAGTTATACTTGGGACTACTATGCTGAAGGAGTCTAAAGATGCAATTATATGCAAGCTTTTTCCACAAAGTCTTAAAGGCTCCACTCTCAAATGGTTCTACCAATTGGCTTTAGGATCAATCGATACTTTTAAGGAGATGACCAAAGTATTCCAGGAGAACTATTCAGCCAACATCAACAATGGGACGGCTCCTGGTGAACTCTGCACTGTTATCCAACAACCTGGCTAGTCACTCTGCAACTACATCAAGAGATTTAGCAAGGCAGTTGCTGGGATCCCCAATTATGATGATATCATTGCTCTTTTTGCACTCAAGAAGGGCCTGGTTCCATAATCCGCTTTCTTGAACGAAATGTGCAACTGCAATGCCAAGATGATCGACGAAGCCTTGGCGAGTGCTCTAGGATTAATCGAGGCAAATAGACTACATGCCAAGAAGTTGGAGCAGCTAAACCTCAGTAGATGCGAATTATTAGGATCTAGGAACCAGCAATCGGAGAACGACAAGATCGAGTGACCGGCCAATCATCCAGACGATCCGACGGCCGCTCGATGGACAATCCTAGAGGAAGATCCTATCACCAGTGAAAGAATAAGAGGCTGCTTTCACCACCAAAATATTCCCTTGACATCAATCTAAAATGACTTGTGATGCACCTGAAAGGTAAATATTTTGTTTGTTAGCTTGGAAAAATAATAGCTACTCATAATCGCAGGAAAACCAAATGAGTATTCCGAGTTCCATTAATACTATGGCTACTCAACAAGCGACTGCAAGGCTCATCACTATGAAGTCGTCAAGCTATTGAAGAGAGGTCACCTGAAAGAGTTCTTTAGCGAGAAAAGACAACAGGCCTACAGACAAGCCGGTAGAAGAAGAGACAGACGTTAAACAAGCAAAACCCCATCTCTACTACCAATAAAGAAGACAGTAGGAGTCATCCTTAGAGGATCACTACACATCAGGGAGTCCTACTCAGCAATGAAGAAGATTATACAGAAGGTAGTCCTCTCGACACCAGATTGACTCCTGAGGATTCATTAGAAGACTATGCCCTCCTTCCATGAGAAGGAACCAACTATACTATGCAGACCACATGATGATGCCCTGGTCATCTTGCTACTAATCGCTAACTGCCAGGTTAGACGTTTTCTAATGGACAATGGTTGCTCCACCAACATCATGTTCTTAGCTACCCTCAAAGAGATGGAGATAAGCAAGGACCAGATCTAGAAGTCATCAACACCCTTGTCGAGTTCAACGGCCATTCAACAATGGTAGTCAGAAAAATCCAACTACCAGTTTTTGTCGAGGGAAATAATAGGCTAATCACCTTTTTGATCATGGATTGTCCATCTGCCTACAACATCATTCTTGGATGACCATGGATTCACTCGATGAAAGTTGTCCTGTCAATCTATCACCAATTCATCCACTTCTCGACCAGGAGAGGAATCTGAGAGATCAGAGGAGACCAAAAGGCCGCGAGAGGATGCAACCTCACTACTTTCAAACTCAAGCAACAATTATAGCAATTATAGATCTAGGACAAGTTGAAGAAGGAGTCACCACCACAACGTGAGGAACCAAAGTTAAAAGATCTAGACAAGATTCCAATTTACTTCAAACATCCTGATCGAGCTGTCAATATCGGCTCGTGACTCGATCCTGAGGTATTATCTAAACTCGTTGGGTTTCTTATGGCTAAAGAAGATTGCTTTGTATGGTCGCACATAGATATGACAAGTATTGATCCTAAGGTGATCAGCCACAAACTCAATGTAGACCCAGACCACAAGCCAGTTTGTCAAAATAGGAGGAAATTGGAGTCAACTGTTGTGATGCCCTAGAAATTCATAAGCTTGATTAATGAATTATTATTATGGATTTTATTCATTAATATGCTTTTAGTGGATTATTTTGATGAATATCAAATTCCAAGATCATGACTGATAATATATGTATCATCGGTGTGATGATGTCGATGATTTAACAATGTTGAGTTTCTCTATTTAAATGAGAAATTTTAAATACCTAAAACGTGTGATGAACGACATAAAAATTTTTACGAAAAAAAATAAGTTATGTCGTATTAGAGGTATAGCAATAATTTTTTCGGAAGGACCCCGATTTTTATTAGTAGATCGATTTAATGATCTTTGTATTTATTTTGATCATATTAATAGTCAAGTTTTGCGAGCATGTTTGGGAATTAATGTGTCACATGATAGAAATGAATTAGTAGTATTTACTCTTAGGAAATCCAAATATGGGAGATTAATCAAGAATTGTGCTTGATTTGAAATCAATGGTGTAGATTTGATGCTAGAGAATCCTAGGTAAATCAATGGCCAAATCTTAGATGATAAGTGACCAATGAGAACTTAGATTAAGGATTGGTGTGATGGAAGATCCAATGGGTGAGAATAAGGATGATAACTTTGGATCAAGGGTGGATATTGAAAGAAAGAAAAAAAAAAAAAAAAAAGAAGGAAGCAATGGGGGGTTCGGTTTTGTTGGTTCAAGAAACAAGAAAAAATTGTGAACAAAAGAGAAATGAGGAAAGTGGTGCATGCATGCAACCACAAGTAAGAAATGGCATGGTTTCTTTTGGCAATTTGACCTAGAGAAGAGGCAAGTGAAAGTGACCTTTCATCTCAACTTTTTGAACCAAATTTCACCCAAATTTGCTCCCAAAACAGCCGGCCATTGAAGGGGTTGATTCAGCCAATATTTTTCAAATTTCAACTCCCAAAAGACAACTCTCTCAAGGCCAAAGTTGGCTAAGCACAAACTCCTAACACCCCATTTTCTTTCTCACACAAACCAAGCTCTAAACAAAACCAAGAACCACCAACACTACTTTCCATCTCCAACACTCCTCAAGCACCTCCTCCATCCATTTTCAAGGTCTAAGGAACCCCAACACCAAGATCGAAGAAGTGCGAGACGGAGTTAGAGGACGTTTTACTAGAGGTAACCTAGTGGTGCTATTCAGGTTTTAGTTATTTTTGGAGAAAAAAAACTGATGTTTAGTTATGATCTTAATATTAGATTTTTCTTACCTAGGAAAAAGTTTTGAGAAGAACTCGGGAGGTTCGAGATCTTGAAGGATCCCCGGAGTATTTCGGTAAGATTTGTGAACTTTGTTGAAGGTCGTAGTTGTTGTGGTGATATAGCATGCATTAGAAGCTTTGGTATGAAAAATAAATTATATATTAAGATTCTACAGAGGATAAGCTTCATTTTAGGCTTTGGAATCACTTGATTTGCTTTTATATGTATAAAGTTATGTGCATTTGAAGTTGTGACAAAAAAATTAGGGAAGAAATGAACCTCCGAGCCACTGACCAGCCACGGGTTTTTTATACTCCGAACCATTTAGACTCAAAATTTTGGTTTACAAGTTAGAGAACTAAAAACTAGATTCTTTAAGCTTTCCAACAAGGTATCATACACCTTAAATGGATAAATTTACAATTTTTGGTGAATTTTACAAGTTTGGTCTACGAACCGAAAAACCTTGCTGGAACCCGGTACTAGCTATGGGTTTTGTTGATTTTGACTTAGCAAACCATGACGTTTTATAAAACTGTTTTTACCATACAAAATAGACATTATAAGCTTTCCAATGACATATCTTTTGTCTTATTTGGACTTGTAAGTAAATTGTTATGGATTTTCAAATCTTACTCATGAAAGTGGACTGGTCGTGCAAACGTGGGACCAACAGTGACAAAACCTAAGTTTATGGTATGAAATGCTTAAGTACTAAAAGAAATAACTTTACCACTGTAAAGTAGACATCTTAAGCTTCAAAATGAGATATCATGTGTTTAAAACGGTTATGTATATGAATTTTAATAAATCCTTAAAAATTGTATTGAAATCTGGAAATCTGAAATTTTACCATAAGACACTTAAGAAAACGTCCACATTAATATTTGAAATGCTTGGAATCTGAGGAAACAAATTATAAAGACAGAAACTAGATGTTTCAAGCTTTCCAACATGTTATCAAGTGTCCAAAACGGAATTATACTCAAATTTAAATAAATCTTACAAGTTAAAGCCCTACACCGATAAAATGATTAAACATTAAAATGTGACATATGGGTAAACATAACATACGAATAAATTTAGTTATGAAATGAGTTGATTTTAAGTGTATGATCTAATGATTTGAAAAACCCTAAGTTTTTAAAGTTAAATCATAAGTTTTAATGGGCTAAGATAAAGGATATTAGAAGGTTACTGGGCCTATTCCATGAGATTACCTTGGCCCAACTAAATGAACATAACTAAGGGAATTGGACTAGCCCAATAGTAAAATAAAGGTATACCCTTAGGTGACTTCTTATCACCTTGATTGATTAATTAATAAATTAATTAATTAATTAATTAATTCATAACCAAATGTAATTTAATAAAGGAATTAATTAATTTATTGATTATTAATTAATTAATTAATTCTAAGAGTTAATATATGATAATCAGGATTATTATGATAAATAATTACATAATTATAATACATAATTAATTATAAATTAATTAATCATTAATCATTGATATAATCATCAAAATAATTAGGGATGATTAACTAGAGATTAATCAAACATTAATTATCAGATTAATCAAATTATTAATTATTAATATTAGAATTAATAATTATTAATTATTAAATGAAAAAGAATATTTAAGTAACAATTATTAATAATTTAATTATTATCAAGTCAACTAAAATTATATGATTTAATTTTAATAACTCAATTAATTAATGAAATAATTAAATATTATTTAATTAATTATTTAATCAATTCAATTAATTAATTAAATTAATTAATTAAATTAAATTATTTAATTAATAATAATTAGTAGAAATTTATTTTAGCGTTTAATAATTAATAAGAATTAATTATTAAGGTTAATTATGATATAAGTAAATTAAGTTCACTCTAGTTTATAAAATAAATGAATAATTGAATAAAGTAAGATAACCATGAATTTATCTAATAATGAGTTATTGTTAAATTAGGACAATTTCTCAAATCCGCATAATAGGAGATACAACTTCCGAAGTTAAGCACATAAGACAAGTAAGTACAAACCTCACCTACAGCATGAAACAAAATGTTTTCTTTGATGATGCTCAACGTTTGTTATGACTTGACTTGATGATGTGATGAGTCTATAAACTATACGTATTGCTTTGATTAAGTATTTGATGTGCATAAATTCTCTTGCACTGATATAATTGACATGCCTCATAGATATGTATGCCGTAATGATAAATGCATAGTGACATGTAAATCTACACATTGTCACAAATAATAAGAACGAGGCTAATGAAAAATAGGATTAAGTGTCGTACCAACCTCCAATTAGTGAGAGGATATGATAAGAACGAAATTATAAGATATGACCTTGGAGGTTGTTAGATGGTCGCTCCCCTAACTCCCCATTGGTTGCGCGCATATAGGTACGACATAGGGGCCCTTAAGTAGACAAGATATGTATATAATGAAGCATAATTGAACACACATGATTCCATGCATTTTGAACATTCTTGATAATTACATGTGATGATATGACTTATGAAAATGTTTTGTGAGATATTGTTTGTACTTGCTGAGCGAAAGCTCATACGTGTGTGTTCGTGCTGTAGGTAACGCGGGTAAGCAGCCTATTACTTAGATGTTCTTATGGACAGGCGAAGCTATGCGGAGGCGGTGAAGGAAGGGAGTGGGATACCACCGCGAAATTAATTTCCGCATTTAGACTTCGTAATTTATTTTGTAACGACTATAATTATAGTTATGTCCCAATGTTTTGGTATTACTAAATTAGTATGAGTACTCTATGAGAAAAAGACCTTTGACTCTTTTGCTTTAATCAACATGAAGTTATAGCTTTTTAAATATTATTTAAACATGAATTTAAATAGGATAATTATTTACTAGTGGTTTTTAATTTCCACATATAAAAATATTAATAATTCTAATTTTTACAGTATGAATATGATTTAAAAAAAAATTAGTATTTTTTTTAGAACCAACATTTAAATAAGTGTTAAGACTTAAGTAAGTTTGTTAACGGTCTGAAAAGTCGGGTCGTTACAACTGTAATCAAGTGGTCAATGAAGAGGTGAGATGACTCCTCGAAGTAGGTTTTATCAAGGAGGTGCAATACCCAGACTAGCTCGCAAATGTGGTCATCATGAAGAAAAAGAATGGTAAATGACGAGTCTGCATTAACTTCACGACTTGAACAAAGTTTGTCCCAAAGATAGCTTTCTTCTGCCATGCATCGATTGACTAGTCAACATAACCGCCGGCCACCAGTTGTTGTCATTCATAGATGCTTTCTTTGGCTACAACAAAATCCTAATGCATCCCGATAACCCGGAGAAGACCGTATTCATCATTAAACAAGGAACCTATTATTATAAGGTGATGCCTTTTGGACTAAAAAATGCAGGTGTGACTTACCAGCGACTCGTCAACAAGATATTTGATGGTTTGATTGGGAAAACCATGGAGGTCTATAGTGATGACATGCTCATGAAGTCATTGCAAGCAGAGGAACACATCCCATACCTAGAGGAATGCTTTCAATTACTCCGGTAGTACAATATGCAACTCAATCCCATGAAGTGTTCATTTGGATTGACATCCGGCAAGTTCCTTGGCTACCTAGTGACCAAGTGGGGCATTGAAGCAAATTTGGACCAGATACGAGCAGTTCTAAACATGCCCTTTCCGAAGAACAAGCAAAACATACAACGACTTGCCAGATGAGTAACCACACTCAACCGTTTCATCCCCAAATCCTTTGACTAGTATTTGCCTTTCTTCAAGCTTCTTAAAGGCAACAAGACATTTGAATGGGATGAGAAGTGTGAGTATGCATTCCAAGACTAAAAGAAGTTCCTGATGACTCCTCTACTGCTTGCCAAGCCAGTCAACGTTGAGCCTTTACTTTTAAATTTATCTACTTCTAACACCACTTTGAGTGCAACATTAGTTAGGGAGGAAGGAAAGGTCCAACAACCCATCTACTAGGTTAGCTGTACTCTACTCGACACAGAGACTTGATACCTACTCATCGAGAAGCTCGTGTTTGCTCTCATGACAGCTGCAAGGAAACTTAGGCCTTATTTCCAGTGCCATTCCATCATTGTGACCACCACTTTCCCTCTACCAGCCATTCTTCATAAGCCAGAGACTTCTGGATGACTCATGAAGTGGGCAGTTGAACTTAACGAGTTCGACATCACCTACTAGAATAGAATAGCTCTCAAACCTAAGGTATTGGTAGACTTTGTAGCAGAATTGACCCTAAGGCTTCAACAGCCTTGGACAATAAACAACCACCCGAGGGACAGATACTACAAGTCGACAGCACATCTAACATGAAGGGAAGTGGAATAGGTATCTACTTGAAGACTCCAACTGGGGAGATAATCGAGCAAACTTAGGAAATGGGTAGTTGAACTTAAGAGGCCTTGGACTACGAAAGACCACCAAAGAAGTGGATATTACAAGTTGATGGCTCGTCCAATGTGAAAGGAAGTGGAGTAGGCATCTCCTAGAATACTCTAACCAAGGAGATAATTGAGCAATCCTTCCAACTAGGATTCAAGGCCTCCAACAACGAAGTGGAGTACGAGGCTATGGTGGCTAGACTACAACTCACCAGATCACTTGGCTCCAGAAGGCTAAAGGTAATGAGTGATTCTCAACTTGTTGTGAACCAAATTAATGATGAATACGTGGCACGAGACACAAAGATGACATCTTATCTGGAGCTAGTAAACGCACTACATTCCTAATTCAAAAGCTATGAAGTTCACAAAGTTCTAAGAGAATCTAACAACCATACTAATGCCTTAGCCAACCTCAAATCTTCAACTAATTCAACCATGCAAAGGGCTATCCTAGTTGGGTATCTCAAAAAGCTCTACATCAATCGGTCGACTTCGAAGTTGGCACCAGATGGCAACCAGCCGAGCAATGACCTGGTTAGTGATCCACTAGTCGATCACTACTCATGTAAGACCCGAAATTTTGTAGACTTGTAATCTCCTTGTTCGTAAGGAATTAGAGTCTAATTTATGTATCTATGATGTGTTATATGAAAAATTATGAATAATAATGAGAAATTCATAATTTTATTTAAACGATATTCGAGTCCTCATTTGATGATTATGAGATTCAATTAATGTTTTACGAGCCAAGAATGAAGTTTTTAAAGGGAAAAAAACGAAAAAGGATGAAATTTTACAAAAGTCAAAAGTTTGACCAAAAAGTCAACTTTGACCAAAAAGTCAAAGGGTTGACCAAAAAGTCAAAGTTTGACCGGGACAGGTCACAACGTCGACTTCACAAGTATGATGAAGGAATATGGAAAGAATCTCCGAAAATGAAGTTTTATAAGCCATAAATTCACCCTAGAAAAATCAAGCACACCGAAAAAGAATTAAGGGCAAAAAGGTCTCCGAAAAATTGGAGAAAGAGAGTTTTCGGTCCAAAATTTACATGGAAGAATTTTTGGATTAAAAATATAAAATAAGAATGCTCATCACATTATTGAAAATAACTGTAGAACGCGAAAGGAGTTGTGAAAGAACGAGATGGCCAAGCAAGACCTTGGAAGAGCTAGTGGAAGATGACATCAACTCTTGACATCACCCTCCACTAACTCAAGATTTCACATGGCAGCCCCCCTCTCGTATTCGGCAGCCATAAAAAATTGGAAAGGAAATGGGAACAAGACTAGACATAAAGCCATAAATCAAAGAAAAGGTGCACCAACTTTTGTCCATCAAAGGTCCCCCATCCTTAGTCACTTTTTGCTTAAAAAATGAACTAAATCCCTTGTCCATTCCCCACAAACAGCCGGCAGCCATCAGCCCTCCATCATGTTCGGCAACTAGACAAGGAAAAAGAAAAGAAATTGGCTTGGTTAGGGTAACTAGATGGCCTTTCAAGTCCAACTAAGCAAGGACAAAAGCACATGCCTCTTCCTCCCCTTAATTTCAGCTGCCAACAGCCCCATCAACAGCCCATGCATTTCCCTTCTCCCACATTAAATTCAGCTGCAATGGGAAGAGAAAAGGAGACAAACAAGGTGTGACATAAAGCCTTAAATTAAGGACAAGCAACCTCTCCACTTTTCATTCCACCAAGGATTGCCACATACTCCTCCCTTCCTCTTCATTTTCGGCAGCCCACATCCCCAATATCTCCATCAAGTTTCGGCAGCTAGAAGGAAGAGAAAGACTTGACATAAAGCCTTGAATCAAGGGCAAGAAACCAACCACTAGTCATTCAAGACATCTCATCTACTTTTCCCTTCTCTTTTCCTTGTTAAAGGCAGCCAAAACCTTTGTCATTTCTTGGTTACACTCGACAGCAAGAGAGAGAAGAGAGAAAGTGAGATTCAAAGAGAAAATTTTTGGGTTTTCTTCATAAGGGTGCACGGGTTTTGCAAGGGAGAGTGCTAGAGAAAGATTGGAAAAATTTTTGTGGGTTCTCCAAGAGTTGGCCGACCAAGAGCAAGAGAGTTAGAGAGCTTGAGAAAATTTTTGGTGAGTTCTACCAAGAGGAGGCCGAACCAAGAGGAGAGGAAAAAGAGGTGAGTAACTCTTGACAAATTTTTTGGATCTCCTTCTTGTGATGCTCGGTTTTGTTAGAGCAAGAAAAAGCTAACAAAACTCTCTTGGGTTTCATTTTCTTGTACAAAACCGCGAGCCACCAACAAGGAAGGACTTGAGAATATTTTTGGTGAGCTTTTGAGGAGGAAACCGAGCAAGAGGAAGAGGAAAAAGAGGTAAGAAAAACTTGGTTTTTCTTCTTGTGATTTTTGGTTTTGGTTAGAGCAAGAAAGAGCTAACAAAAAATTTTTTGGATCCCATTTGTGTGGTGAAGCCGTGGGCTAGAGCAAGGAAGGGAAAGTTGGGATTTTCAAAACCCTAACTTGGGTTTGAGTTAAATCTCTTAAACCACCTTGAAATCAAGTCTTATTTAAGTGTTTTTGATGTTGATTCAAGAGGTTTGTAAGGACATAAGTCCACTTTAAATTTCTGCCCTTATTGTTGGTGTGTGTGCTTGATAAGGTTAGGGTTTGGTTGGCTGATTTTTTATGCTTGTTTGCTTGAAAATTTGTGCTTGAAAATGATGGATTTTTCATGCTAGAAATTAGGTTGTATGTCCCATAAGATGAGGCCAAAAATCTGCCTTTGGCAGCCATGAGAGCATGCTAGATTAGGGATGGATTTTGTGATGCTTGTATGTGTTGATGCATGAGTTAGAGCCAAGCAACCTAGGTTTTTAAATTTTCGGATTTGGGTTGCATGAGTTGAATAAGATGGATTTATGGGTTTCAATGGGACGTTAGAAGCGCTGCTTGTTGTGGTATAAGCTCCCGATGTGATCGGTCGAGATAGATTCCGCGAATAGGACGTAAACCGAAATGAGGAACCGAAACTGCCAATTCGGATTCGAATCTGGCCAGTTTCGGGAAAGGGTAATTTCAAGGCCCTTAGAGGCCGAATGAGGTAAAACTCAAAACACAAAAGTTATTCGGAACAACTTTTCCTAGAGGACATCGCAGACAGAATCTTGAAATAAGGCTCCAACGGCCTCCGTTTTACCCAAAACCCGTGGCAGAACCCTGGGACGTTCTCCACCCAGTTTTTCAGAGTTAACCCGTTTTCAAATAAAAACTGGTACTGATCTAGGCCGAACTGGATTTTGTGCGAAACATGAAAGTTTTATCATTTTTCGATAGCTACAACTTTCGTGAAGACAAGTTTTTCAAATTCCAAGCCAATTTTTAAACTGGGCGCGTTTTGTGGGAGATGCGCAGAGAGCCCAAAATCTTGCACATGAGATTCACGAAAATATTTTCTAGAAAAATGGTGAAGTGCTCTTAAATGGTTATTTTAGCATCGGAAACTGTTCTAAAGGCGGTTTCTGACCCCAAATGATTTTATAAAAGATTTATTTCGAAAACCATGAATTTTAAGGGCTCGGGTTTGAAATTTCACATTTTCTCCGAAGTAAAGAAAAAGAGGGTTTTAACCAAGAAATTACAAGTTAAAGAAAATAATGAGATTAAGCCAAGGTATCTTCTAATTAAAGGAGTTAGAATTTTTACAAGCAAAATGAAGGATTTTTGGAAGTTAATTACACAAGATTTTCCAAAAATAAGGAAGATGAATTTTTAAAGTAAAATTGGTAAGCAAGCCGATTACGAACGGTAACCGGATATTATATCCGAGTTACAAACCCAAGGATAACTAAGGGTTGACAAAAGGTTGACTCAAGGTTAAATAAGGTTAACCTTAAGGGTTACCCAATATAACCCTAAAGGATACCCACATGTATATTTGGGCTAAGAATTAAAGGGTTAATGGAAATAACCCAATAACAAGAATGTAAGAGCAAAGCCCAAGGATAGAACAAGGCTCTAACCAAAAAGGTTACCCAACGTAACCTCTTAAGGATTAATCGAAGTTCGATAAAGAATGGGAATTAAAGTGGCCAAGATGGATATCATGTATAAGGGACATACAACCAAAAGTAAATGTGAGTGTTGGTAGGTCGTCAACACCTTACGAAAGGATCCTGATCCTATATTTTTGGTATATCAGGAAAGAGAATTGCGGTTGCCGACAATTTAAGGAATGCAATTTTAAGGATACGGCACTAGAGGTAAGTACAAACCTCACCTGCAGTATGAAAGCTAGTAAATTATGTTCAAGTATGTGGTTTTCAAATATGCTGCAATATGTTGTGTGCTATATCTATGACATGCCATGCTTTATGAAAAGTGCTATTTTTACAAAATGCTATGTTTATAAAAAGTGCTATTTTTGCAAAAGATTATAAAAGTGCTATATTTGCAAAATGTCATGTTTATGAAAATGTCATATTTGCAAATGTCATAAATGAAAAGAATGCCATGCCATGTTATGAATGAGATAAAAAGTATGTTATCATATGGTGACATCATAAGGTATGTTCACTAAAGATAAATAACATGATAAGAAATCACAAGTAAAGTGTCGTACCGACCTCTCACAAGGTGGAGGATTTTCATGTTCAAGTAAATGATTCACCCTCTCGTTGATGCGGGAGGGTGTAATCACCCAATGTTCCCAGAGCAGTTGGGGACCGTGCAACCCCTAACTGTATCTGGAGGCGCGCTAAATAAATATGATGGTACGTACACTATGGGGCTCATAAGAAAGATAAGTAAGTTAAAAGAAATGCATAAATGGAATATAAATGATTCACGCATATGCATATGATGATGTATGTTTTTCATGATGTTTTAATTGTTTTGTGAGATTATATTTGTGCTTACTGGGCGAAAGCTCATTCGGTTATATTTCATACTGTAGGTAAGAAACCCGCAGCGTAATGGTGGGCATTGTGAGGATGATGTGGAGGCGGACGAAGGCGGTATGGATACCACTACGCATAGTTTCCGCAACCGATTTTGAGTTAAGAAGTTTTGTACATAAGCATGTATGATAAAGACAAAATATGCTTTATGGTATTTTGGAACTAAATACCTTAAGTAAACGTTTACTTAAGAAATAATGATATATTGCTAAGGGCAAATGTTTTTATAAGTATGTTTCAAAAAAAAAAAATCCATAATTTTCAAGTAAAGTTAAGTAAGTAAGTAAGGCGTGGCGGCCCTACGTAGTAAGGGGGCGTCACAACTCATCAAACGATTCACGCACCAGCTTGATAATACAAATCCTCATCTACATAGAACATAGAGAGCTACCATCTAATTAGAAGCAAGCGAGGAAGTTACAGATCCAAAGTGCTAGGTATTTTAACATTGGTGGAAAGCTTGACCGCCGCTCCTTTTTAGGTTCTTACCTCCGATGCCTCGACCTTGAGCAAGCCTTTACGTTATTCAGGAGATACATGAAGGAGATTGTGGCAACCACTCGGTCCTTAGATCCTCTGTTCATAAAGCCATACGACAAGGATTCTACTGGCTATTAATGAAGTCAGATGCTGAAGCTTCACCAAGAAATGTGACAAGTGTCAACGCTTTGCTCTAATCATTCACAAGCTAGCCGAGCTCTTATCCTCTATAAGTAGCCCTTATCCTTTCATGAAGTTAGGCATAAATATTGTGGCTCCATTACTAGTTGCCTCTGGGTAGATTAAGTTCGTCTTAACTATAACAGATTATTTCTCAAAATGGGTAGACGCCAAAGCATTTGCATAAGTAAAGGAAGCCGACATTGAGAACTTTGTATGTAGAGATGTCATATGTAGATTTGGGCTCCCTAAGGAGATAGTAGCAGATAATGGGACTCAATTCACATTCGACCATTTCCAAGATTTCTGCAAAAAGTGGAAGATCATTCTTAGCTTCTCAATCCCGAGTTATCAACAAAGTAATTACCAAGCGGAAGCAATGAACAAGACCATCCTCAACAACTTGAAGAAAAAGCTTGAAAGTTACAAAGGGGGTTGGCCAGACAAGCTCCCAAGAATCCTTTGGACCTACAAAATGACTCCCCATACACAACCAGTGAGTCACCTTTCTCATTAGTTTATGGAATAGATGCAATGATCCCAGCTGACATCGAAATGCCCAGCTTGAGGATCGAGATAGCCTAGCCCAACGAAGCCGTGAACATCCAGATGATGACTTAGAACTTGGACTTGCTAGAAGAAAAGAGGAACAAAACACTTGTTTGTTTGCCACACTACCATCAAGTTGCAACTAGACACTATAGCTCCAAGGTCATGGAACGCCATTTCCAAGTAAGAGACCTTGTCTTGCGCAAAGTCTTTCCAACATGAAGAAAAAAGGAGCTGCAAGCTAGCACCGAATTGGGAGGGACCCTATCGAGTCGCGAATATGGTTAAACCTGGAGCATACAGATTGGAAGAACTCAATGGGCACCCTATCGAGTCACCATGGAACGCTCTGCACCTGAGGAAGTACTACGTCTAAAGAATGACTAGAGCAACACCTGTTAAGTTAATTATCTATTAAGTCCTTTATTTTTATGTACTTTTTTTTCAGTTTTTTTTAGTTCTTTTCTTATTTTCAGAGAACTTAGCATTTATATAATAAAGGTCATAAGATTGTAATAATCGAACTACGTTCGAGCTTGATCCCTAAATATGGGTACGTAGGTAGCAAATGATGCTATAAACTAATGCAGCTCAACCTAAAAAAAATCCTATGCTTTCCCCTTCTTCTTTTGCAGGATGACAGAAAGAACCTAAAGCACATTCCATTAGGGAGGAACTATTCAACCATATCTGGAAAGTGACTTAATTGCGAGCCATCTGCAAGCTAACAAGGAGTCACATATAAGTCTTCTGCGAGTTGACCAGCAGACTACTTTGCAACTCAATTACAACTCGTAAGTTGGATAACAATTACAAAGATCTGTTAAATTTAACAGCTACATCCCTTTCAATTCTCAAGTTTAAAGCTCCAACATTCAAAGCCTTCACTCACGGAGCATCCAAAGCCTCCCTCAGGGAGCAACAAAGGAGAATTCATAGATAGAGCAACAAAGCCTCCAATCGTGAAGCAAAGGAGAACTATAGGTCGATTAACCGCCAATACAGATCATTGGATAACAATCCTAGTACTCTAAATAAAGCTGTTGCCAGTTCTCAATCGGATCCCCAGCCTATTGAGAACCCCTATTCGTAACTCATCCCTTTATCGTGAGGGACTAATCAACCCTTACAAATATAGAGCCTGGGCCTTGCAATTGCGTGTGTGCCACACTTAGGTCTCTGTACCCTCTATGTACCGTGTTCCCACATAGAGTATCAAGTGACACGTCAAAGCTGCGGGAACACCTACTATCCGTAGTGGAAAGCCCCGGTACAAGGAAAGGGCTTTTCCAGAGCGGCAACACCCTTCATTCCAGCCCCCGGGCTGATGCTAACTGTGGTCAATGCCGGCCTGACCAACTAATGCCAATATTCGAATTAACGCCAACCGAGGTTGATGCCGACTGTAGTAAATGCGAGCAATAAACATTTTTTCTATGACTCAACGATATAGCCTCTCTTTAGTTTAAGACACCTTACGAGACCACTTAATCCGATCGATGGGTCTACTTTAGATGACACCTTATGAGGCCACTTAATCAGGTCGATGGGTCCAATTAAAGGCACCCCATGAGGCCACTTAATCGAATCGACAAGTTTGCTTTTAGGATGTTTTTACTAAGTCTTGACCTATTTCATAACAAACAACTCAAGACTTGGGAGGGGGCAGGGGGAGGGGGAGGAGGAGTAAAAGTATTTGGCATTTTCAATTGCCAATTTTAATTTCACTAGACCTATCACTTTCTGATTTATGCAGAGTATAAGTCAACAATGACTCCTTAGCAAGTCAATAACGACTATTCAATGAGTCAATAATGACTCTTAAGCAAGTCACCTTTGATTCCTTAGTAAATCATCCACGACTTGGTAACGAGTCATAGATGATTCATCTGTGAATCAAGGAGCAGTTTTGCCTACAACTCATGAACGCATCAACCTGTAGGTATGGACTAGCGCTCAAACACAAGCAAAGATTCAGATGAGTTCAAATGTAGGAATTTAAAGTAAACCAAAGCAAAGGAAAGCTATTCAAATTCAACCCAACAGTTTGAGATCCTTATCAACGGGCAAATAAGTCTTTATGTGTAGAAAAAGGAGGTCAAAAAATGAAAAAAAAAAAAAAAAAAAGGGTAAAGGTAGACTAGGGGGATGACATTCACTCCGCTTTCTTCTCGACCTCTTCATCAGTAGTCTCTTTGGCTTCCTTTTGCGACTCCTTGGATGTAGCCTCCTCATCATCAGCTTGACAAGTCCTCGCCTCGACAACTTCGTCTAGGTGACCCTCTTCCTCAGCATCGAAGAAGTAGCCGACCAGTTGCAGGATTCCGGCTTCAACCTCCTTGTCAAAAAGCTTGCCGTTGCAGCATTGACGCAGAGTGTCGAGCCTAGCATGAGACTAGCCAAAGGTGTATTGATACCTTTCATCCTCGGTAATCATGGCAACGTGATTATCCTTCTCCATCAATGATTTTGCAGCCTTCTCCAGTTGGCTATGAAGCACACTCTCGGAGTCTTGGGCCGACCTCAACTCTTTCTCCAGTTTAGCCTTCTGGTCATTCCACTCTATGGTTCTGGTCGTTAACAAATCAATGGCGGCTTAGTAGGCAGACATGGGATGGACCAACTAAGGATCCTACAACAACAAAGAAACGACTTCAGAATGATAATATAATGACCAAACTGAAAAGAGATTCTTTAACTAACATTTTACCTAAATAGTTTTGCCGCAGTAGTCATGGTACAACATAGCGAAAGGTCGAGACAAAAGGTGGCGAGAGTTAGTTCCAATCATTAAGGCTCCACCAATCTGGGATTTCAATACTCCCTATACATGTTTGCAGACGACCTAGTTTTGCTAGCAACTTAAGAAGGAGGAGAAGAAGGCTCGAATGCAGTTAAGATCTTATTGACCCAAGTCAGAAACTTTAGAGACAACTAGGGGGCTTTGGTCAATGAGCTATCTATAAAATAAGCAATGAAAGAAGATTATAACCTGCCAACAAGTAGCAACAAATCACATAGAATCAACTTGACCTATGAATTGCTTGAATGACTCACCGAGCCGACCCCAGACGAGTGGAGTTGTCCACGAGCAGCCCACAGCATCCACCGGTCCACGACTCATGGCATAACGATTCTTCTAGTGGCGATCAAAGTTGGTGATCTCTTTAAACTTCATAGTATTTTTATTCCTCTTTGTGAAGGTAAACTAGCCTTCAGAATCGGAGTTCTGCTGTAGAAAATATAGGGCTCGAAAATCCTCCTCACTCATTATTGGGCCCTCTTGGTCCGCATGCCCCTAAACACCGAGAATGGCCTTCTATGAGTTCAGCATCAGTTGGCTCAAAGTGATTTGATAGTGCGCCAACACTGCTGAAGCCAGTTGTGGCATACGAAAGGTCAACCCAACAAGAACACGATCTCGTAGATGGGGAACCAACCCTCGCAAGGATTATCAACCCTTTCTCCCAGTAAAGGAGGATGAACTTCCATTTCGGCAAAGAGGTCAAACTTCTCTTGTCATCCTTGGATCTCCCCTGCAGTCAGAATCGAGTCTGGATTTTCCTCCAAATGGTCCCAGCCGACGTAGCGAGGATCATCATCCTCCACCATCAACACGGTGGAGGGAACCAGTAGAGCTTCCACATTGGCCACCAACGATGCGATGCCCGATGACTCACTTGTAGTCTCGCGAGCCGTCTTGAACATCTTTAGCAAGTTATCCATTGCAGTAAACATGGCCTCGACTCTAATGGAGGTAAAGTTCAAACTCAACAATACCCTGCATCGGAAACCTGAGAAATCACGGCAATTCATAGGTTGCACGAAAAGGAAAAGCAAAGAAACTAATAGAAAAGAGACAAATGAAGAAGGA
Organism: Ficus microcarpa; assembly: GCA_025413485.1. Lineage (NCBI taxonomy): Eukaryota > Viridiplantae > Streptophyta > Magnoliopsida > Rosales > Moraceae > Ficus > Ficus microcarpa. The sequence goes on from CM046387.1 coordinate 12,006,604, forward strand.
ATCATACATGTGAAAAAGATTACAGAAGAAGATGAAGAATTTTGGACTTGGAAGTGACTGAGAGAGAGAAAGCTTTTGAGAGAAGGAAAATAGGTAAGAAAAATAAGAAGATTATCTGATTGATATAATCAACATGCTCTTTTTTTTTTTTTCTGAATTATTAAATATTTATGAAATATTAAAGTCATATACGTGAACCACAAACAATCTACTAAATTAATCAATTTCATTCAAATACTATAAGCTCTATTATGGTCTCATCTTATAATACTTCAGGTGCTAACGAAACTATTTTAGTAAAATTTAATTGTCTTAATTCCCGGACGATTGTGCCAGAAAAGAGTGCATCATACAATTAGGAAGTTTCGAACACATATCCGATAGAACCTGTATTTGGGTCTTTCTGTTTGAGCCGTAGGAGATGAAATTCTCATATACGGTTCTCAGAGGGGGAGTACCTCGAGTTACCTATCTCAATAAAATCTATGATTGGTTCGAAGAACGTCTTGAGATTCAGGCAATTGCGGATGATATAACTAGTAAATATGTTCCTCCTCATGTCAACATATTTTATTGTTTAGGAGGAATTACGCTTACTTGTTTTTTAGTACAAGTAGCTACAGGGTTTGCTATGACTTTTTATTATCGTCCGACCGTTACGGAGGCTTTTGCTTCTGTTCAATATATAATGACTGAAGCTAACTTTGGTTGGTTAATCCGATCAGTTCATCGATGGTCGGCAAGTATGATGGTACTAATGATGATCCTCCACGTATTTCGTGTGTATCTCACTGGTGGCTTTAAAAAACCTCTCGAATCTTAACTTCCTCCCAAATTCGAATTAATGGTCCAGATTGCTCTTTATTAAAGATCAAGATCGAATGGTAGTTTTGCATCATTTCAAATCTCAGAAAACGCGCTTGGGAAGTCACTTTGATTGTAACACGTCTTCTCAACCACCTACAATCGCCACATAGTCCAGAAAGCGACACATATTCGAAAGCATGCAGAACCATCCCATACATTATGCGAGTCACCTAGGAGTCGACAATGAGTCATCCGCCAATTGCCAAGAAGCACGATTCAGACAAAAATACTCCTTAAGCTAATTTACAATCAACTACGGAGTGTGGGGCTTACTGTTGAGGTCAGATTTCGTACCTCATGTCTCATCATACACATTTCCCTGAACAAGTCATCAAAGACCACCAGACGACTCGGAGACGTGCCGCTTAGAAGACCCGAGAACGACTTCCGAATGATAGAAGAATGATTGGCAACAACTAGATGATTAGTGGAGCTAAATAAGGAAAGTTGACTTCATGGGCAAGATCATGAAACTAAATCCAACGTATCATACGAGGGAATCAGCTAGCAAGCTCAGATCTCATACAAAAGGCAATTTCCTAATATCTTCTAGTTATTTATGAATTGGAAAGTCAAGCAATACAGAAAAGGGCAACTACTTATTAGTATTCAAGGTATATTCTACCAGAATTAAGCAATTCAAGGCATTAAGTCAGTCCTTATAAATCAAGGCTTACTTCGCACGCCTAGGGACCTTCTTCTTCCAACCATTTCGGACGTTCAACTCATTGTACTCAACAAAATACACACAAAATTCCCTGAATCTCTCTATATCACATCAACCCCCATCTCTTTCTACGCCTTTCTTACTCAAAATCGCCATTGTAATGCTCTTTTACACATAATAGAAGCTCTCGAAAGCACTACAAAAGATATAGCCTTCAGATTCCGAACGAATTTTTATAAAATCAGTTGTCTCTATCTCTATTTATTTTCCTTGCAAGTTACATTATTTTTTGCAACTCAATAACAACACGCTAACGAATGGCCGATAACTCACTCATCGTTCTGTTTTGGTCAGTAGCCCTATTTTTCTTTGATTGTAGATTCAACCCTTTACAAGTTCTATCTGTGTATTCACGCGGATAATTTTCATGCTAAAATTATATATCTTAGTAAATAATATCATGCATCAAGTAAAAATGATTAAGTTTTGATCTATATTAAATAAATTATACTAAATTGTCTTCCTTAAAAAAAATTTTATCTTTGTTTCAATATAATAATCTACTACAAGTTTGTGACCAATGATAGTTCAGTATCCCAAGGGTCTTATCATGCCATGTACGATATAAGCACGAGTACAAGTACAACACTAAGCAGATGCGAGATATGCCTAGACTAAAGTCTAAAGGAATAGATATAGGCACGAACACATCACTAACCCTTTGTTTGGTATGGTGGAAAAGGGAGAGGAAGAAAGAGAAAGGAGGGATTTTAGAGAGGAAAATAAATTTTTTGTTGTTTGGTAGGGTGGAAAATAAGAAGGAAAGTAAACCATGGAACCTACAATATTTTAATCTTTCCAATGTTGGAAAGAAAACAAGATGGAAAATTTTTGGTCAAGAGAATAGTAAGTGAAATTACTATTTTGACATTACTCTCTGATTTTCTTCTAACTTCTGTAAGATCATAGTTGTAAAATACATTAGATTAGACATTTTCTTTCCTCTTTTCTTTCTTTTCTACAAAACAATATGAAAGAAAACAAACTTTTTTCCTTTTAATTTCCTTTAACTAGATATTTAACTTTTTCTTCCTTTCTAATTTTCATCCTTCCTTCCAAATGTAGCGTAAATGGACACGAGATACGTCTGGGCTTGTGGGATGGTTTGAGCCTTGGGCTTCTAACTTTGAACTGGCACAAAGATATCATGATCTAAAAACATGCCAGATCTAACGCGGCAGGACAAACGTATGGACCTCGATCAAGACCCGCTCAAGAAAATTTGAGGCATTAGGTAAAAATTTTAAAAGGGGCCGTTTATAAAAGATCTTAGGAATTAACTAAATATTAAAAGCTTTATAAAAAATTGAATTAAATATATTTAAAACTTCTTTTTTTTTTTTTTGAGGTATGCCCCCGTTCTTTAAAAAGTAAATTTATTAAATTCAAGAGCTCTTTTTTCGACTGAATAAAACTTTCTTATTCATCTATTTTAACATTTTTGAATGCTTAAGATAGATACAGTGAATCTACACTTGTAAAACATTTATAAACATTATTTGTTTATATGACAAAAAAGTTGTTGGATGATAATTTTCGAATAAGATTAGTACATCTATATTTAGCATTTAAAGTATTTAATACTAGAAATGAGAGCTTGAAACAAAAACAATCGTTTTTTTTTTTTTCTTTTAAATCTAAAAGAATCATTTGAATTGAATGAAAACAACTCATGCATATTAATTAACAAAATGCATAATGTATATTGAAAATTTAAAAAAAAAAAAATCCTTATACGATTGATATCTCCAATAAAGAAGGTTTTTTCAGGAATTTACTTTGGACTCAATTCTCCAAAATTTTTGGTAATTAGCTTATTAATATAATGCAAAAACAATTGCCAAGATAATATTTACTTAGGGTCCTTAGGCAATTGCCTGAGTTGGCTAAGGCAAGAGCCGGCATTGACCTCGTCGATTATGAGAAAGGTTGGCACATTATTTATTCAGTAATCAATACTGCTACTAACACAGGTATGCGTGATAAGTTATTGAATGGATATCATGGTCATGTAAGGGCACTTTAATACCTCCTTCTAAAATAGTAAATCATAGGGGAAGTTCTATTTATGGTACCGGTTATGAAATGGCACCAACGTGGTGACTTGGAAATGTCAGGAACCGTCGGCTGGGTTGACAGGTGTTGAACGCCAAAAGTTAAGAGTCTGTGTTTTGCAGTCTGTAAAGACAATTTAAATGGAATTTTGCGAGCAGTAAAAATCATATTGTATTGGATAGAATGACTGGATGGTAATTTTACAGGCACTAAAATAAGGAGAGGGAAAAAAAAAAAAAAAAAACATTTGGACTGTAATGTTCTCATGCAAGGTTAGAAGTGTAACTGAGTTACAAGTTTGGTGTAAACATGAAGCAAAGAACTTTGTACAGAATTTAGAGTTTGTACTGCGAAGTCCCAACTTCAAAATCATCGAGTCCCAAAACTCGAATACGATTAATCTCTTTTATCCTTTCATTTTTGTTGGTTTTCAACTTTTGACTACGAAGTGAACAAATAGAAAGCCCAGAAAGCCAACATTACCCTGCCTTCAAACCTCCGCGACCATTCAAAACCTTGACAAACAAATGAACAGAAACCATAATCAGTATGTATAGGTTTACAAAAAAGTTTTTGCTCTCTCAGAACACACCCAGAAGAAAAGTTATTAAATAAAGTTCATTACAAGAGCATACCTTCCTCTAGTTGCAACATCTTCCCGTTCAAAGTAGTCAACCTCCAAAAATGAATGCGAAAGACACTCAGCAGCTTCGGGGTACCAATGCTCACTTTGCATAGAGTTTGGATTGAAATCTCTTCACTTTCACCGCAACGGCGCTTGGTGTTTCTGGCGCTCTAGACTTCTGAAGGAGATTGCCTTGCTGTGATTAGTGCTTTGTCAAAGTGAAAATTGTTATTATTTTTTTAATTATATTTTGGCTTCATCATCCCGGTACATGGAAGGGCTCTTGTATTGCTTGGATGACATTGCTTGATGAATTAATCATTTTTCTGCAAAGAAAAAATAAAGGGTATTATGGGAGAAGCATATCTGAAGGACACAAAGAAAAGAAGAGATTGATCCTTGCTTCGGACATGAAGAAGAAATTTACAATGTCTATAAAAAAAAAAATCTGAAAATTCTCCATATCCATTGCAAAGATTTACAAAAAATTTTATATTAGAAAATCAATAATAAATCAGAAGAAATGAAAGAGCTTCGCTATTCAGAGACATTGAAAAAAAAAAAAAAAAAAAAAAAAAAAAAAAAAAAATGCTGTATCTTATCGAGCTCTAAAAAATGCATTAAAAAAGGAAAAATACGAGATGTGCTAGCTAGGAGACACAGAGGAGCATGGTCAGTTTTAATAAATTTCCAAAATCCCATTTCATTTGCAAGAAAACTTCAGCAAACATTGTGAAACTCTCACCGTCCAACTTATTATTGAATGGAAACAGAAAAAGACCAAGACCAGTTTCTTGTTGTTTTTCAATTCTAAAACCTACCCTTTAAGCGCGTCAGTTTCTCATTTGGCTTCAATAAATCCCACCGTCCAACTTTCATCCAACGCTTATAATTAACATGCCGGATATGCACGGCGCTGGACACAAGACACATCCGTAACTTATACATGTAGGAAATAGGCTTCGTACACTAATAAAGGTACATCTAAATTTAGTTACATATTTAAAAATTAAGTGAGAACATTGTTTAATAATTTTTCGTAGAATTTCTTCCAACAAATTGAACTTATAAAATTAGCACGTGCAACATGTGAATTCGTCACAGCTCATACTTCCCGGTTTCTAATTTTATAATATAAGTAGGTGTTTTCTTTTTAACGTCTTCCAATACCGTGTCCTATGTCGTCTAAATTTTTAGCATATAAGTAAAGTAACAAAATATTTTCAGGAAAAACAGAAAATTCAAGAGATTTTATGATAGGAAGATTATTACCATTAAATTTTGTGCTTGCCGGTGATTAGGTTGGAGAAACTTGCTACTCCTTGTCCTGGGATTAATAATCTCACCAATCCAAGGGTATCACAAATCCGCTAGATTTAGGACTATTTTGTGGTTAGGGAATATAATATCTGATCAACATTCGACACCAAAAACGAGATTAAGATTATTAATCCTAATCCTGGTCCGAAACTGGTGTAACAAACACACGCTTAAGTCACGAGACAGCCCATGAACTGGCTAACCTTTCCATGGAGGATACTTCTGTAACGGAAGATTGTCCAACTTCTATTATTCTTCTTGTTTTGGAGAACTCAACTATTGATTAAAAGCTGAACATAAGTTAGGAGAAAGAAGCTTCCTATGCCAGCTGACAAGACCGGCATATTCAACTACTTTAAACCTCGCACTATTAATAGACCAATGCTAGGGGACACCGGGATAGACATTAACTAGAAAATAAATCCCACGACAATAAACCCACAAATGGGGTTCACAATCATTAGTTCAACTCTTCAGATCCGGGGGGCATCCCGAAGCATTTTCTTAGCTACACCCCCGAGCCAGATTCTATGTAGAATGCGATGCTAATGTAGCTATGCATGGTTCGTTCTAGTTAAAGACACTTGGACATCTAAAATTAAAATACATCTGCCAAGTAACTTACCGCTGGGGAGAGATTTTCTAGTTCTACTATCTACTTCCTACTAATTTACAGACAATGCTCTTACAAGTTCAGCTTGTATAGTTGATATTTCCACTACGAACTTACTGCCATGGTTGTTCGGTTCTTTTCTAACGCTTTGGCCTGCATCGAAAGCCATAGGCCTTGGAACAAATTTCTTGCCCTGCAGATGTCTCATTCAGATCTCACTGCCGATGAACAGGTGGCGTTGTCGGTTGGTGGCTTTGCCCATAGAACCCTATACCTGGTGGTCTGTAAAATCCTCCGTTGGCTGGTTGTAGTTGTGGTGGTTGTTGCTGCTGTGGTGAAAGCTGAGGCTGCTGTTGCTGAGGATTGGGCCTCACCAATCCCATTGCAAAATGTGGAGGCAGAGGGGGTGGGGGCGGAAGAGTATTCGATCCATATCCAAAAGGCATTATGCCTGCCATAAGACCAGTGTTTGGACATACTGATTCGATGGTGTTGCAGGAGATTGAAGGGGCGGGGGAGGTGGTGGCGGCGGCTGAACAAATGCAGATTGCATATGGCCTCCTTGTGTTATGGATTGGATGCCTGTTGATGCCGCAAGCGGTAAGGCAGAAATCGACTGCTGTGGTAGAGTAAAATAACCCGCACCGCCTACATCAGAACTGCTGACATCAGATGAGGGCATTGGCTTCTCAAGCTTCTGTCGTTTTTCTGGAGAGAACATGGAGCAGCTTCTTCAGCAACAAGGGATGACAACACCGAGGTTAGCATCTGCGCAGAAGAAGTGGAGGCAGCAAGCCTAGCCGCTACAGCAGCAGCAGCTGCTTTTTTGCTCTCTTCATCAGTATTTTTCACAGGCGCAAAAGAAACCACTGGTTGTGTAAGAGGCTGAGGCTGGGAACTGCTTGGCACTACCAAAGGCTGATTCTGCTCAACGACCTTTGTAGTTTCTAAGGTCGAGTTAGCGGCATTACTTGGAGTAGGAACAGGCGACGATGTAAACCTCTTTCTGATGTTACTTGCTTGTTCAATGTAGCGCCGAGCAACCTGCATAGAAAGATATCCACCATAGTTCCAGCCCATTGAATGAAAAACATACACTTTCTCACTGAAGGACAAATACACACCCACATGAGATTTTACATATAAATTCACTTTTATTCCAGTCGTTTAGGTAATCATTTTTTTATCCTCCAGCACAACAATTTCATTTCAGCAAATGTATTTGTTTTGGAGTTGGATCCCCAACTAAAGCATAAATTCCATATTTCTTTTCCCCACAGTATTTAGAGCTAAATATAGCTTCACACATTCAGAGCATCAATTTGTTCCCATGATGCCCCTTTCAAAAGCTGTAATAATGATGATGAGCAGCAATTTAAAACACATGGGTAAATACCATTTTCAAAGAGACAACAATGAGAAGTAAAACATGAGCCAGATTTCAATCATGCATTTGCTGTAAGCCCGTTACCATCAAGGCTTAGTTTGAGATTGTTGTGCTTTCAGAAGCTTTTCTACTTTTCCAAATGGAGCAGAAGCAAAAAAAAAGGTTAAAATATCGAGCTTCTCAAAATAACTGTGAGAGTGCATTGGTGTATGAAAAAAGTACTGTGCACTTGTTCAAAACACATCACTGGCATTGTGCTAAGTGAAATGGACTTTCAGAGCAAATCAAATAAGTGACCACTACTCGAATTGAATGTCGTAGTGAAGAAAAGATAATCGTTTTGTCCTTACTTGCAACTGTGTGCGAATGCGATCCAGCTCTAATTCCTGAAAAAATGATAATAGCAAATGAATCAATGCAACATTTGAAACAGAACTTAAGGTACAAGAGCACTAGTGGTAAATTATATACTTGGTCTTGAAGTGCTTCTTTGAGCTGCGAAACCAATGAAACCCTAGTTGCCTCAGCACTTTCAAGTTGGCCAATACACTGATCAAGTAAATGTTCATAATCTTGCAGCTCATCCAGAAATCCAGATCCCCGCTGATTTCCTGATGATACAAATAAAATCATAAATAATTAAAATCTCTGTGTGCCATGTTCGTTATTATGCATGCATAAAATGAATTTATTTCATTGCTCCTGTAATTGCTTAACCAAACAGAAATGTCCACCGGCGGTGGCACCAAGCACAAAAGAATGCAGATGAAACAGGTATACAGAGTAATATACCTTCTAAAGATTTTCTGTTCTTTTCGAGAAATAGAATTTGTAAAAGAAAAAACTTGCAAAAGGAAACAAGAAGTTAACCTAATCAACGAGACTGATACAAACAGGAAGAAATAATAGCACTCAGCAAATTACAAAACATTCTACCTGGTCCAAAAGGAAATAGAAAATAGATAACCCTAGGACTAATCTGTTGAAGAAGCCCAGAATTAAAACTCTACTCCCTCTGAAACTAACTGAACAAAAGAAGCAGTTACCGGGTACAAAATTTATATTTATATAAGTTTTTCCCATAAGTTTTAGCAAAACTCATTTACCCTATCACAGATTGGATTGGATATAAACCAATACCAATCCAACAATAAACAAAGCATTAACAAACAACCACATATATCTCAAGTCAATCTATCCAAATCATGAGTGAAAATATCTCGAAATAATACCTCCTAATTGTTTGAACATGCCTCTGCCATATTGCCTCCTCTTTTGACAACAATCCCAACTGCACAAACTCTAGCAAGAGGGTGACGGATTCCCAATTGGCTCCCCTCTTTCACAATCCACACACAATTATATACAATGTGTTCTATTTAACTTACATATGGCTCAAGTGTCATCACAGAATACACCGAAAGCCCTAAACAGTAGAATTATACAGTTCAATTATCTAGCTTAAAATTGTGCACAAGGTAAGCTCATGGGGACCAGTAGGATTCTTGGTGACTATAATGAGAGGCCCATCACCTTGCTCATATTACTACAGCTAGGCCATCGAACTGAATAACTATACTGTTTATGGCTTTAGCCCAAACAGGTGAACTAACAGAGGAGTACCGGAGAAGGAAGACAAGAGCGAATCCACCATCCTCTTGCTTAATATTTAAATACCTGACTACTTTGTGCAGCTGGAGTCATTATAAATAAATAAAGTGACCTGGCAGAGGTTTCATCAAGAGGTATGAGGGGCAATTTTTGGATCTGTCAAGACAGGCTATATTTAGATAATACTATGACGATCTTTCAATGGATTTGTGAGTCATTTGTTCAAGATTTTTTTTATTTACCGGATTATTGCCATTTTAAATCCATGCTAGGATTCATTGTCCCCTTCCATGTACCAAGTGAGTAAAGTTGGATTAAAAAGAAAATTTAAGAGTCAATGTAACTTTTTTTTTTTTTTTCCTGTTTTATTGATGGAATTACGGTGTCTTTCAACTTGGATTCAGCTACTTGGAATGATCTACATTTTCAACAAGCATCTCAACCACCGAAGCACTTTTTGTCATAATTGCAAAACTTGGAGTCCATAATTATAATGTTTGCCAAAGCTAAGATGATAGATTTTTATCACAATACAGTTAAGGCAATGGTACATTATTGCTGTGGTGGAAATGGCTTTGACAAGAAATGAGCGTAAAGGCAAAGGGTAGAAAGACTTGTTTATCAATAGCATGGTATGAGGTTAAGGATGTATCAATAGTCCAATACAACAGACAGGAGGTGTTCCAGGCATCAAAAACAGTAGTTCAATTCAAACGACCACAGAAACAAGGCAATCCTTCACCAATTGGATTCATATAGGAACAGTCTTTCCAATGGAATATAATCCTGGAGTAAACCCATGGTAAAATCTTTTCTAAATTTTGTTATATGCTTCTTTAATTGAGCCAAAGAATAGAGAACTGAGATTTAAAAATCTAACAGAAGTCTCCAAGTCTTCAACTCATTTCTACCATACACATAATCCAAATGTTTATAAAAGAGCCACAAAAAAGAGGAATTCATGCTATATTATATTTAAAACATAAAGACATGTATGTATGGCCAGTGCGCATTTATGGAATCACCAAATACTAGTTCATGCCTAACGTAAATCATAAAGTATGGCACCCAAGTAAAAAATAGGTATAGAATAGTTAAAAACACGCATCAAGACAACAAAATCAAATGTGAATAAAGCAAGACAGAAAAGTCAAAAGGCCATGAACTCAGCACCAAACTCGATTAGCCTTGTTTCCAGTCCATAGCATTTAGTACGCATATTGCTCTACGTTCACAATCACCAAATCACCTACAGATTCTAAACTGCCTGCCATTCCTTATTCCTCCACATACACACAAAGCTTGTATTTGACCCAAAAAAAAAAAAAAAAAGTGATTGTCAATGTCTAGTAATTGTACATCAGAGACAACGATCTAAAACTAGCTCAGAAGGACAGTTGAGTATTGGAATCCAAAGCATGCATGCAGAATGAGGAAAGTGATACGAAATATCTACGAGTACAATGCATTTACTAATGATGCAACTGACTTCTAAAAAGTAACTGAAACAAATATTTTGGAGTGGACTGCTTTAAATTTTCAGTACATCTTACATTTTCTTAAAAAAGGATGCATGTAGAAAACATTGAACTCGAATGTGAAACCTTTACCTTGAGTCAAAGCATTTTCAGCATCTTCAATTCTGCCCACAGATTGTAGAGCTGCGCTACACTTATTTAAAGCAGCTTCCTCATTATGATGTTCATCAAGGACAGATTGAAATGCAGTGATTATTTTTTCTGGCAGACCTCCAACGGCCAATTTCTGAAGTTAAAAATGAGAAGAAAAAAATAAGTCCAACACCTCAATAAAGCAATATAACAAGAATAGTCAAATATCCAGAATTAAACAGCTAATTACGTACAATTCTCACTGAGTGTGCATCCCTCTTCACTATTTTTATAGGATTTGGACTCTTTATAACCTGGCTTACAGACAGAGGGGGAGGATTTTTAGCCAGCATTTCATCTTTAAGACTCTGCCCTCGTGAACCAAAAACCTTTCTTTCTTCCCAAATGTCAACCTGGACAAAACAGAAAGTGTCAACCCAAAACCAAAATAAGATACATCAGGGTAAAGGAAAATGAAAAATAAAAAATCACCCTCCTAAATAAAGTAACAAAACAATTTTCAGTTTCCAATACAAAGAAATCAACACTATTTCATATAACTAACTTGTTAAAGAAGCGTTTACATAGACAAAGGGCTGGCAGAGATTTTACTTTTAGTCCGTACAAGAAGAGAAGCAACTTTAGCTTTTTAGTAAGTGTTTGGAACTACATTTCCAAAAAGCTTTAACAGGTCAAAATGATTTTAAAAATAATTAGTAAAAATGTGAGCAGTAGGTTTATAATGTCCGACTAAAAGTTGAATCCAAATTTCAAAATCTACTCAGAAGAGCTTTTTTCAAAAGCCACATTTTGTGGCTTTGTTTGGAAGCTATTTCAAGGATAAGAAGCACTTCTAACAGGGCTTCTAGAAATAGCTTTTGGATCCAGGAAGCCAAAAGAAACTTCAAAGCAATTCTGCCAAACAGGCCCAAACAAACATTGAACCAACTTTCTCTGTTTCACTATAACAGACTAGTAAGGGTAGGACACTTGTTGCACAAATCACCAGGGATGTGATCCTGTGCATCATATTGAAGGCCTTCAAACTAGTAACCAATTGGGGGAAAAAAAATAAAAATCTCCCTTGCCAAATCACGAACTTTTAGGTGCACTACCAAAACCAAAGAAGGAAATAATAGACATGTTGCAAGCCTTCAGTTTAAATAATCGAACGAACAAATAGACCCTATCTACACAAACTAGCTCCTTCAAGAATGCCAATCTGGTCACTAAGGGAGTGTCTGGCAACTTCAATCCAACCAAACAACTCCTACGGTTTTTAGTCTTTCTCTTCAACTCAAAACACAATTTTGCTACTAACATCTTCAAGCCAATCTGGTCACTAAGGGAGTGTTTGGCAACTTTGCTCCAACCAAACAACTCTTACGGTTTTTAGTCTTTCTCTTCAACTCAAAACACAATTTTGCTACTAACATCTCCAAATCTCTTTGGAAAAAAAACATAAAACAAAAAAAAAACATAAAACAAAAAACAAAAAACAAAACAAAACTCTAAAAGTCTATAACTTTGTTATTTCAAGTTTAAATGAGATGATTCTTTTTTAAATTGCATAGAATTTTGAGACGAGCAAAACAATATCAATATTTTTTGTTTTTCCGAACACATTTTAAGTTTTTACACTTTTTAACTCCAAACAATTCATTTTCAACCAAATTTCACAATTCCAAAACTCAACTCAACTCAACTCCAATCAAAATATCTCAAAAACTCCAACTCACACAGACCAACCAAACGGGGGATAATATTTATATATATATATATGTTTTTTGTTTTAATATTTTCTAAAATAATAAACTTTATTGATGATCTATTTATATACAATCAAAAGAGGAAGAGTTATCGCTTAAGATAAAATGCAAAACCATAACTACAAAAAAGAAGACAGACCAATTTTTTACCATATCACAAAGTAAGCGGCTACTAAATTCCTTCTCTTTATGAGCCCAAAAGGCAACCCATAATTTTATTTTATCCCAGACCCACTATATTATCTACCTCTCATTCCTCAAAAACTCTATTCCTTTACAACCAAAGTCCCCAAAAAAATGCCAAGGCTACTGTCTTCCCAACTTTGCTTTTGCTACTATAGCCATACTAGAAATAAGCTGCATATTAATCCTTAACCTCTTAAGGATAAGCACCAAATGTTGGAGAAGAGGAAATGCAGGAATAGAAGATTGGTAGTTTCTCTGCTGTTTTTATACAAAATACACATCCCGAGGAAAGTGAAACAAATGATTTTCTTCACTGCAAGACTTTAGAACGAACATGGGATTTCCAAAAAAGGTTGTAGGAGTTGAAAAAAGAGTCACCAAGGGGATCAACCAAAGAAGAAAAGAGCAATTTTGCAGAAACCAAACATGTACCATCTAAATCCCAAACCCTCCAATCATTACTCTAATCCGTAAGATGAACCCCTTTAAATAGAGAAACAAGCTCTGACACCGCTCATTCTTTCTTAACCAACAAGCCCGCTCCCAAGCTATGACATGGTCCAAGCTTTCCTTCTTGTCACCCTTCCATAGGAAGTTCCTCGTTCATTTTCCTACTCCCCCGCAACACCTTTAAGGATTTTGTACATGGAGCGACAGTAGACGGGAGGGAATCTAACACCAATTGACAAAGGCTTAACCTCCCTCCTTGGACAGATACCCCTTTTTCCAATTGTCCGACCATTTCTCCACTTTGGATGCCACTCTCACAAAACACCAAACGCAAAGGATTTCCCCAACAAGGCAAACCCAGATACTTGCCAAGCCATTTCCCTACCCCAAAACCTCAACTTACAAACTCAATGGCCAGCCTACCTTATCCTATGTTGTTTCCCAAGATGACACTCTTCTCCTTGTGACTTTTAGCCCAAAAGTGGAATCAATCCAAAATACTCACCAAATGAGATACTTTCTTTGCACTCCAAGAAACAAGTATCACCAGTGAATTGTTATCGTGAAATCTAAGGTCCTGCTCTCACCATTATATGCGGTTTGAGCAATGATTGTCCCATAGCCCTGTCCATATCTGTTCAACACATCGGCAACCAATGTGAAAGGATATGGTGATAGAGGATCCCTTTGCCTTGAGCCTTGAGAACCTAAAAATTTACATCAATCTTCCAACTTGCAACAAATTGGAAATTCTCAAAAATTTGACCACGTGAACTATGCGTTGGGTCCCTCAAACTCAAGTCTCTTATCAATTCACCAATAAGCTTCATGCTACTAGTTAATCTCGAGCTATTGGACTTTTCAAACAGAGCAAACCACATTGAAGTCTCCTCACACACACCATCTAAAATTGGACAAGTTCCATAACGCTGCCAATTCATCGCAAAATTTATTTCTTCTTAAATTCAAGTAAAAAGAGCCTTACCAAATTCTCAAATGTCAAATCTACATGGTTGCAGTGGTAAGAAACCAAAAATCCTCGAGTCCCATATATGAGTCAGACCCCTCAGCATGCTCATCTTCATGTGATGAGATGTATAGTGAAGCCAAGTCGGCATTAATACTCAAGAAGATTCATAACCATCAAAATTAAAATTATCCTTTGAAGTATGCTTTAAAGGTAAAACCTTTCAAATCAATACCTCCATGCTCCCCAAAATCAAAACCAACCTCCATAGCCTAGCTTTGAAACCTACTCCTTGTGGACTCTATTCTCTATTCTTCTTCCTGAATCTGGCATGCTGATAGAGCTTTCTATAGAGAACTAATTTTGCATAGCCCACTTCTCCATCACTTGAATGTAAAACTAAGTTTGAAGCTCTAATATCCTTCTTCGACTGAACCTCAGTATTCCAAACATGAAATTGTAGCCCTGATAAGCCTAACTAGTTTTTGGGCATCCATGTATGCATTTTCTCACTTATGTTCATAGAATGAATCTAGGATTAGGCTCTAGAATCACAATGGTCACTATTGCTGAGAATAGGCCCGTTTTAATCTGTTTTGGGCCCAAATTGCATTGAATCAAGGTATGATAGGATGACGCAAATTTAAAAGCTCATATTCATTAATCAAGATGTTTCTCTTCTTAAATTGGCAATAAAGATTGATTTTGATTTCTCCCATTAACTAAAGCCGCCTTCTCCATGTTCGAACTCTTTGATTTTGTTGCACCCGTGTTGGCTAACATTTCCCCCAAATGTGAAGCCACATACGCTCTGTGGTAAGTCAACAACCTCCGCCAATGGTTTTTTGCCATTGGACTTCATACTTAACAATTTTTCCACGTTACTATCATCTTTTACCTTCTCGTCATCTCTCTCTATGGTGTTGCAGACTCCTTGAAACCTGTATCTACAATTGTTCAAAGCAAAAAAACTAGATTTTTGTACTTTGCCCCCGACAAAATAATTCCAACTTTTACAAAATTAAACCATTGTCTACTTTCAAAAGCAATCTTGTGTGAAAAAGAAACTTTAAATTAGTAGCATCGGCATCAATGTCCATTAAACCTTCACATTTAGCACCTATACCATGAAGACATGGTAGTTCCATGTATTGAGTGCACCACTCAATCTAAGAGTGTCTACACTATTTTCACATATTTCCAAGGCATTCTAGTGTCATTGACTAAATGCTCCCTAAAGGTTCAGCTTCCCCCAAGAGCAAACTTTATCCCTTATTTATTCGGAGTCCAAAGAATTGCCTTGTCAGCTTGAAACGTGCTCATTACCACTCTTTTCATCTTTCTTACTTAGTCCAAGCTGGATGGTCTACCATGGATCCTCGGAATTGCTTCTCACAAGTAGAATGACCAAAGTCCATATTCTGCCCTAAGTTTATTCTAGTAATTCCCTTTTGCATGATGCCATTGAATGCATCCTCTTCTCTGGTTTTCTAGGGTTGAAGCTTTAGAAAGGAATTTGTTTTCCTACTTCATGTAATGACTATTCTTGTGTACCTCCATGTATTACCTCAATTACATTCTTCAACGCTAGGAACCTTCGTAGCCATGTTCAAGCCTGCCTTATTTGTATGTACTCATCTAGAACAATGATATCTTTGACGGCTCCTTTGCCGATTCTTGCAATCTTCTAGAAAGAATGCCCTTTCCTTGTAACTTCCACTAAAAGAGTGTATGATGACCTCTAAACTTCGACTAAATCATCTTGTTTTCTTCAGCTTTCATTGCAAGTTCTACAATTCGAAGCAACTGATGCACCACCTAAATCAATAGATTATTCAAATATAGATAATCTAGTCCTTTATGTGATTCTAATGCTCCCACCATAATCTCTAACTTGGCCTATGAAAACCTTGTTATGGTTCTAAAAAAATTATGATCTAGATGTTTATGGCTCATGGTGACAACAAAATTTTACAAGGAGCCTTTCTCTAAACCTTTTAAAATGTACAAGGATTTTGCCACTAGTCTAAAAACCTTTTAATATTTGGCGACAAAGTTTGTTGCTGAATAACAGTTGGATAATTTAACCTCCTTTTAGATGTCGCTTGCATAAAGGGTGTGAAATTCATTTCTTATTGTCTCCTTATGCCAATGGTTGCCTCCAAGAAGTTGTACAGAGTAATTTGTGATATGTTTTTACCAAATTGTTAAAGTAATAATGAGGAGACAATGGAATATAGTTGATTTGACTTGTGAGGTTACTCGTGGTTTGACTACTTGAGAGGAATTAAAGCATATTTTTGAGTAATTAAAACTACAAGGACTGATTAGGAGAAAATCATACCCCTAAATCCGATGGGAAAACCAGGAAATCTAAAAGGATTAGGACTTATTACAGATAGAATTAAGTTCTGATATTCCTTATAGCTGCTAAAGTTAAGATTTATTTTGAAACTCAGAGGAAACTTGTTCTGTGGTATTGTATCATTTCATCTCACTCATTAATAGAACTTGTGTTTCTTATCTGGGAGAAAAAGAAGAAGCCTTCAATAGGCACTTTCGAAAGCCGTAGAAGTTTATTTCAGTAGGACCAAAATTTGAAGACATAAATTTATGGTGGGGGAATGGCCACGGAATTTCTTTTTAGGAGGACATTTGAAGGAGAGTTCTCCTTCAAAAAGCACTTTCTTTGCTGTTTCATATTTCAAATTTTGTGATGTTCCTTTTGAGGAGACTAACTTGATCTTGATTTCCACATCATGTCAAGCTATTGTACTGAATCACACGTACACTTCAATTTTAGTAACTCAAAATTTTTAATTATAGACTGATCTAAAGAATAAAACCATAAATTAAGACAATGTTGTCTACAAAATAACAAAGAACGTACCAATCTGGTTGCCACCTTTTTTCCATGTTCATCACCATTTGCGTAAACATGCTTGAGAGCTGCTGGAAGACTTTCCAGAATTCATTCACAAATTCACTTCCCTTTCTTCTACTATTTTGCAAGATATCATTGGCCAAGTACAGAAAAGAAATGCGCTTCTCTCTCTGGGAAGAGTTGAAGAACTTTTCCCATGTTTCAACTATCTGCTTAGCCTTCTTTCGGTGAGAAATGCACCATTTAGACAATGCTATTCAGACGATCAAAGAAATACACACCATAATATACCAAAACAGTGTGAAAGATATCTCTGTCCAAAGGAATTTTCTCTTTCTTTAACAGAAAAATTCCTTTAATTTAGCTTCTGAAAAACTTTTTGCAGAAGATCTCTCAACATCAAATCAAATTGCCAGAGTGATTAAGAAGACTAAAATAATAAAATCAAACAAATAAAAAGGTAAATCAAATGTAGTACTAAACTGGGTTGGAACAGAGTTAGCATCACATCACCACAAGATATCAAAAAGAAAAGCACCACGAGAGCATGATTAGAGTTCAAAAATTACATAAACTGATTAGCCATAAGAGTTATAGGCAAGCTGAGAAGTTATTTGACACCCAAAAAGAAAAAACAAAAAACAAAAAACAAAAACAAAAGAACAAAACAAAAAACATCATAAAATAAAATAAAATAAAACACACACGCGCGCATACACACATAAATATGTATCTGAAAACATATATTCAAGTTACACACACACAGATATATAGATTATATTCATATATAATATATATACACATATACATACACAAGAAAAACTCCATACAAGTTCCTAAAAGAAAGTAAGAGCCATGCCCATTCTCAGAGTATTACAAATGTGACTTTAGATAAGATTAGCAATAAAACCAGTAGTGTAATAAATAACTCTATTTCACATCTTTAATACCTATGATTTTATTTTTTTTCAAACAAAAGTTTTTTAAGGGTTTTCCTTTCTATTTTTATCGTTCTAGACTGGAGAGACGCGACACAAAGTCGAATTTATGTTCTTGTGTGCTTCTTACTTTTATTTTGTTGTTAGCCATGCTATTTCTCTCAACTTTTTTTCTTATGTTTCATGGGACTTCTTGTCAATTTCCTTTAAAATTGATTTTCATCAATGGAAGGTTGTTTCTTATTTATTCAAAAAATATATATATACAAAACAAAACAAACGACAAACCTGAAAAGGTGCCAATAACACCAACAAAGCTTTTTTTTTTTTTTTAATAAGAGAAAACTTTATTAATCACCAAAAATAGATACAGGAGGAAGAGGACGAGCAGTCCTCAAAACCAAGAGAACAAAGTAAAAGCAAAGAAAAGGCACGAAAGCCTAGCAGTCCTAGCATTCCAAGCTAAAATAAATCAAATCCCATTTGGATCCAGAACATCTTAGAAAAATTTAATAGATATGCACCATCAGAACTAAGCTTTTAGAGATAAATTTCAAAACTTTTTCTCAGCTTGTTTGACATTCTGATAGTTTTCTACCCTTGTTTCAAAAATAAAGCATAATTTCAAGTTCAACCTGGGATTTAAAAAAATATAAATAAAATTGTATCCTAAAAAGGCGATTAAATGATGAAATAACACTTTCTAGTTATTAGGATTCCAGTCCTCAAAAATCGAGGGTAAATACGGTTACTATCAGGCTAATCCTGTTACAATGACACAACACCAAGATAACAATTTTGTTCTTGTAAGAACAAAAACTTTCATTAAGATATTAAATAAATTTGGAGAAACTCACGGCAAAGAACGAAGAGAGCACAATAACTACATCAAAGGAAGCAAATCCCTCAAGAAGTCTGAAACCATGAATCCGTTAAATATTTT
Organism: Ficus microcarpa; assembly: GCA_025413485.1. NCBI lineage: Eukaryota > Viridiplantae > Streptophyta > Magnoliopsida > Rosales > Moraceae > Ficus > Ficus microcarpa. Next base: position 12,025,556 of record CM046387.1, read on the forward strand.
TATCCTAAATAACATCAAGATCCTTCTCCATATTCTTAAAACTTGAAACGAGGTATTTTGTTCTGCTTTCATGTTTTCCTTTGCTTATTTTTTATGATAAATGTCTATGTTAAAAAAAATAAAATATAAAAAAAAGAACATAAATAAATAAATAAATAAATAAAACTTGAACAAGGTAGTAAAGAGACTTCGGGAAATAACAAGTCGATAATATAAAACTTACATGACTCTTGCACCACTTACATAACATTACTAAAAGAACAACAAAGAAAACCTAGACAACATCACAAGGAATACAAGACAACCAAATCTGTAAACATCAAGTAAAATACACATTAACACGAAAATCTCTATATTTCTAGTAACTTAAAAATTTTACAAGAATCACAACACTTTCTACACTTTTTTAATTACTTGTCTCTTGTCATTGTGCAGATCAAATACAATATTAAGTATGCAACGCTAAAGATAAGGCATATTCGGATCCAACAAATATCCAAACATTAATAGTTACCATAACCACATATGAATAAAGTACGGGGAACTTTATCAAGGATACATTCAATGCTTTGTTGTGAATTGTTAAGCTTTGATAGCTTGTCAGCTAATGACTGTCCATCAAATGCCTCGTTACTCATAATGCTATAAGTTTTTACATTCCCTGCATCAATTTGGATAGAGAAATAAGTTTGTTGTTATGCTACAATTCATACAAATTTGATTAGAGTAACAAAGAATGAGTACCTACATATATATAAATTAATTATTGGGGAAAAAAAACAAAGAGGACTTGTTGTTCTTCTCAAGTGTACTGTTTTTATTTTCAATATATCTTTGTTTCCTATCAGAAAGAAAAGAAAAATAAAAAACAGAGGAAAGGGCACTAAACTCAAAATAGAAATCACACAAAGGAGCTCATCTTACAACTTACAGCAGATTCTGCCAATGTGTTCGGCAGTCTTTAGTGGAGTTTATATATGACGCTACCCATAGGTTTAATACCATAGTCATGCCATTGATGTTGCTTACAATACAAGTATCAAAAAGTTAACGAGATTGCTTTGTCAGAAGTACACCTCAAGCCCTTCTTAACTAACTAATCTGACTGGCACGATGTGGCTTAAGTTTTCCGTTATGTGTTGGCATTGTGTGGCAGAGGACTTTCTGCTCCTCCCTCCTTTATCGCTTGTTCAACTTCAAACATTATATTTTCCTTCTGTCTTTTTTCTAAGAAACGAAATACTCTATTTAAACAAGTAAATGAATACTGCAAGCATATTGTGAGTCACGACAATGCACAATATAAGCCCCATAAGAGCCTTAATATTTATGCTTATTCCAAAAGAAAATTGCATTTCTTTTCTGCACCCTAGAAATCTTCAACATCGTTCCAAATAGTACAACCTAACACCGCTAGCACAGCTACACTCCATAATCCAAATGCTACAGGAAGACTCGAGCTTCATTGTCACACTAATTTACTAGTCATTTTCCCCCAAATGGTCCATTTTTACTTCTTTCTTAGCTCCTACTCTACGTCAGAGCTAACCCCTTTCCTTTTCTTTTATTAATTGTTAACCCTTTTTCAATATACAAGCAAAAAAAATTTCACCAATGTCAGAAAGAGAACGAAATTCAAGCTTAATTAACATTAGAAACCACTCAAATCTTCCTCCTTCAAAGACATAGCGTCCCAAAGTGGTCAATTTACAAGATTTTCCATGATTGTGGGCATAACCTAACGGTAGTCCACACTCAACTCTACCACCATCCCAAATTTAAAAAAAAAAAAAAAAAAAAAAAAAAAAAAAAACTGAGGACAACGAAAATATATATTCAGAAAAGAATAATTATTTTCCGTCAAGGCAAACAAACAACAATTTACTTTTTGGATCGGAAAGAAGACAAGTGACCAAAACCTTAAATTACTTGGCTTACAAACGTTAGATATTAACAGGATTGTTTCAATAAAGAAAAGAAAACTGAGAAAAATTAGAAATTCCAAGCTTTTCACTTTCTCAGCAACCAAGCAGAGGCGTGACTAAGAAAAATAAATTATTCAGCAAAAATGAGAAGCGAACGAACAAGAATCAACTTGATATACAAAGAAGGAATCGAAAATAGAGAGTCTTCTTCGTTTACCTTGAAGAAAGAATGAGAAAGACCCAGAAGATCCGATTGAAGAGAAACCCTAGAAGAGCTCAAGCACAACAGAGAGATGCGGAGCCTGTCGTACCCAGAGAGAGACCGGAAGACCCCTCCTTTTTTTTTCTTTTTCTTTTTTTCCCCTTATTTTTTTTATGAGAAAAATGGATTGATTTTATGAAAATGAAATGGAGGGTGAGGATGAAGTGTGGCATGACTGACACCGTCCGATCTGCCGTCGCTAAATGAGTTTTTTCTTTCTTCTTTTTTTTTTAGCTACAAGGCGTAGCTAATGACCATTAAATTTTGTGCATGATTATTTTTATACTTACCGGTAGAAATTATATGTAAAATGACATATCTATTAAATTATTAAATTATTAAATATTAATTTTATAAATTTATATATATCAAAATTTTTATAATATTATATTTATTTATATGGGTTAAAAAATAAATTTTTATGCAAATATTACCCTATCAGAAAAAAAAAAAAAGAAAATAAATACATATTTAAAAATATATTTTTAGGATATTTTTATAATGTGTAAGCTTTTTTACTCCATTGTTTGGGTAAAATTATTCACCATCTAATCTAAGGGTTTGTTTGGTTATTTAGTTCAAACCTCAAGTTTGAACTAAAAATTTTATCTTTTTCTGAAAAAGTTTTTTGCCTTATTTAAAAAGTCAACAAAAATTACTGTTACAACTTAAAAATCTTAATTCAAACTTACACACCAAACACCTCCTAAGTCTAGGGGCTGAGAAAAGTTGTTGACCACTAGACTAAAATAAACCAACCCACATGGAATTACACCCACCCTACCAGATTGGGAAAAAAAATTCAGCGTTCAAACAACCACCGACGACAACATCAGCATTCACTGTCGCCCAATCTCAAATCCGTCACCATCGTCTCTGTCGATGGGCCTTGGCTCTTGCACTCTGCAAGGCCAATCGCACGCCACCCACCGCCAATCGGTAGCCCAACGACCTCATGGGCTACCCACCACCTATCCCGCCAGCCTCGCTAGCCACCCACCACCAATCCCGCCGACCCCGCGGGCCGCCCATTCATTGCCCATCGCAAGCTTGTCGACCTCACGAGCCACCCACCGCCAATCGCGAGCCTGCCGGCCTCACAGGCCACCCACTGCTAATCACAAGCTCGCTGACTTCGCGAGCCACCCACCCCAATCGTGAGCTCGCCGACCTCGCGGGCTACCCCCCACTGCTCGCCGGAGTTCTCTGTAGAGGTAGGTAATGGCTTTTTTTTATTATTATTTTTTTAATTTTCAAATGTGATCAAGTGTTAAGATCATACAAAAATTTTAGTGTATTCTTTTAATCATAACCGTTCAAATGAGAAACAACGTTCAAAATTTTTTTACCCCATTGATGAAATAAAAAAGCTTACATCAAAATAAACTTCCCCATATTTTTATAGGAATGAACTTGATTAACAAAGTAAATCAATAAAAAAAAATGGGGGTTAATTTCATTAATAGCAACTGTGCGAAAAATATTATAAAAAACATCATTTTTTGCCTTCGTTTCTAGCACTGCCATGTCATCAACATCAATTTAGGTGACTGTAAAAGTCAAATACGCCCTCAGCCAACCCTAAACTGAAGTTTTCCCCACTTTCCCGCCCCCACACCCTTACCCACAATATATAAGTCCTAGTTGTAAATCTATTTTTTTTTTTCCTTTCCTTTTCATCTCACTCTAGCCTCATGCAATTTCTCTACACCATTGTTGAAGATCTGAGCTCACTCTAAGTCCAAGAAATCTCTCCCCATCTTTGTTCACTTTATTCAACTCACTCTCTCTATCCTTACTAGAGTTGAACCGAAACTGCCAGCTTAGCTCTAGTCCATTTGAAACACTTTCCACTTCCCATCGGTCTCTCTAGCTTATATTAATTGCAAATCTGAGATAATGCTGCTTGTTATTTGTTTTATTTGTTTCTATATTATTTAAATGGATTTATGTTTTGAATTATAATATAAAAAAAAAAAGACTATGTTAAACTTTTGAGGGTAAGATCTTGGTCTTATAGTACCTGTGGGTAATCTTCAAATTTCTCTTGTGTTTTGGTCTCTTATTGTAATATTTCTCATTCCGAAAAATATTCACCTCTACTAACGGTAAACATGGGTGAATAATATTTTTATCAAATAGAAGTTATGATTTTGACCATAACGAAAAACAAATATTTGCATATCATTTGATAGGCTAACCCAAATGATCATTGTTATAATGACTAATAGAGGTAACAACGAGGGTTCTAATAATAAATGGAAGTTGTCATAACATTTGAGAGTTGGACACAAATTGTCATTTTCATAATGACAATAGGTCAATTTTATTATAACTTTATCAGTGCTAATGATGTGATACATTTATTTTGATATTAACGCAACAACAGGGTTTTAAAATACAAATGAGAGTTGTCATATGTTGTGTATAATGAGGAAAAAATGTATTTGCTTAACTCTTGTTACGCCTAACATTTGAGAGTTGAACAAAACTAGTCAATTTCTTAATGACCAGTAGGTCAATTCTCTTGTGACCTCTGTGCCAATAAAAAATATAAGGAAATTGATAAAATAGCAGGGTTTTTAAACATAAATTGGAGTTGTCATATGTTGTGTTTAAAGGCGAAAATACATGGATTTGCTTAACTTTTGTTTCGCTTAACATTTGAGATTTGAACAAAACTGATCATTTTCATAATGACCCCTTGGCCATTCTCATTATGACCACCCATAATATATACGTCCTCTCTCTAAATCTGTCATCATTTTTCCTTTCTCTATAATGTAAACATAATATTGATTAACTTCTTGCTGTTTCATTCAGGAATAACTGTGGTTTGTGTTTTCATCAAGTATAATGGTCATTAGGAGGATGGTATATCGAGACATGTTGTTAGTAAAATGAAGAGAATATTAGTGCCCCTTACCGCAACTTTTGTTGGTCTTACTAAGTTGGTGAGGAGTGTCATTGGAATTAGGGGCCTGGACAAGACTATGGTCATGAGATACGCTATTGAACATGGAATGCCTCCTGTGAGGATACAGTGTGATGCTAACGTTAATTTCTACATACAACTGAAGAAGAAGGATGTTCATGTACTTAGCAAATTCCCAATTAGCATCGATGTATTGGATGAGTCTATGGCCAAAGCGATACTACTGAGATAGAGGAAAGCAACCACATAAACGTTCAACCTTCTGGGGATGGTGGATAGAATGATGAAGCCTTGTAACCTGTAGCTATTAACAATCTTATCATCCTTTCTTCTGGCCATCCTTATATCTTTATCCCACACTAGGTTTGGATTTGCACATGGAAGATGGAATTGAAGAGCAACATGAATTCTTTAATAATGACTTGGGCATGGACCATGATGATTATAATATCAGGGAATTGAAAGTTACGGATGCTGCTAACGAGAAGAGTATTGTACCAAGCATTGGAGCCTATTGTATTATCAATACTTCTAAAACTCAATCTGTTAATGTACCTAGTAGTGACAGTTTTTTTGGCTCAGCAGTTGTTGCTGATTTTACACCTATCACAATCTGCATAAATTGTATTTTTGATAACAAAAAGTTACTGCAATACCATCTTCATCACGATATCCTAAGTTAACACTACCAATTCAAGATAAAGAGGTCAAACTCTACTCTATCGTACGTGATATGTATAATAATGAGAGATGTTCATGGCAATTACGTGCGACTAGGATGAAAGGTAGTGAATTGTTTGTTGTGAAGAGGTACAATGACGTCCACACTTACTCTATTGAAATTGTTCAAGGGCATTATCGTCAAGTAAAGAGTGGATGATTGAGGAATGTGTAAAGACAAAATACATGGATCCGACTAATACATCATATAGATCTCAAGAAATAATAGGGACATGCAGGATGAATTTGGAGTGTCTTTCAATTATCTAAGAGCATGGGGAACGAAAAAAAGCTGCATTGACTAACCTGAGGGACGATGATGCATCATCTTACAAAGGTAAATTCCCTTATCGTCATTATGTTAATGACTGGAATGATAACTTATATATTTACTACATGGTAATTATATTTTAATAATGATCTCTCTTGGCCCTTTACTTACAGTTCTCCGCTTAGAGTGAAATAGTTAAAAGAAAAAATCCTTCCTCTGACATTCACATGGAGACCGACTCAGAAAATAGTTTAAAATACTTCTACATATGCTTAGCTGCATTAAAGAAGGGTTGGCCTCATTGTCGTCCAGTAATTGTGATTGATGGATCAGCATTAGAGGCTAGGTTTGGGGAATGCTACTTGTAGCATGTGGTTACGATGTAAATGGCCCATATTTCCACTCGCTTTTGGTATTGTTCCGTCGGAAACCAATGAATTATGGAAATGGTTTTTCGAAAGCTATAGGATTCAATAGGGACGCGAGAATCTCTTGCTATTGTGGCTAATAGGCATAAGGGTATCAATATGCAGCCAACATTGTGTATCCAGATGCTGATTTCGGGATTTATGTTTAATACTTGGCTGCAAACTTGAAAACGTGGTACAAAGATTTCAAAGGCCCTATGAAGACCTATTTTGATGGTGCATCAGGGCGTATCTTGTTAGTGAGCACCAGTATCATATGGAATCCATCCGTAATCGTAATCCCAACATACACTAATACCTTTGCAGGCAGATTCTAAAAAATAGTCACGAGCATACTTCAATTAGGGGTGGCAATACAAGTTGCGACACGAACAATCGAAAACGACACAATACGAAAAAAACAATAATACTCAAATCAAAAACAAGAAAAAATTGCAAAACACAAAATGTACACACAAAAGAAAACGAACAAACAATCGAAAACACAATAGGACAAATTCGGTCAGAAATACATGAAAAAAATGTGGGTACCGGACGAAACGACAAATGCATATTCAATGGACGGAGGTATGCAATCAGGACAACCAACATTGCAGAGTTATTGAACAGTATGGATCAGAAAGCCAAGTTAATGCTAATGAGATTCTTGGTAGAATGATTGAGAGAACTACTACAAAGATGGTTTGTCAAGAGACATAAAGAGGTCTTGAAAATAACATCAAAACTAGCCCCCAAGGCAGAGAAACTTCTTCGCACAAACTTTTCATTAGGACTAACAGTAACGGGACATGATAATGACTACAACATGACTTATGGTCTACACTAAATTTTTTAATGATCAGCAATTCTATAAACAACATTGCAATAATGTCGATAATGACTTTGAAGAAACTAATGTCTTCAACTTTCTTTTGTTACAGCATTGGCCAGCTGATTAGTTTGAGTATACCATTACTAACAATGTTGCCCAAACCTAGATTGTGGATATGAGAGAAAGGACCTGTAGCTATAGACGTTTTCCGGTCGATCAAATTCCTTGCCCTCATGCTATGGCTATCTGTAACCACCGATGAATTGATTTGTACAATTATTGCTCTAATTACTACACGAAAGATTATCTTTTTGCAGCTTATGTACCTGTAGTCCATCCGATTAGCAACGCGGAGGGCTGGGATGTTTCTGAAAAAGTCAGATTACAAATTGTGAATCCTCCAAGACAAAGCATGGTCCCATAAGGCTAAGGGTTCATAGGATTTTACTACAAGGTGAGGAATCAGAGACTATTCGGTGTGACACATATAATGGTTATGGACACAACCATCAAACTTATACTAACCCAGTACCGTTACATATAAGTCCAGCAATAAGGTCCTAGACATCTTTAATAACTCACAACACCGTTATGTTATGACTTCATCATTAATTTTATATTGTATTCGAAATTACACACAATTGATATTAAAACTTTTTTATTTTCATTTTAAGTAGTACATTTGTGGGTTTATGGAATTAGGTGTCAACAGTAATTGTGATTTCCCAAAAACATGAATTTCCTCAAATTTGGTATTTTTACAGGAACGGTCATTTTCATAATTACCACCAAGTCAATTCTCTTGTGACCTCTGTACCTAAGGTTTGAAAAAATATTTACAAAGTCACGTAACATCATGTATTCTAAAATACACGTAAGAGTTAACACACTTTATGTGTAAATGATAAAAAAAACAAAAAAAAAATTAAATAAAAAATGAATTTACCTTACATTTAGGACTTTTACTGGTATAGTCATTTTCATAATGACCACCAAGTCAATGTGATCTCTGTGCTTACGGTATGACAAAAATATTTACAAAGTGATAAAACAACATGTGTTCTAAAATACACATAGGAGTTAAAACACTTTTTAAAGGGTTTAAAAAAATTAAAATAAAACTCATAAAATAAAAATTTGGGCCTTTTACAGGAACGGTTATTTCAATTATGACCACCTAGTCATTTCTATTGTGACCTCACTGCCTATGGTCAAACAAAAAGAATTAAAAATTTGATTGGAACAACAAGTATTCTAACTTACACACTGGAGTTAACACGCATTCTTGTTAAAGGGGTTTTAAAAAAATAATAATAATAACTCATAAAATAACAATTTAGGCATTTTACAAGCACGGTCATTTTCACAATGACCACTTGGTCAATTTCATTGTGATATCTGTGGCGACGGTTTGACAAAAATATTTAAAAAGTCATGGAACAATAGGTGTTCTAAAATACACATAGGTGTTAACACACTTTGTATGTAAAGGGTAAAAATAATTAAAAAATAAAAAATATATTTACCTAACATTTAGGACTTTTACATGTACGGTCATTTTCATAATAACCACCTGGTGAATTACCTTGTGACCTCAGTGCCTACGGGTAAATAACAAAATTTATAAATTTTGTGGATCAACAGGTATTCTAAAATATACACTGGAGTTAATACACATTCTTTTTAAAGGGGTTTTAAAAAAAATAAAAACCAAAAACCTCATAAGCCTAACATTTTGGACTTTTACAGGAACGGTCATTTCAATTACGACAACCTGGTCAATTCCCTTGTGACCTCAGTGCCTACGGTCAAATTGTCATGTTAACATTTATAGGTTGTAACAATATACCATATACATCTTAAAATGTTCTACAATGAATTAAAATAATAGAACTACTTACAAAATGGACATATAAAAAGAAAAAAAAAACAAAAAAAGTTAGTTATAAGTCCATCATATCGTCATTTTCATCACTTTTATAATTATGTTGAAGCTTTCTATTAGCATGACACTAAAGATAACGCGTTAGCTACTCCCGAAACATTTGCATGCGTTCTGAATAACCCAATAACGGACTTCCCTCCATTCTATCAAGCATTCAACAAATTTAATTATGAAGATTCCACAGTCACCCATGTTTCACAAATGAGAATGAATCACAAATCACATAATTATCACAGTTAAAAATGTCGAACGAAAACATTTTCAATACATTAACTAACCTATTCTCTTGTCGAGGGATATCGTGCATGATGGTTACCCGTATTGGGTAAGTTCCCGAAGGTTCTCTTGGTTTAAATTTGAACAAACTGATCTTATCAGCCGGCATTGATATAAAATTTGACATACATTCCAATACTTCTAGGACCTTGTAATTGTAAGGGCCTTCATGATGCATTGAGTCATACACCTCAATGATCCAGTTCGTAAGGTCGAGTTTTAGAAATACCCAATGTTTCAACTCATCAAGTGCATTGGTATTAGTAAAGTGTTCACTTCAAACCATGACAAAACACATCGGACACAAATGCCAAGTATGATCTTCATTACAGAATCACATGATCCTCAATCAAAGTTATCTGGTGATTTATTGTAGACATGTCACAATGCAGCAATCTTTGTACTAAAAAACATGTCTATCATTGTCACCTTTCGTTGCCTCAGTTTGGGGAATTGCATGATCTTTTGCCTTAAATAATAGAATACAACGTCAATGTACTGCATAAACAAAGTACAAGTAAATGACAAAAAAAATTAGGAGTCAACAAACAAAGTACTTTCTTCACATAAGATTAACAAAAATTTAGAGTATGGATTTTAAAAGAATCAAGTAGAATACTTACTTCATCCTAGGGCCAAACAGGAGAGGTTGCTAACTCATAAAACCAACTTTTTTTTCTTAATCGCCATGAATTTGAGATCATGGGGTTTGGCCAATATCTCATACTTAGCATTGTATCGGGAAGGCCGTTTCCTAAACATAAAAATATTTCAATTCATAATGACATTATTAAATATCATTTTCAAAACGAAAAGATATTTATTCGTTACAACCAAATTACCCTGAAGGAGTATTCTTTAATAATGCTTTATTTATCCACTCCCTGAACTCCTTTAGCTTCTCTTTTGGAGGTTCATCTGAGAAACCTGCTGGGAGAGTAGAATTAAGTTTAGTCGGAGTATGGGATGGTGAGCCAACCTCAATCATAGGTCCGTACCGCTGTTGGCTAAGCCTTGATAGTCTGGATCTCTTCTGCTTAGGAATCTATAAATGACAAATATGAAACTGGTTAAAATGAATTTTGACTCATAGGAAATAATTAATATGGATATATTTGTCAATTACAGAAATTGGTAACAACCATATTACTGATGCTCTACTCATTGGCTACCTCTTGATTCTTTCTCTCCTCCTCTTCTCCCTTGGCTTCTTTATCATCGTTTTCCTTTCTTTTTCCTTCACCAGATCAGCCATTCTCTCCTTCTTTTTTCTCAAAATGGACTCAAATTTTTCTTTCACTTTTCCATCCTCTCCTTCTAAATGGTCTTTATAATTTTCCTGTGCAGTTTCACAACAACAGGTCATAAAAAATAGAAATTACAAGTTGTGGAAGACCGAAATGATCATCTACATATAAGGTATACTCAACAAATATTTTCAAGATTATCTCATCTTTCTCTCCCTTATCACACTTAACTAATGCTATTTCTTTCTCCTATTCTACATCTTCCTGCGAAAAGGGAACACAACAGTTGACATTAACATGGGTCATTAAAGAAAGGACCAAATATTCCTTACATAAATTACTAATTGGTCAATATCAATAAATTAGCATATGGTCATAACCCATGGCTGCTACAAACAATCACCTTATCAACATTAAATAACTCCATAACTGCTTTCACACCCATATCCGCAACAACACCGATGTCCGAGTCAATCAAGACAACATCTTGTAAGCTGAAGCTGAGGTCATTCAAATCAGTCTTCAAGGCATCCGAGTCATTAGTTTGAACATTCATCTTGTGCCTACTGGTAATATGGGACGCAGTGGGTGGCTTCCCCTTAACATTGTTATTCATATTGGACAACAATTTGAAAACCCTTTCCAAGAGCTTTATGGACTTCTTCTGTCCCTTTTTAAGATCCTCTAACTTTTTGTTCATTGAATACACCTGTCATCAGATCTCTTTTTGAAACTCTTACCACTCGGGGTTTGTATCGGTGCTCGGTTGAATGACAGT